>JAACJT020000002.1:556708-599422 GCA_009936485.2 Gymnarchus niloticus | reverse complement strand
TTCACCACAAAGACATTTCTGTTCCTGTATGTGTTTCAAGTGTAGAATTTATGTGCGTTGGAAAATTGTCCATGTTTTTTGCCCCCCCCCCCCCCGCCCCCCCCCAACGAATAGCTCTTTTCCATCTTGCCAACAATCCTCAGAATGGAATGTTCCAGATTATTTAGTTGTCTCAAGATGGTCATTGAATTGGAGGCCTTATCCGTTATCCTCGGTGTAAATTAGTGAGGCTTCCGGGTGCTGTTAGCGGTGATTTATTGGTTTGCATTGTCTGCATGCATTTTCTCTAACTGCTGGCTTCCTTTGTGTTTCCTTAGAATGGCAAATCCATAATCTACATAATGCACCCGTGAAACCCGTAGTCATGACAATAACCTTATTGACATTTCAGACTTATTTACTGGTGTACTCTAGTTGTTTGTAGTATTGAAAGGATATTGCCTGTTTATACGAATGATGGCCCTGCTGTTCACATAAACAGTCATGCAGATTGTTTAATCCGTACGTCTTGCAAACTTGTTTTACAGTTTACCCACAGTAGAACTTACTTGTATAAATAAGTTTTGTATCCTCTGTGGAGATTTGAAGTTCAGAGGCACACTAAAAAAAGAGAAATTAGGTAGTATTAAACTATAATACAAAGGTTTTGCTTCAGAAATAGAAAATTGGCAATTATAATTAACCAATAAAGAAAACAGAGTAAAATGTATATTGATGTGTAATTAAACCATCCTTGCATGTGTATTCTGCATCTTGATTAATTATGCATTTTTGGTAATCTGTTAATTCCTTAGTAAGTATGGTTATACTTAAAGAGACAGTTTGCTTGTAAATTTCCACTTGTGTCATCTTGACCAAGTTTTCTCTTCTGTTATTAAAGTTACATTTGATTGTATTTCTTTGGCTATGGCCATACTTTTCCAGGTCAGCTTCCCATTTCCCAGGAGAATCCACTTGAATCTGTATCCTTGTCTGTGTCAGGTTTCCAGAATGAGGGTTAAATGTTTTTTTTTCACAATAATACGTACTTTTATGTGGTGCTCTTTCAAAACGGGACAACACCACTTTTTGAACTAATTTCCCGTGGGGGGAAAGGTAGAGTGAGGTCTGAAAGCAGAGAAACACTTTTGAATAGTTTCAGAGTGCCCGAAGCCATTGTTTCTGGGCATACCACCACCAGTATTTGGAATGGCTCAGCTGTAACATTCTAAAGTCACTTGTCTGTCTGGTCTTGCATCTCTTAGAGGTGATGGACGATACAAAAGGACAAAGCCACAGCTCTCTCTCTCTCCACACCCTACAATAAGAGCTTTAGAAGGCACACTTCATTTAGAAAACCATTATGTTGTCAGGGCTTTCTCTTTATCATTGCAGGCCCTCCTTTAGTCTTGTTGTTCTGTCTGGAAACAATGTTGAATAACGCAGAATTGCATCAACACAGAGTTAAAGTAGAAGCCAAACAACGCGTCTAAGAGGTGAAGGTCCTTAACACACTGTAGCCCCTAGTTTGCAACATTTATTCTTATGTTGTTCAGTAGCTTGTTACACTTCAGTATGGATGTTTTGAATATGATTTAGCAAAGAATGTTACTTCGACTACATTCAATGTTCCACTTGACGTTCGGGACTCATTTTCTCTATTCAAAAACAGAGATAATTTGGTGTCAATCGACAGTTGCCAAGGTAAATAAGGAATTCCCCGTAACCCCTGTGCTACTCATCACAAACCTCAAAGCATGTGCTGCTTTGTACATCTGTATATACTGTGGCATGAACATATAGAAACCTCAAGCTGTCCCCTGGTTTGGTCACTCATTCTTCTCCAGCTTGCTGTTCAGCTGATGAGAAGACTAATGTGCGTTCTTTAGCCACCTGGTAATCGTCTTGCATTTTCATGTGGAGAGAACAGTGTTATTCAAGTGCTAGAACCTTTACTTTCCTACAACGCCTCCAATATTTCATTCCCAGCTGGTCTCTGCACATACAAATGACGTGTAAGAACTTTCTGTTTCTCCTGTCAAGCATGCTCTCTACTTATTTAGTGTAAAAATCATAATCGTGAATAATGTATACCTAAAACCAAGCCAATATTTAAATGGTCATGGAAGCTAGTCAAAATTAATAGTAAACCCAACACAGCAGTTCATTGACTTTGGGATTTAGAGAACCCTATATATTTAAAAAAGAAATGAGGTTCTCAGAAGTTTAATTGACCCTTTATCCTTTCTTTTTTAAAAATTAATTTGTCAATTTAATTAGATATTTAGTGCACTTAAATGTCTTCTACGGAGTCCCCCCCCAAATGCTCATTAATACAGCAGTTTTTAGATGACTTCCACCATGTCCTCTGTCATCATGCTAATTAAGATACTTATTAATTACGGTGCAGTGAGTAGTCTTGATCTTGTGTGAATAAAATTTGCTACAACAGGACATTATTTTATCTTGAAATAGCAGCATGTGTAAGGAACACACATTCTAGGTGTGTTCCAAATTTTAAAGAACATTTATCTGCAATTAATACAAATCTGCAACTACAGGTATGTAGAGTTTAAAACTTAATTATATACATGCAGAAATAAACAACTTTGACCATGAAGGGCCAAAATATGGTGCTAGTTTTAATTTATTCCAGCTCATAATTACCTGATTTAAATGTTTTAATTTTATTAGAACAACAATTTGCAGGCTCTTCAGGTTTTTGGAGAAATCATCCTACATTGTGAGCAGAAACTAATGAAATATACTCTTGCACCCATCGTAAAAGTGATTAGTAACTGGCATCACCAGTAAAATATAATTTTTATGTATGTAAAACATAACTTGCAGATAAATGAATGCACGGCTGTTTCCAGCCACTGCATTGCTTACAAAAACATTAAAAATAAATTTGTAAGCATCGTCTTTGGGAAGGCAGAACTAGGTACCAAAGGCATTTTGTAGCAAGACTGCGAAGGTACGAAACATCAAGGCCAGGACTGTGTTCTGAGCCGCAGAGGCAGGATGCTGATGTCGCAATATGGAAGGCAGACAAAAACAGTCTGCTTGCAAAGTGGCCAGTGTGGAGTTCAACATCAGTCATTTCTGTTCGAGTTTCTGTCTGTCACACATAAAAATAAGCCAACACAGATGAGCATGTCACCTTTTGCCTGGATCAATTAAGATAACACTTTACTGTCATTGTATTGCTGCAACAAAATTTTGTGTAGCAAATCAGACAAAACAACAGCAATAATTACTGAGAATAAGTATACATGAAGACATAAAAATTAGCTAAAAACTATATAAAACACTCATGCCGATAAATCAATAAGCTGTATGATTGGAAGGCAGAGCACAGTGAAGCAATTGAATTGAAATGTGAATACCATACTTGTACTAGCAATATAAACTATTTTGACACTAAACCGTACACGTACAAAAGTGTTGAAATGCATAAGCAACAACAGGGGATGGATGAGGGAGGATGACTGGAGTGGACCTTTCAGTCCTCAACAGCTATAGGAGGTGGTGCTCTATTGAAGAAGCTGTTCTTCAGCCTGTTAGTGTGGGTCTTGATGGCTCCGTGGCGAGGGCACAAATAGACTGTGACCCGGGTGGGTTGGATGGCCTTCCATCGCAGGCGACCACCATACACCATGTCTAAATCTTGAACCTCAGTTCCTATGGTTGTCTGTGCAGTCTTCACCACCGGTTACGCTTAAACTAAACAAGCCGACGATGAGCCATTGTTACAACATTCTACTACGTGCTACTTCAGCTTTTTCCACGGATAAATATTTTATAAAATGTTTTTTTATCAGTTATTGCATGGTTGTGGTATGCCCTTGTACTAGTAACTTGGTTTAATGCATCAATGAGCATTAAACACTAATTTTTAAGCAGTAATTGTGTGGCAACCTATATACCTGTTAAAGCATGTGCATGTACTGTCTCATTGACTAGACAGTGCCCTTGCACCGAAAAGGTGCTTTTGTTCATGCTAATTAATTCCACTTTCTTTTTTGTGTGTTTGAAATGTAAAAGGGGGCCCTGTATTTATTTTTCATCTGCCAGCTTTCGTGACTTCCTTTTAGTGTGAATGTCATCCCTTGTGTCTCAGCAAAACTGTGGTGAGAGCTGTAACTTTTTCCAGGCCTATTCTAGAATTATTGCCATTCACTCCTTCCAAGATGGCAGTGGAATGGATCTTCATCCGAGGACCTTAATTATCTCTGCTATTGTTTCACACGCAGACTGCCGACAGCAGTTACAGAACGAAATGGGCAGGCCTGCAGATTTCACGGTAAAATCAGGTTTTGTAAAGAAGAAAAGGTGGGAAAAAATGACATCCTGATTAAAATGTAAGCAACAATAGGTAATGTTCAGCTAATGGATTTTTACATTAAGTACGTGAATGGTGGCTGAATGTGAAATGGCTGGATCTTTTTTCGGGCCCAGTTTCTGAAATCCTAGCCAAATGAATTTGTTTATTACAGGACACATTTTAGTGTTAGTCTGATTCACCTCCACAGAGACAGAGATAATTGATGCTGTGGAATATACAGGGTGTTGCAGGATGGTTGCATGGCCATTTTATGTCGAAGGTGTTTTAAAAATGACAGCAGGCACTCTGGTTACCCGGTCACTGTACCATTGCAGAGACTCTGCATTCTGTCATTTATTTACCAGCCGGTACATGATTTTTAGCATTTGTGTTTGGGAAATACTGGCACATGGACAGGTTGAGCAAAACATGTTGCATCTAAAATTTTGCTGAAATAAACATTCAAGTTCTCCAAGCATGACCTAATATGCCTGCTTTCTTTGAATGTGCATTTTTTTATTATGACACCCTGGATTTCATTTTTAAAAAGGCTCTGATTAGCTGTGTGCAAGTGTCATTTTAAACCTTGTATTAAAAAAAATGCCAAGTCGCAATTAATATTTAATTCCAATAACTATTTTCCAGAACAATGGATATCCTTGTACATGATTGTACATGCATGGGTCAACAATTTGCTTAGAGGGATTAAGCTTTATTTAAGGGAGGACAAAACCAGAGATATTTCCTACAAAGGACTATTTGCCGGAGAGACTGACACTACCCAGAGGTGCTGGGGTTCAGCTACCCTGCTCCAAACAGTGTGCCAAAAGCACAGAGGGGAAGGTTCAAGCTGACACGGATGGATAAGCTTTGACAGTTCTGACTAAGGAGGATTATGGAATGTTAGAGACACCACCAAGCCGCCTATTTTCAGGATTCACTCACAAAGAAGAAAAATTCAAATAGTGCGGCCTGTACAAGTACTCAAAATATTGATGGTTAAGATGGTTTGCCCTCGTTTACTGTAATTAACCAGCTTCAGTTCATTGTAGTGAATCAAAAATAATTAAAATCTGTCAAACGCCTTCTTGGCAAACTCCAAAAACCAATGAATTGGACACTTACTTGGTCTGGTCCCTCTAAGCATTCTAAATACATATACATTTTGCTGAAAAAAAGCTAATGATTTTTTTCATGTATACCACTTGTGAAATATTTTCAGATGAAAACGACATCAGTTTCACTGAGTGAAGTGGTCTCTCAACTTGCTTCTTTAGCTAACATCAATTTGAAATTGTGCATTTTTGTGTGGTTTGAGTAGTGTATCTATTTATAATTACGAACACTCATCTATCATCTTTACATCTGGTCATCCAGTACAGGATGGCAGAGAGCTT
This sequence comes from Gymnarchus niloticus, assembly GCA_009936485.2. Taxonomy (NCBI): domain Eukaryota; kingdom Metazoa; phylum Chordata; class Actinopteri; order Osteoglossiformes; family Gymnarchidae; genus Gymnarchus; species Gymnarchus niloticus. Next base: position 593,719 of record JAACJT020000002.1, on the reverse strand, counting down.
CGAGGGACCCCAGGGGGCACGGGGCACTGAATCACCTTAGACTTGAGGCCGGGTGCATACACACCCTATGGGCTGAAGATGGTAAAAGGCCAGTTTGTCTGTCAGCAAAGTTCTTTTCTTTAGTCTGCGTAATAGAGGCTTTGTCTCATGAAGTGCTTCACTTTTGAGGAGCTCTTGAAAGGTGAATCAGAAGCGATAATCAGAAGTGTGATGGTAATTTTCTCAGGAACATTATATGAAGTAATGGTGGAGTGTCCTTGAGGGAAAGACTTGAAGTCTTGACACATAAGCTCCGTTAGACACTTTAAGTAGTATTATGTTCCAGGAGAAATCTGAGGCAAGCCTTTTCAGTTCAGTTTGGTTTCTTTTATTTGTGCCCATAGTTAAATTTGGTTTGCAGTAGGCAATCAGCATTAATCTTAACACACACATTTAGACTTTAGCCATTGTCTCAAAATTAACAATTACAATGGAGAGTGTACCCAGATGTGTGGTCTGTGCTTTAGATGGATAATTTATTAATCCCTGAAGGGAAATTTGGGAACCTTTCTACGGTAGTTTCCCAGAAATGCATGACTCTGAATTGGAGGAGTCGTCCTGATTGTTACGCAAATGAATAGTGAAAACTAGCTACTTCCTATATCTCTTCTTTATTAATAAATAAATCTCCTTCTCTACTGCATTAAAATAAGTTTAATACCTTAGGTTTTGTGGTTTTACCAGTTTATGGAGTACTTAGATTTCTTTTAGGTAAAGATGTGCATTTAATGTGTATTTCCGTAACGTAAATGTACTATTTTGTTCACATGCTTAAAAAATATCAGAAATGATGAAGAGCTTAATATTGATTTTTGAATTGTCAGCTGCAACTAATGACGCTTCATTTTTAAGAAAAGAAATGATTTCCTTCAAAGATGTACTTAACACCGTATACTGCTACATATTGATTGGTTTTCTCCTCTGGGAGGGGCATGGCTGTGTCATGTTTGCCCAGGTTGTAGGAATACGTAACACTATGTAACACAGATTTTGTTCCTGGATAGTATGTGTTATTAATTGCTTATGATGTAAAAATATCAAAAATGGCCATTATTCCCTTCAAACTTTGCTTCTGTGACCTGGATAATGAAATGTAATGTAATTCACTCTCATGTATCAGCCCCCAATTACCCAGGTCACAAAAGCAAAGTCTGAAGAGAAAAATAGGTCTTTTCCATTTGCTTTAGGCATAAGTAATTGGAAAATAACACACTCTGCCCAGGAACAAGAAAAAGTAAAAAATTTTTGTCACATAGTGTAATCGGAGTTGTTTAGCAGGCGCTTCAGCTGGACCAGTATTGGTGTCTTGGTGAGACTACCTGTAATGGCACCGGATGCTGATTTATTTCTAGAGATGTGTGCCTCAGACAGTGGAAGCCAACGAGGCTCCACAGGAGATTTGCCTCTAGAGAGGTTCGGAGTTTGGTCAGGAAGTATTATTGATCTTGGCCAAGCCTGGGTTTAGCTCAAGGGTAGAAGAACGTATTTACTCAAATGGATATAATTTCTTATTACTTCAGAAAGTAAGTACTATTGATCATGTCAATCAATAGCCATGCTTCTTTCAAATAAAGCAGTCTTATAACAAATTTTTCCAAGAAACAAAATTATCCTGAACTAAAGTCTTTGTCAAAACATTTTACTTCTAACTGAAAAGGGGCAAATAATTTGATAGTTTAATATATAAACATGGGATATGTTTAATTCATTAATCATATGCATGAAATTCAGCATGTATTGCAGGGATTTTGAAGGGTTATTGATCGAATATGGGTGCAGGTTCACATAATGTCATGGAAATTCATCCATCCATCTATCTTCTATCTGCTTATCCTAGTCAAGGTCGCTGGGGGCCTTGAGGCTATCCCAGGAAACACAGCGCTCACACAAGGTTTGGGTCCAGGCTAGAGGGGGGGATCTCATCCATCACACACACACTACGAGAAATTTAGAGATGCCAGTTAGCCTAACTGCATGTTTTTGGACTGTGAGAGGAAACCGGAGTACCGGGAGGAAACTGATGTCTGTGGAATGGAAATGTGATCCATGGCTATGCATGTGCATTAAAGAGATGCAGATTTTTATATTGGAACATTTTGGAGAATAAATACTGATTTTCTGAGACTTGGATTTTGTATGATTTGTTGCATATGAGTTATGAAGTTGGCTACTAGAGGTATTTTTCAAGTTTATGTAGACTCAGGACTTCAGAATTAAAAAAATGAACGTTTAACAGGTCTAACAGAAGATCATGTTGTACTGAAAAATGATTCTTTAAACATACAAATCTATATATTTTGCATTTTTATTATAATTTAATAATAGTTTGTCTGATAGCTGTGCTATGCTAAGTCATGTTCTGTTGCATGCATTTAAAAATACATAGATCATGTCAGCCGGCTGGCTATTTGTCAAGTATTACTGCATTAGTTTTAACAGCTCATTTCAAGTTCAGGGCTGGGTTGAGGCCAGCTGTACCTCAATAGCTTGTCTCTGGAAATGACTGGTGATCAGATGACAGGTTATCACCGCTCCTGGAAACGTCTGTATCCAGAGCATGTGCTCTTCTTATGCTACAAAAGCTGAAGAATTGTATACCTCTGTAGTAGGGCTCCCCAAATACAAACGTTAGGAGTCAAACGATAGGCCCACTGCCAACATATATGCCTACGTAAGTATGTTTACCTTCTCTAAACATGTCTAGATAACGGCAAAATCAGCAGCGGAAGTACCTTTCTGTCAATTCACTGCCGTAATGTTTAAGGCCAGTTGAAAACAAACAAACGGGACGTATAAATCTATCTTGCATAAAAGCCATGGCCAGTACAAGCGTAAAATCAATAGCGAGGACAGACAGTTTAATTCTGCCTGGACGGGCCAGTTTTGCTTTATTTCCCCGAGCTATATCAAAAGCCAGCATGATTGTGTTCAGACCGTAGTCATCTGCAAAATGGCTAGCATGAAGTGGTAGACAAAGTTACAAGTTACAATGGGAGGGGATGTTGGTTAGCAGTTAATACCATTATCTTAGGAAAGTGCCTTGTGATAGGACCAACATAGAACAGCTAGCCATGTTCAGGAGATCTTTCAATATGAAGACTTTCTGAGAAGAGGTGCTATGTTTGCTACTCGTGAATGAGTATCAAAATTGTTCATAATGAACTAAGCCAGTTCCTTAAAAACAGAAAAATTGCATGGATATGGACAATTTTTTTACCAGAAATATTGCATGTCTGTGGTCAAAATCATGCCTGTCATGGTGAGTAAAGGCAATTAGTACAGTTAGCTTTATTTAATTACACCTTATTATATCAAATTATGTAGGTACAAATAATTACTTTGAAATAATTATGAAACTAAAGAGGCGGGCAGGACAGACTTTTGCTTCGTGTTGTTAGTTGAATTTGGCCCCCGGGACCCCTGTTCTATAGACACTTTTTTTTTTAAAGCAAAGGTACATAATTCTTAAAAGCTGCATGGATAACAATAGTTATCAGATCCAAAATGTACTGAAATTTCATGAGATATTAAGAGGTTTTCCAAGTAACTGCAAAATGGAACTACTAAGGCTGAGGAACAAGACTTGTGTAAGAACAGCAATGAGACACTATCAATGAATTACAATAGAAGGTCTTTATAAATAAGTAATAACAAAAATGAATTACTGTTTAAAGGGAACCATATCGATTACATACTTACTGTAGATTTGAGTATTAATAGTCATTACATTATTTATGTTCATATAAAGGGAAACCCAGCCTGGCCATAGGATGGAACACAAAAATACAGATTTATTTATCATACAAATAATCCCTGAGCTGGTGAGTTTGATAATCTCAATTCAGTGAAAATGTGTGATGCTGAAATACATTTTACATTCTGGTTTCCAAATGAAATAACCACATTGCTCCTTTATTTACTAAATAGAATTGTAAAAAATATAGAACAAATGTTACATAAATGCTCATTTAATTCATCAGGCTGGAATAAAAGGTAAAAAAATCAGTTGTATAAGTAAAATGTTTAAATTTGTAATTTTAAACATATCTGTGGGTTGGTTTAGTCTCACGACTGCATGGATGTGGGTTTCCATTGCCACACCTCGCTGTGTGTGTGTGATGTTTGCATGTTGTCCTTCTCTTTGCGACGGTTTCATCCTGGCACCCTTTTTCCTCTCTAAAATGGACTAACATGCTCTCCTGGGGGACCCCTTACCACATCCACCCCTGGGATCTGGGATTGACTCTAGATAGTGACTGCAGTCATGTACTGGATAAAATCTAATGGAAGATCAATGGATTTACAAATGTATGTACGGTATTGTAAAAAAGAAATAAAAATTTTTGGGTTTGGAAAATTCTTCAGTTCAGCAAAGAAATAAGGTTCATGTTTATCCCAACCCTTAATAGTCAGTCATAAATTCATCAGTTCCTGAGTAGAACTGCCCTCAGAGTATAAATTATTTGTTCATGATGGGAGGGATTATAGAGATCATTCAGCCGTATGGGTTAATACCATGAGCAAGACGTTTGTAAGAAACAAATGGGTTAAAATGAAAGCCTGCTTTATGTAAAGATGCTTGGTACTTTGGCTTTCCAGACATAATGCTCACCAAACTCACTGTTGTGATGTAATGTAATTTGTTTTATTTTTAAGATGAGGAGAACAATAGGGTGATGTTTCTAAACCAGGACACACTCACATTACAACAGTATGAGGATGAAACGAATAAAAAAAAAAAAAGCTGTTCATTATATAATTCCTGTGTTATTCGCTTTCATTTCCATATAATTATAATAACAGCCCAAATAACACAATTTGTGTACAATAAATTGTAACTACAATTCATCAGAATCTCTAAGATCGTTAGTGAATATGTCTTGTCTCTAGGCCAAAGAAAAGATGTTAGTCTTTGGATTCCTAAAAGTTTGGTGTTCGTGGGTAAAACAGCTAGACCATGAATTTGGAGGTACACAGAGGGGAATTTGCCCCCTTTCGTGTTGGGAAAAGTGCCTAATTACATTAATGGTGGTAGTGGGTGGATGGTAAGGTCACATTGGTAAGGACACAACATGACGGGGCATTATATTGTTGTTATTTTGCTTTGTACAGCAGTGGTTTAATTGTCGTGTATCTGAATAGTTATTTAGTACAGATTCTGAGGTCATTTTATCAATAGAATGTTCATCTGGAATAAACGCATACAAGTTTTTATAACACAAGTGCTTGAGTCCTGCCTCAGCATTTCAATAAACTAGTGAAAAACTGGTGATGGGAAAAGACTTTGTTTCTCTTCAGAAGCAGATAATGTTGTAGAATAGTGTTTTGCGTGACGCAATTTTATTGCTCAAATGAACTGAGATTTCATGCTTTGGTATTAATTATTCAGAAACGGTGTTCTGATAATAACACCAAAAATATTCAATTAATTAAAAATTGTCATCCTCTACATTCTACAAAATCCAGAGTTCAGCACCAGTGTCTGCTTCAGAGTAAATATGCATGGCCCCGTGCGTTTCTTCCAGGTCCTTGGATAAAGGGTGAGTTCAAGCCTTTAATATGTATAACCGAGGACAAGGCTGAATACATAGCAGGGTAGCTGCCTTCAGATGTGATGTGTTTACAGGCCTTAACTGATGTGGAAGTTCAGCGGGAGGTTTGTAAACTCTCGAATAAGTCAACGATGGAAAAAACCCACCCTTCAGTCTGACTGAATCACCCTTAGGAAGAAGTGCCTGGACAAACATTCAGCCTGCAGAGCTCATAACTCTTCATGCTGGCCCCCGTAAACAGAATCTCTGTCTTTAAAAGCGCTGAAATTTAGAACCAAATGCGAGAAAGGTCAAAAGGGACAATCAGTCTACTTTGAAGTCTCAACACTGGGAGGGAGTTCCTATCATTTATGAATTAGGTATACCATGAGTATAGTTTGTGATATACTATTTTCTCCCCCATGTCCTGGAGGATACCCCAAACTGGGAATCGAACGCATTTTTATACAACCGCTAATTAGAAGCCTAGCATTTAAAATCTAATTTTGCAGAGGAGATTCAAGCATGTCTGTGCTATGTTGGTCACAATTTTTCTAATGTTGGAGTTTTGCCAATTCGCCCAACTCTGAAAACAAGTGATTAAGCAAAGGCAGTGAACATAAAAGCAATCAAGCAATCATATTTAATTAGAGTGTCTGTAATTATCCAGTATATTCGATCATATCTAAATTTTAAAAATCTCAAATACTGTATTCCTTCAAAACCAGGTTGCCGTGTGTTCTTTTTGTAATTAATTGTGCATGTTTCACGCTACCAGTTAGCTGAAATGTCTGTAAGATTACAGGTGAGCATATGGTGTGAATTAAAAGAAAACACGCTAAGCTTACATGACGATATTGTAATGTGATGTTTCCCCCTTCCGATTAAGACGCATCTTCCCTTAGCTGTATTTTAGGGGCCCAGGCTCTAACTATTTGTCTGTGGAGGCTGTCTGAAGATAGGCCAGCAAGGGTCAGAACCTAAGGACTTGCATCGCCTTTGTATTAATAATACTAATATTAATGACTCTGTCACAGATCATAATGCCTTAGATGAAAACAAGTATGTGAATGAGCTTACCACAAATTATTAGCAGTATATCTTTCCCTTCAAATAACTTCAGGATGGCAACTTGTCTTGTTATAGGGCTTTGGAAACAAATCAATATAATTGGGACTTAAGCCAACATGTGTCACATAGGAGTAATTACCTGAGAGGTGATACGCCAAGGCTATGTCAAGCCAGCTCGCAACTGATTTACTTTTTCACCATTCTGTCAAACAATACAACAGAGCTTAAGAGAACCTCTTGCTCCGTTTGGACAATGCTCACTTCCAAAAGTTTGAGAAGTTCTACAGCTGAGGATTAAACAGCAAATGATATTTTAGTCCCAGATTTATTTCATCCCAGCTGACCCTGTCTTTCTTGGTGCCAGAAAGAAAAGGGGGAATCACTTCCCTTGGTATGCTGCCAAAAGTCAGAATAACAAGATAGCTGTGAAAATAAATGAAGATTATTAAAAACTGATTTGCAGATACATGTGAATGTGCAACCTGCACATAAATGATATTTTTCAATGTATGAGATACTTTGAATTTAATCTGATTAGAATACTGGAAACTTTTTTTAGGAAAAAATTGTTTCCTGCAGTTTTGATTTTCATGCATTTGCATAGACTATATATACACATGTATGTATGAATATATATTCACTTAAACACAGTATGTTCTGCTGTTTAACAAATTCACGCATATGCATTTATTAGAAAGACAATAGGATATGCCATAACATTATTTTTTTTGCTTGTCTCTAAGCACCTTCATCCACAACAAGTTCACAGATCCAAGACTGTTCAGTGATTAGGGGAGCTGTCTGGCTTGTGTGAAAGTAATTTCACCTTTAATTTCCTAGCATGGCTGTGGGGTATTTACTGTCAGTGTAAGTTTGAAATCGTGATGAGGAGGTGGGAAAATGAGAGCTTGAGTGAATTCTTTGGCTTTTTAGATATAAAATGTTACAATGGCGACTCGGTTAGTAACACTGTTGCCTTGTACATTCAAGACGTGAGGTTTGACCTTTGCTCTTTGTGTAGAGTTCTTTCCCTTGTGTAGAGTTCTTTCCCTCTTGGATCTATAAAGTTTTCTGATTCTGATTCTTTCTGTGTCGTGGATGTCCTCCTGCAGTCCGAAAACAAATATGCAATTAGGTTAAGTGGAGTTTCTAAGCTGCCCATAGAGTATGGCTCTGTGTGGGTGTGTCCTGTAATGGGCCAAGGTTGTAGGCTCTAAGCCCCACCCAAGAACACTGAATAGGATAAGCATTTGGCCAATAGGCGGGAGTACTTAGACTTAAGGAGGACAGTGTGTCCATTTTGCTTATTTTAGATGTCGACTAGAATTTGCTAAATGTTAAGCATTTGGATGGAGGAGTATCCATCCATCCATCCATCCATCCATCCATCCATCCTACTTAACCCTATTTAGGGTTATGGGGGCCCTTGAGCCTATCCCAGGCCGCAGAGGGCACAAGGCAGGGGGCACCTTGGATGGGGTACCAACCCAAAACAGGGCACACTCACTCTCACATACCCAATTTGGAGGAATGGCTGAACCATAATACCATAGACTGGTGTATGATGAAAACGTTCTCATGCACAAGGTTTTTAGATCCTGAAGCCTTAAGAATGTAGGTCTACTATAGAGTGTGATAAACTTTGTAGTTGTAGTCAGCTCAGCTTAAGAAAAATCATATACGGATCATGTCATGGACACTTTCATATTCAAAGGGTGATTGAACTTGGAGCTCAAAGGTTGCTGCAGTTATTGTAATTTAGCTTTTAATGGGAAGAAAGGAAAGCTTTCGTTATATGAACTGTACCTAGCTCAGGCAAAATTTCATTATTTCTTTTGGGCGTATAGTTGCTGAATATTCATGGTTCTGGGGATGAATATGGTTGTATTTCCAGGTCAGGTGTTTGAAATGATGTAATCATGTTTAACAGAGTTTACTATGCAAGTGCATGTGGAATTCTGCATGCTGCAATGCATGCTGCGATCATAACATTGATCTCACATTTGTATATGTTTATGTATCTGTTCACTTCGAATGCTTGAAATCCATAAATATGCCTTCCGTTGCGGCCTCAAGCACTCACGCTCATGTACAAGATAAACTGATTTCACCCTAAATCATTACTCTGTTTTGGTATTCTAAGAATGACTATGGCATTCAGGTGACACCCCTCTCTTTACAATAAATAATCAATGAACAACATTGCTTTTCCCAATGAAACCGGTGTCTGGTCCGTTACAATTATACTGCCTCCATAAAGTCTATGGCAGCAGAAATGTTTGGGCTTTAATTCTCAAATATATCGGCTATAAATCTTGCAAAAATGCCTTACTGAAATACCATACTGACATTTTTATGGCAATTACATCTAAAACGTTGTGTTTATTTCATTGCTTTATAGTACCCTCTAAAAAGTATTGTTTAGATGAACATATATGAAATTATTCGTTTTAAAGCATCACAAATAATTTGTATTACAATGTCTTAATTCAATTTTGACATCATAGTGGAATGTAATGGGGAAATTACATTACATTAACTAATGGCTTGTTTGTATAACGTTAAAGTTGGTAAACAGTAATGTTATGGGCATTTGCATTTTTATTTTTGGAATATGTTATACTACGTAAGCTCAAAATAACCTGATTGGCAATTATAATTAACATTTATAAGATTAGTGTCTGTGCTCAATGTCAATAGCCACTACTGTCTAAGCACTCTCCAGTTATACAGGATTATAATTTTTAATGTATTGCGTGTGTATAATCTGCATTTCCAGTTTTTCCATATTCATTATTTATTTTTTGCTAGCTTAGTATGGGAGGTGAAACATTATGACCTACACAGCATAGTTGAAGGATTTGAGCCATTATTCCTAATAGACTAATAAATCTTCTTAAATGCTGACAGTTATAGGGAGTTGTGTTTTTGCTATTTCTGTTTAAAGCTGGCATGTGCAAAAACAACACGACTTGGCTTGCTGGTGATTACACTTGCATCTTAAATGGTGATACTATTTTTACTGATCATTTTCGAGGCTGCACTTGTATCATCAGCATGAAATATGTTATGCAAACATAGCATGGCCAACTTAATACATTATAGGAATGGAATGTTTTAGGAAATAAAGTATATAAAGCATTCCTGCTATGGCTAACTGGCTAATGGTTTGATAATGCAACCATGGTCTTATGTTTGCTTGTCAATCACTAGTTACTAATTAGAAACTTTTCAATATTCCTTTCCAACAATTTCCACATAACATGACTTATAAAAGTTTCCAGTTAATTGCAAGTTGCATCCTCTGGACAACAGGCAGATTTGGCAGTATGTGATGTGTGCATCTGGGAATGTGTTTTTGCCCAGTGAAAGTACAAAGAATGCATTACTCTGTCACAACAGACGGCCTGCTAATGAGTCCTGTCATATTAGGGACTCTGCTAAGGATCTGTTCGCGACTGGGAGCTAGCCAGGTAACCTCAGAGGCCATACTCTTCCCTACAGCACATCTGAGTCTAATCCCGTGTAAAAAATCTGTTGTGCTCTGAGGAATTCTAAATGGTGGCAGTCTTCTGATTGCTTTGCCGGGGAAGAGAGCTGGAGCGATGCAAATTTCTTCAGTGGAACAGTAGGCAGTACAGTGGGGGTGTACCTTTCAGACATTGTGGCTCTGTCTGCCCCCCCCTTACCTCACTCCTCCAGGGCTGGAGGTGTACTCTCTCAGGCCAAGGACATGCAGTTAGACTAATTGGTGTCCAAATTGCCCATAATGTGTGGATGTGTGCCCAGAGATGGACTAGAATCCCATCCAGGGTGTTCCCTATCACATGCCCAGTGCTTTAGAGATGAGCTCCAGGCCCACCATGACCCTATACTGCATGCGTGCTTGGAGGATGACTGGATAGTGTGGGTAGTTACAATTATTTTCCCTGTATGCATGTGCCCTGCAAGAGATTGGTAGCCCGTCCAAGGTATACCCTGGGCTCGTGCCCGTTACTGTCCACGACCCTGTATGTGATACACAGCTAGAAGATGAACAAACAGTCTATTGCCAGGGTTTCAATGGGCAAAACAACCCACAAAACACCAGCTTATACCTGCAGAATGAGGGTCAGGTGAAAAAATCCACTTGCCCTCCAAATATCATCCTTCTGTGACAACAACACCTGACCTCTTCTCACAAAGATTATAAATTGTATGTTGTCCACATTTTAACTACTCTACGTATGCAAGTATGAATACAAATAAAGGAAATCTTAACAGCTAGCAATTGCTCTGTTTCATCTGTTTATTTTTGGATTACTCAGCCTAATAAAATGCAGTATGTGAAGAATCTCTCTGCAAGGCCAAGCGGGCTGGCATTTAATGAGGACCGAGCGGTGTTCTCCTAAACCAAAAGCAACAACGTCACTGCTAAATTGTCGGGAGAACTTAATGAGCAAATTAGCACTCAATTTTGTAACCCGTGCACAGCGCACAGCTGCCTCGGCGATTATCTTTAAAGAACCCTCCTGGTGTGCTTTCACAGATGGTCACAAGCCGGCACCTACACACTTATCACCACTTAAGAGACACCAGGGGCAGCGGCTGTGATATAAATAAAAATGCGGCCTTCTAGGATTACTAATATTGGTGGGGCCATGGTTACAAAGACATGGCTTGGTGGCTGATTTCTCTGTGTGACATATTGTTCCAGCACTGTGAGACAAACTGTGTGTGTGTTTGTGTGTGTGTGTGAGACACACCCTGGGAAAGGTGGTGAAAAGATGATGATGATGATGATGATGATGATGATGATAAACGTATACAGTACTGGGCAAAAGTCTTAGGCCGACAAATGAAATGCTTAAGGCCGTTTATCTGGGCAGTACGTTTATATTTTGCTCAGAAAAAAAACTCTTGAACCTGTATATATTAAAATACAGTTATACAATGAAAAAAATAACAGCAATTTCTTCTGCTCTATAAAATATCTGGTTGGATGGTTAGAAAAACACAGCTTTGATTCCTAAATCTCTGAAGAGTACCCCAGACATTCCATGTATTTGCAAAATTTCATCATCGGTTCACTGAATTAGTTAAGATAATTAGGCAATTAATTTTATCTGGTATTGATTAGCCAAGCAGGGTGTATTTGTAGTTCAAGAAATATGTGGGTATATTTGTTACTAACTACAAATTCTGAGGTATGTTGAAGATATATTTTAAAATGTGTAAACAAACACACTTCGACCGACATAAAGGCAGTTTTACATCACCATAAAAAAAAAGTTAAAAAATATATATATGTACATTTTTGCCTGCCTAAAACTATGGAATATATAAACTGTCTTTATATATCAAAGTTTCTACATTTTCTGAAACTGTCCACTTCAAGACAATAACACATCAATACTGGTTTTCAAAACCAAAAAGTAATGTAAGTTCAAGTAATATTAAAGTTCTAATGTATCTTTTGCTGTCCCATTTGTAATGCAGCTACGCAGGTTGTTAACTACATGGGGATTTCTTTAGCAATGTTCTCATAGGCTCCTGGCTTGCTGTATTACCATATAAACGGGTAAATACTGTAAATTGCTCATTTTTTTTGTTAATGTATGATAATTTATGTATTTTATTGTATAATTTCCTGTGCATCCATCTTCCCTGAGCCCTCATCCAGGACAGGGTTGAAGTCAGCCTGGAACCTGATCAGGAATCACAGGGCAGTCCCTTATGAAACAAATTAATCAAAACACCCATTCTTCACATGTTCACACTTATGGCTGTCCAGGGCCCTGCTTACTATGGTCAATCCTTTGTGAGTTCCATACTGTTTAGAAAACTTAGCTCAACAGAAATGGCAGCAAGCGAGTATCCACTGTTTACTATGTGATAAAGACTGCACCTGGGCTCCAGGCTAAAAAGGAGGAAGTCAAGTTTTTTTGTCTTCTACAGTCAGAATTCAGGTTTGACTACAAGATTTGTTCAGTCCACTTTTTGGAACAGACCCCTTGACTCCCACCAGAAGCTTTCCAGTAGTGAAGGTTCTGCATCACAAATATAACACGTGTGTGTGAGTGTGTGAGTGTATGTTTGTATGTATGTATGGAATGTAAGCAGAACATCAATTAAATTTGGAAAAGGGTCCGTATAATCCAAACAATCCAAGGATACACTTAAACTTCCTTAAAAATATTTAATGTTTTATTGTCATATCTGTCATGCAATGAAATTTTTACATCATGATTCTTGTAGATCATATATATTCACAGATAATCACAGGAAATGAAATGTGAAAAGTGCTTCTATTGATACTTTTCTAAACATTTTATTTATTTTTGTTTAACTCACTTTTAACCTTTAAATGCTGGTGAATTTCGACAGCCATCATTGCGAACAAAAATAATGCAAAATGAACTACATGCCATTTTAAAACTTTTCTCAAAGTATCGACAAATCATGTCATTAGCTTTGCATGCAGAAATTGATTTTCTGTATCAAGATGAGGTTTCAGGCTTGAATGTTTGCTTATTTGGTTATTTACCGCATACAACATGTAAGTTCACTGCTGGGTCAGGTAAAACTTGCTTGTTTCTGGCCCGTTTTGTGCCAGGCAGCACCTGCTGGAGTGATTGAAGATTGCAGCCTTTAACAGGACTCATAAATCACCAGATTCACCCCTATTTCAATTACGTTCTTTAGCCAGCCCAGTGCACACCAGAAAAATACCTCTCTCTGTAATGTCTTCAGCCTCATTGGAAAGTCATGCTCCTCACACAACATCCTTACTGATGACAGTAATGGCCTTACTGCGTCTACGGAATTCCTGCTCAACTGTATCTACCCCACCGTTGGTCAGATTATGTACAGCTGGCAGTGAAAAATAGAACAAAGAAATCCACCGTACTGTAAGGCTTGGAGAGTGCATCATTCAATCTGGTGCAGCATCATAACACAGCCTGTCCTCTCACAATGGTCGACACTAATTAAACCATGTGTACCTCAAGATTACACAACATTATTGAAACATCCATTACCTTCCTGCAACCCCCCACAAGTCCTGAGAGATAATCTCTCACTTATTACCCTCTCAGTTCATCTCAGGTACTCCTATTTATCAAGATTTAATTGTTTCCTGTACATTTGATAATGAGTTTTTTTTTTTATTATTCAACTGCTGGCATTATTCAGCTTAAAAGCAGCTATTGATGTGAGGTGAATTAATGCAGTTACCAAGGAACAATGCACAATTGTCATTTTGTGCCTGTTACTACTTGGTAGATTTTGGGTAAAGAGAGAAAATTCTTTAGAATAACTTGACGAACCTGTCAATATTGGTTGTCCTCTTACTTAACAGAGCTGATTTATTTAACCTTTACTTATAATCTGAATTTTCGAATGGAAAATTATATTGGTTTCCTTAATCTGCTGTAGCATTCAGTGTGGTTCCTTGGTAATCTTTTTAATCCTGGGACGTGACACAGCACAATATTGGCTTCATTTATATGGAGGGTGGGGTTTAAGGCAATCGTTTTTTTTAAGTACACGGCAGTGAATACAATGTTTGGAGGGAGGCCTTGTAAACACATTTTATCTGTCTAAATCTGCCCTAATGCTCTGTCCATTGCAATGTAAATGCTGAGAGGAGCTGTCAGCCTTGCATCAGAAATGAAGAGCAGGGTTCAAAAGTCTTTATCCATGTCATGAAATTCTCATTTCTTAAAGAGAATACTTAAAAACATTATATATAAATTAAAAAAAAACATACAGTCTCTCGTCAAATTTTGAGCATTAATACCTGTACATTTGTGTGTGTGTCTGTCCTTTAAATTTCTGTTGTGTAGTAACCTTTAACACAAATTAATTGTCATGTGATTTTTGTCATTTCTAGCTCCTCTGCGTATTGGCTCACGTGAACTTTCTCTTATCTATTTGTCAAGGCTGGCAGTATGCTTCAAGAGTAATAAAAAGAGTGTTTGAGGATCTGGGAAAGGTGTGTAGCCTAAATGTCCTGTCAAAACTAGCTGATAATGGCTTATGGCTTTTATTTATGACCTCTCCACTTGTCGTACATCCACTCTGTTCACCATTCATCTTCCTCTAAGCTGCCCAATCTCCTCTATTAAGAAAAAAATGCCAAATGAAATCCTTAAAACATACTTATCAGTAGGAGCCAGGTAGGTGGTATATTATGTGCACAGCCTGTTTGTGGCAAATTAAAAAAAAATTGTAGGGTGTTACCATAATAAACCTCCTCTCCTCAAAAGTAGCTGTTTTCTGAACCCTGAGCCATGGGCCGTTTTGTAGCAAAGCTGTCCTCATTGGTCAAAGTCATGCGCACTGAAACTAGCCGAGACAGACAAAAGGAAGGTGCACTGAAGAAAGTGGTCAGTACCCGGCAAGTGGTTCCTACATGGCAATTTGGCTTCGTCTTCTCACCACAGATAGCAGTACCACTGAAGGCAGTAGTTATTACTGAACAGGACAGTTGGGCTGCAAGTCCCCCTCACCCCCCCCGCCGACCCCACACCACTGGGGGGGGAGGATGACAGTGAGATTTCTTTGGGCTTCTCTTTTCTCTTCCTTTATTTTTTGCCCCTTTTGTTAAATAACAGAACCATGTCTCAGTGTTATGTTATACGCCATGGGTGGAGCCCTCAAGCCCTTATTTCTATGCACTGCTTCTTTCAGCTCTTCAAGACATTAATGGGTACGTACTCTAACAAGGGTTAGAAAAGGCATGAGATTAATGATGTATCAATAGAAGACACTACTGATGGGACAAATGAAGCTTCGAAACCTGTTGTGGGTGGAAGTATCCTGAACTCAACGATCAATGGTTGGTTATTTCAGAATACTCCCACCCACTATGGCTTTTAAGGCCTCATTTGTCCCATCGCTCAAAAATGCCATGCTCCACTCACGAATAAGATCTACAACCAACACTTTATTCCCCATTTCCTTCCAAAAGACCCCAGAATACAGGGACAGCACAGAATGCATGAATTTCTTCCCATACAGCTTGTGACTAATTTTGCTTGGTAACTTCTTACCAGGGCAGACTGCTTTATGTCCCAACTGAGATCAGCAACATCAAGGTATAAAGAGATTCAAATGTGTTACATTCATTATGCTTGCATGCGTGAATGCCTCTCACAGGCACCAATGTAACTCACATAAATACAAAATATCGAGTGATTTCAAAGACAGTAGTGATACCGTCTGAAATGTGTGAAGAATGAGGTTTGGCATGAAATGAATGAGGTTAACATTTCTTCAACGTATTTGAGAAATTTGCACCTGTGTAATACAAGCTAATTTAAGTTGGTCCATAATTGTTTAGTTTGTTCTGCTCCTTGTAGTGTTTTGACTTATCTTTTAAGAGTATGGAAGGGCTTGTGAGAATGAACATCTCCTCTAATTATCTGTCACCAAATGGCACGTGCCAGTTTACCAAATGCCAGGTTATACTCAGTCTTCGATAATGTACCAATTAATGTCACATAATGTAATTCCATTTTTTTTTCCCTGCCGGGTATTAAATAACCAGCAGTGTGTTATGTATCTCGTATAGCAAGTCCAAAAGCAACAATTCCCCAGGCTGATAGCATTGCAGTTGTTCACTCGTTACTTGCTTACCATAAGCATATAGTCATTGACTCACTGGTTGTGGTATTAAACCAATCTCAACAGTTTTATGATGATAATATGTTGGCTGTAATACCGCTCCCTTTTTACCAGACATAAATGTCTTCCATTTAATTGATATTATATACAATGCCTTGAGAAACTATGTAGACTTGCAAAATGTGTGTGTTTTTTTGTGCCTGAGGTTGTACTTATGATTTCATGAATATGATGTGTTCGAAAATAAGTGGAAAAGCACAAAGGTGGACAAATTGCTTTTAACCTGTATTCTCTGGTAGTTCTTCTGACACTTCATTGACTCTATACTTGCAAATGATTGGTCAGGATTGAATATGAAGACTGTGATAATGAAGATCAAAGACATGAGTGCTCACAGGAATATATCAAAAATCGAAAACTCAATGCTGGTTCATACCAACTGGACACAAAGGCTATTCCATAAAAACTCATTGTCCAGTGCCCTATGGGATATGACAAGTAGTTAACTGGTCAAATTATGTTAAGGCCGAAGAGCCATCTTCTAACCACTTATCCTAGTCAAGGTCACAGGGTAGCCTGAAATCTCAAGATATTTTAGGCAAAATTCAACACTTCATATATGATGTAAACCAAGGATTTTCTATGTCTTGGGAAACCCTATCCCTTGACTGAAATATGGTGGTGGTCATATCACGTTGTGTGAATGCTTCCTGTCAGCAGGAAATGCCGTTACAAATAAATTGTTGTTTTCCCCAACCATTTTTTTTTTTTTAATATTGTAAGGAAACAATTCACTTTTCAGCAGGACAGTGATCTCAAAGCATAGGGCTAAGGCAACATCAAGTAGCTGAAGAATGAAATTGTGAGTGTACTTTAAGGGCTCTGATTGACCTTGATGGTTGGCAGTTTGGCACCATTTGAGGATTCCATGAGTGCTGTCCAAGAAAGGTGTGAAAGTACTGCAGAAAAGTGTTAAAACTTTGGAAGGTTCTAAATATTTTCGTATGGTACTGTACCACTTCGTTGGCATTGGTAGCATGACAAATTTAGGCCAATTTAACACTGGGACTTTGCATGGGACTTGGGTGTCAGTTATTCAGCTATTCTGAAAAAGTAATGTCTTAACTGGTCCAATGCAGTGTTACCATAAGGTCTTTTATTAGTTAATGAGAACAAACTTCTCTACGTTTTATTTATTTAGCCGTCACTTTTGTCCGAAGTGGCGCCCCTCAAGGCAAACAAAACACAAGCATACAGCTTTTAAGGAGCCGACTTGGGTATAAGTGCAGATAGGCTGAGCATCCATTGTGGGACCAGGAGCAAGTGCAAGCTAACACTGGAGCAAGATCTATAGGATGGCTTACACAACAAGGTAAAAAGGAAAAGAGGAGTCCATCAAATTAAACACCATGACTTAGGTCCTAGCAGATTAGTGCAAAAAGCGCCAGGATAAATAAAGGTGGTCTATAACTCGGAAGGTCAGTGGTTAGATGAGCAAGTGGAGGTGTTGCATCTTCTTTTATTGTCAGGATTGTATAAAAAGTAGTATATCTGTTCCTTTTATACTTCCCTGTTGGGATTTTTCTCTGTCTTCACACTTTTTCTCGTCTGCTTGTAAGTCGTTCTGCTGTCACATTTCAAATCTGAATCAATTTCATATTGCCGGGATCTTGGCGTGTGCAACTAATTCGTTCCCGGTGCAGTGTTTCTGTTGCTCGGACACGCATTGACACGGACACCCCACAGAACAGGCAGTCTACATTGTTTCATGTAAATGTTGTTTAATAAATTGTTGTTCATTCATGTGCCTCAAGCTGTGCCGTATCACTGCTAGGTGTGTTCCTCACATTAGCTCACGCGTCATGCATATTGTTTGTATTAATCAGAGTCCCATTAGATAAGGTTAAGGCCATCTCCGCTCCCAAGGTTATGTTCCACAGAGAAATTCATCATACATGTGAAAAAAGCAACTGGTTCACAGGCCCATGAACAGTTTGTCACTCAGCACAAACCATGGTTATAATCCATACTAATATCCTATTGTCACAACGCCCAAAAAGTGATTACACAGTAATCAGCTTGAATGATCCAGCTGACACTTGTAGAAATATGAACAATGTGTCTTATCCCTGAGTACCATTCTACATGTTGAGTCCTAAAGAATGCAACAAACTGTTTAGACAAAAACTGCACGAAATTTACTTTACCACCTCAACTTCATCCTTAAGCAAACAAGAAGTTTGCATCAGAAAATGGTCTCATCAAAACACAACACAAGACTGGATGTAATATATAGGTGATAGGTTATGTATTAAATTTAATATCATTCTGCAATTATTTTTCTAATTGTCCAGCTCTACAATTTTACATCTCCCTTACTTATTGGGCATGTTTTTAAAATAATGTGTTTCTTCAGAAATGAAGAAATACAGTAATCATCCAAGGCATAGGCCATTAAAGAAAATTGTTTAAATTACTTTTATGTTGGTCAAAGTGTCAGCTTTAGCAATTTCAAAGGCTTTCCTCAGATAACTTTGGTATTTACAGTTACTATCCAATATACCTATATATTTGTCAAACTCTAGCCAAGCAAGGTGTGCTAGTGATCATCAATACACCGTGAAGTTAACTGATTAAGTTAATTAATTAAAGTGAGCCGATGGCGAATTTTAACAAATACATGGAATGGCTGGTCTGTCCTGGTGGTTTGGGAACCAAAGATGTGTTTTTATAGTCATCAAGTCAGTAACTTTTTGGCTAATGGAAGGAATTCTGGTTACATTTCATTTTATTGTCATTTATATATACTTTAATATTACTGTATTTTCTGAACAAATTGCACTTGTTGTGGTCTATTTATCTGAACAACACAATTCTGTTTGGTGGCCAAAGACTTTTAGAGAGAACTGTATGTACTGTTCACGCAAATTGGAGAAACCGAATTGACATTAGTGTGTAAATGTCTGCTTGTGCCTTTTTGTGCGTTTTGAGTACTCCGCTGTGGATCCTGTGTTCCAGAATACTGTGACCATAAATGGATAATTGGTCACTTCAAACACAAAGTGCATTTGTGTGGTCGTCTTCACACAGATTTCAGATAGATTTGCAGAAGGCACTCAGTGAAGAAAAGTGTCATTCATTTGTGTTATTTGTGTGTTAAACACAAAGTATGCCATAGGCAGCTGAAGTATGAACTCAATTGGGAGGGAAAAAAAAAATACAAGAACCCCTGATTACGGGGGAAAAAAACACTTCACATTGACCTCTGAAAGCCAGGCAGATTTACCAGCAATATTCTGGGGTAACAGAGTGAAAGTGGGTTTCACACTAATGGCCAGCCAGTACTCACTTTTGGCCCAGTTGCTTCACCAGTTATCGACTCTGTGATTTTATTTTTTGTGCAGGGTCCCATTGTGTTGCATGTGTACGGTCACATGATGAAGTGCAATCATCTACTGTTTAAAAAGAATAACGTAAGGCATGAGCAAAAGGGCAAGTCAGCTGACTTGGAATGGTACTGACTTAACTATGATGACTACGGTGATTTGACTGAGGTTGCGGGAGGCCGACATATCAAAATATAAGAGGATTTTGTTGTGTCACTTACTTCAATGAGATTCAAGGGGTCTTTTGATCCTCACAAGTGTGAATTTTTAAATACCTGGCATGCTCAGAGAGGCACAAGCATAAATCTTTCACACGTTGCTGTTTTGAAGTTGTATAATGGGGTAGCTTTCGCCACCCAAAAACTGGCTACTATCAGTGGAAGTCAGCATGGAATGCACAGTACTTGGAATGGATGAGAGGCAAGTGTTAAACATGAAATGCCACTTCTTTCAAAGTAAATAAATGAGTTGAAGTATTACTGAAGGCACTGATTTTGTGTCTCTTACTTCTGTTAAAAAGTCATTTGTATTAAATGTTGTTCACATTAGCTTTTGTACTCACGCCCACACAATAAAACATATTTGTGTTTGCAATGCGTAGGCAGCCGCATAAAAAAAAATGTATACTGATTGCCAGTAAATATTTTCGATATTAAATATTTCAGAATACTTAGGCTATTGAAGTTATGTATTTTCATAGACATTACATTTGGTACGGTTTTCTACAAGATCTTTGTTATGGTGCTCCTCATCACGGTTAATGCCAAAGCTGAAGCCGGCATAATCCTAGCTTAATCTAAATGGATCTGCAGATATATGCAAGTATACCCTTGCAAAGGCAAGGTACTATATTTGCTTTGTGAATCGGCATATTGATTGCCTTTGTGAGACACTGGCTTCAGAATAGAGTGGTGTCAGAGGGAGGGGGTATTTGGCTGAGAAAGTGCTTAAGAGGATGATTCTGCCAGCAGCGCCCTGAAGACGCACGTGTTGTCAAGCTGGGCTGGTTAGGGAGGGGAACATCACCCCTAGGCTCAGTGCTTCCCATGTTCACTGTGAACAACCTTTAAGATGAGTGAGGCACGTTAGTACTGAGTATGAAAACGAATGATGGTAAAATAATATACGTTATTCTGAAACAGTATGTGGCCATGTCAGCATAAGCCTGCATAAATTTAGGTGCATGGGAACTGATGACGACAACGATGATGATGATGATGATGATGGCGATGATGGTGATGCTGGTAATAGTTATAGTCTTGTTAATTCATCCATCTTCTAGCCACTCGTTCTCAGCAGGGTCATGAGAATAACAATAATTTATATAGTTGATGTTTTCACTGACTACAGGTGTGTATCTGTGCTTGTAAAACTCGCACAGTTAAGTATTGACCTTAGAAATTCACATTACATTTAGGCTGCCATAGTAGTTCTTGCTTGTGTTTATTCTCACAAAAGTCACACGAAGAATCAGTACTCTGGTGTACTCTTGTCGTTCCATTATTATTTCTGCAGTGGCAACAATGATTCTGACCCTCACAGGTGCATTGAACCGGAAATATCTGATTTGCTGTATCAGTGTCATGTTTTAGAATAGGGTCATTCTTGTATGTTTCCCTACGAAATCTTACAGCTGATCACATGCCAGTTACGTACGCACAATGCACAGTACATGTAAAAAGTTATACATGTGCAACTATGACTAGAGTGACCAGTTTGAATGGATGGGTGGGTGATGTCTAACTATTGGTATTCAATATTTAATGTGTCTTTTTGTGATACAATACCTTCAAAAGATTGCAGAAATTCATGTCAGGAAATATTTTGGGCTCGAAGTATGATGGTGTAGTAGACTCCATGCTGAATCTGCTCGCCTGATTACACCCTTCAGATTTAGGTCAGGATAGCGGCTGAGCAGGAAGTGCTCCTGACTCTCACCCCGTTCCGTTCTTGTGGAGTTCCTCCTCCTTCTGAGTGGGTTCTCCCACTGTCCCAAAGACATGCAAATATGCCAATTGGTGTCTTTAAATTCCTTGTCGTGTGTTCCTTGTGACGGAATGGTATCCTGTCCAAGCTATGCCCGCCTGCTTTGGGATCCAGAAACCCTTTACCCAATACTAGAGACATAATTTCAAGATACATGGGTGGAAATTCCTTATTTTAATTTTAAAGTTCATTTCAATTGAACATACGCGTCTCAGTCCGGCTCCTTGACTTGATGTAAATAAATTGGAGATTGCACAGAAAAACACATTTTATAACAAAAAGGACAAATAACAGGTGACTCTACTTCGCAATAGTTTTTTACAGCAAGTTATCTTCATTTACGGCTCGGAATATACACTGTGAATGCATATGAATTAGTAGGATATCAAAATAAATGAAATAACGTACCCATTGTTTGGTGGTACAACAGAAGACAGAAGAATGAATGAAAAATACGATTTAAAACTTTAATTTAAAATACAAGTTAAGACAAGAAATGCTCCGGAAAGTAACAGGGGGCCACCAGGGGGAGCCGCTGGGACTCGCTACCCTGTGCTTTCTTTTCTAGTGTCTAAAACACAGGAAAATAATTTGTTCTTTTTATCTGTCTGAACTCCCAGAGGATGATATGGAAATAGCTGCATTTTATGGAATGTGGGATTGTGATTTTTTCTCATGAATATTTAAAATACTAATATCTTTTCATTGGTATTGCAATATTAACTAATATTCTTTGACTTTTTATGCCAGTTTATTTTAGTTTAAATGAGTAAATTTTCTATCCATGACCTCTGCATGCTATCTTGTAACGATTTTTGCATCTGGTGTGTAATTTCTTAAAGATATAACAGTACATCTGATAAAAATACTGATTCAAATTATAGTTAAACATATGCTTTTGTAATTAACAAAAACAAACTGAGGCGGCAGAGCTGGGACGAGGAACACCACATTGAAGAACATCAAATCTTTTCCTCTCTCCTTTTCTCCTTGGTGGTTTGCCTTCCAGTTTAGTTGAACCAAGATATACACAGATGCTCTAAAGTCTGCTTTCACCTGTCAGGTTATCGGCGAGAAGGCTGCAAGTTGTAAAACTCTGGGTTTCTTAGCAATAATTTTAATAACAAGTTCTTTTATTGCCCAGATATACTTTTGCTGCAAGCAAGGGTGAGTACACAAGTCCTTTAAAAATAAATTGTATATGATGGCAAGGTGGCTCGGTAGGTAGCACTGTTGCCCTCCCGGATTAGAGGATTGAGTCCTGGGCCTTCTCCGTGCGCGGAGTTTTCATGTTTTGCTCCGTGTTAGATGGGTTTGCTCTGGGTATTCTGGTTTCTCTCTGCATGCAATTCAAAGGCATAGATGGGGTGTGGGGGGCTGTCAGGTTTGAAATGCTACTGCATGCACGTTGAAGGTAGCCGTTATTGTTTGAGTTGTTTTTGCATTTTGCACAGTAATGTGTTCCGGATCACATAATTTTGAAACAGTCCCTCCATTTCAAAGCATCAGCCTAAGCGCTCTGTCTATTAAAAACACAGATGTAATAGTTTGTCAATGCATTATGCAATAATTCACAAGAAATAACTGAAATTTTCTGAATTGGAGTAATGAATTTTAACGTCTGCATCTTCAGGAAATATGTCAATGTTGACATGTTGATAAAAGTCTGAATGTTGATTGTCCATTTTTATTTAAAAGTGATATCTGAAACCACCATAGACATTATCACAAGACAGTACTTGTGATCACGGCCAGAAGGTCTAATATTTGCCAGATATTTATACGGCTTTACTGACACATTCCTGTTTTGTTGTTATCACTTATTATTTTGTCATTGTTTACATACTCCTAAGCCAAAGGTATTGGTGCTTTAGGTGATAAATATTATTTTTACATGTTTATTTTTATTTCATTTTTACAGTTTCAGCCCTAAAGCTACTGCTGTTAATTGATTTCATATTTTTGTAGCATTTTTCTTGCAATAGCTAACAATTTTTACGGCAATAACTTTAAGTTAATGAAGCAGTTAATATCAGTACATTTGTTTGACAGTAAAACAATCCTTTTGAGATGACCCCTGTGTTCTGTATTCCAGAAGGATTACCATTTATGAACAGTACGTAGTGTCATTCAGAATACATGCAAGGGATCCAAAACTACTGCAGTGAGAATGTCTGCTATAATAATAGCTGTTGGAAAAACACTCGTAAAAATGGTGTGTGTGTGTGTGCGTGCGCGTGTGTGTGCGCGCGTGTGTGCGTGCGCGCGTGTGTGTGTGTGTGTGCGTGTGGTACAAGAGTATAAACATCAGACCTACAAATGATAGGGATTTGTTTTATTACTGAGCACAGTATTAAAATTCACAAAGATTTGTCGTTAGCAATCCAGAACAACTTGATCAACTGTATTGTTGCTGACACCCCCAATATTTTGTTGTCACCACCATGCCCCCCTTCCCCCACTCACAAACATTTCATTTTTAAACTAGTCTCTCCCCTAAAATTCTGGCTGAACTGTTAGGAAAATTTCTGTCTCTGAATTCTCATAGATGCATAATTTTGTGTGTGTGTTTCCTGCAATGCACTGTCCTGTCAGCATGCCAAGCGCTGGCTGTAGATGGGCCTGAACTTCCTCAGTAACCCTATACTCAAGCATTGATATGTATACTGCACACATGCAGTAAAACACAGTTTACCATTTCTAGGACTGTTCCTTGTGGTCATGAGGTTCACCCCCTTTGTTGTGGTTTCAGTCTCTTGTGAAGGGTGAGATGAGTATCACTGTGTGGGCGCCCGACAGATGGGAACAGAGTACAGGAATGCGAACTTTGTTACTATATGTGTAGTGACTCAGCGCCACTACTATTGCTAGAGGTCTGCGTATATCGGCAATGCAGTTAAGGTTGTTGGCTTCAGTGCGGGGGATTGGGAGACCCTAGCGGAGTTATTACAAAAACATAAATGGATTGGCAGGATGTGGTTAGGGCATGAACTAGTAGTTTCTGGGGTTATAAAATATCATGGCGGGGGGTTAAATCATTTTGCAAGAAATCCCTGGAGCTGAAGTTCAAGAAATGAGTAAAATATCAAATTATAAAGTATGCATCAGCTTTTTGGAAAAGCACATACTAATCAAATACTTCCATATGCCATAACAATGACAAGGCAGGTAAAAAAAAAAAAACAAAACAAAACAAGGAAAGGTAATTTTTTTTAAAAAAATGGAGATGGCTCTTTCCAAGATGTGCCAGTGTGTTCTGTCAGTGCCTGGGGTTCTTTGGACATATGACTATCACTGAGCACATTCCATTTTCAAAGATTTATTAGCCCTTTTAAAAACGCACTTGATTCCGACTTCTGGCAATTTTAGATTACGGATGAAATCCCTTTATTTATTTATTTTTCTGAAGTCGGAGGGAAACATTGGACCAGAAGAGGAGATATATATATTTTTTTTATTTTCAAACTTTCTACCAAGGAAAATGTTGTCATATCAAATACAAGGCCTTAGAATAATTTGCAGTATTTGAATTCACTTATCTCTACTGTGCTCCTTTAGATATGGTTAAGTAATAGATTAATAGCTCACTTCATTTTACGGCATTAGAAATAGAGGCATATATTCCAAGCATGCATAAATACACAATAGATATGCACATGCATACTTGCATGCCGATGTCCATACTTACATACATGCATACAGAATTTTTTGACAGATTTTTTACTTACCTTTGACAGTCAAAAAACTTCGTCTACAGACAGATTTTCTGATCAATATTGGCGCACTTTACATTTAACCTTTCAAAGGACACTTTCCAAATCAATATAATGCTGTTTGTAAGTGCGACTCCCAGCATGTGTGAGATGTGATGAAATGAATTAATTTCAGATTCTTGGTTTATTGAAATGATAGGAATATTCCTCTTTTTTTTTGCTAAACGATGGTTTTGTGCCAAGGATGCAGAAAACTCTGCTTTCATCCTGGGACCAGTTATCATGCAGCTGCTGTCCTCATATACCGTATAGTTGTACCGCACCCTCCGGTCCCCTCTTCAAAACATGGAGACCACCGCCCCTGTTTGTCAGTCCTGCGGTACTTTACATGCCTTCGATGGACCACTGAGGACATGCGTCAAACACAGCACCCCAACAACATCCTGCATCTTCCTCTTCTCTGGACAAATTTCATCTCTCCCTCACTGCGGAGACCTCTGATTTCTGTTACAACTTTTGCGGCGGTGATTGACTGTGTGTTCTACCTGAAGTTGCCAACACTCTCTCCTGATGAAAGGGCACATCCACTGGGTTATGAAGTTCATCAGGGTTGTTTTCTCTGCTTGACAATATCTTCAGAGTTGGTTGGCACTTTCCCACCCCAGCTGAATTCATCCTGAGAAGTCTTGCCTCCTGCTCAGGAGGTGTTTGTCAGAACATCCAGCAGCTAGTCCTAGGATTGCCATGATGATAGGTACTCAGGGCCTTCTGGCCATGGCTCTTTGCAGTAGCTCAAATGATTGAGTCTGAAAGGACCCTGTTCAAGGCCTCAACGTTCCCCACCGTCTGGGTCATACCAGTCATTATGGCCTCATCCCGAAGGACAAAAATCAACTCCCTACCAACTGCTGACCAATTTCTAGCTTTCCCTTTTTTCACCAGAATGTCCGAAACACACGACTATAGAATCAATGATTGACCTTTGACCTATGGTGCTCCAGTAGGTCAGCTTATGAAGATCCTTGTGCTTAAACAAGTTTTCTTGGTGCTTCCTGCTTATGCCTGCTGCCCAAATGGCCCCCTCCTCTCATCTTGCAGGTGGTGAGCCTATAAAATGGCTCCACGTAACCATTATGAGCTCAGCCCAGAGGAGTTATGAGGATAGTCCAGCCACCAGGTGCTTGCCAGTAAACATTACTCCCAGGCCAGACTCCTGGGGTCAGTCTCAGTAACCCTGTTCCAACAAGGTTACGTTAACTTTTTTAGTACCTTTTAATTGGGGGTCTCTGTAACACCGTAGTTGTTTTGGACTTTCTCACAGACCTATTTGCCAAGAGTACTCCGGGGGATCAAGTCCCATGCAACGCTAACCTGTGAATCATTAAAGCACACACACCCCTGCACCACACCAAGGTCGTGATCACCAGAGGGGTATATGTATTTGACAATTTCATTTCATTACAAGTCTGAATTTTGGATTAAGGAATTCATTAATTGTACAGGAGCGACCACAATGAAACATGAGCTTCAACATATGATCTTTCTAAGTTTATTTTTCTTACTAATTAATACAACTATTATTATTTGAGCCCTGTACGGTTATAGAGTGTCATTTAACGCATTTGCTTAGACTACTACCTGCAGGAATATCAGAAGGGGAGGTGAACATTGTCTTGAGGGTACTTTGGCTTTTCTGGAGCAGCCACATTCTATGTTATCGTTCCTGCTTATTTGTACATTTCGGACATTAATCAATGCTCCTCCCTGCAGGACCTCCACCAAGCTGGATTTCATCATTCCCTTGAAGTACTGATGCTAATGTGGATTGCCTCTTAGCCACTGAGGTTGCTATGACAATGTGTAGGATGTGTGGTGTTCACTGCTGGTTCCGTGTTTACGCGTATTCTTTATATGCAGTGAATTAGTCATGCCCTGTGGCAGGTGGCACTTGCAGCATCACGCCTGGTCTTACTGAGGCAGAACGAGGACCACCACGTGACCATAGACTGTGTCAATTTGAAGTTATACACTGGAATGACACCACACTCCAGTCAGGCAGAGCATCCATAAACTGGTCCAGTTACTACAGGCAGAACACAGTAACTATTTTGTGCATCTTAAGCTTTTCCTAATGCAGTAGAGCGATAAAATGTAATTCTGTATACATGTAATATGCATTTAGCATGAGGATAATGCATTAAAATACTCTGCTCAGGAGAAAGATGTGTGTGTATATGTTTTAAACAGAGTTTTCTTTATTTTAATCCATCCATCCAGTGTCATGTGAGCCTAGGGCCAATCCCTGGAAACAGTGGAGACTCTTGTAGAAACTCATGTAAACATCATGACCTTCTTATAGAGACAAATTCACCTGACTGTGTGTTTTTGGACTACTGGTGGACACCAGAAACCTGTTGGAGGGAATCCACAAAACATGGGGAGAACATGCAAAGTCCCAAAAAGATTAAAAATAAACTAAACACAATGAGAGGGTGGGAATTAAATGAAATAGCATGGGGGTGCGAGTCCAGTGTGTTACTCTGAGGCACTCCATTCCAATGGCTTAATATAAACCCAACTTAAAAATAGTGTTGATGAATGCCATTGATTAAAGGTGACCATGAACAGTAGCATGAGGCAGTCCATGTGGACAGATGGACGGGAATATAATATGGACACAATAATTCTCTTTCAAAAAAGTCTCCCAGGTACACCTATGAACGTTTCAGTGACCCATTCAATCAATGTTTCAGTGTACAAATTGAGACTTTATTAAGAAAGTGAATATGACATTTGATCGTTAAGCTACATATTTTGTATTTATATGCACATACAGAAATTATTATGCACTACAAAGGAAAATCAATTCTCTGGAGGGGTGACCTAGGAAGAAGTGAAATTCTGCTTTTATAGACCTCTCAGAAGCGCCGTAATCTTCTGAATGAGAAATGTAGCAACAAACGGAAAAAAGAAGCCTGCAGAGAAGTAGTTGTGGAGTAAGACTCATTAATGAAGAGTCGGGGAGAGCTGTCATGCTTGGATCAGATGTATCTTTTCATCACTTCACCTTCCTCCAAACTGCAAAGCCCTACAGAGATGCATTACTAGGTCTGGATCTTTGTTAATGACTCCAGTTCCCCCCTGCAGGATTTGCCTTTTGCACGCAGTCTCCTGTGTCCGTACCCCCCCCCCCCCCCCCCAACCTTCAATAGCTGTTCTCTTTAAATTTATTTAAACTTAGTAAATAAGGATGATGACAGATTTGGGTTCATCTGTTTCATGACAAACACTCAGCACGTTTCCACTGAATAAATGTGTATATTTACACTACATATAAAATGTGCTTATATATAATAAACTATTTTTTGTGCTGTTCATGTATGGTTCCTTCCTGCTAGCACAAATCATTTTAAAAATGATTACTTTTTAAAACACTGTCTCTCATGCTATCTGTCTATCTATCTGGGAAGGTTTATGGTCAATGGCTTGGAAGCATCCAGACTTGCATGGTTCTACTGAAGTTAAAAATGATCAACGTCAGGAGTACGGAATTAGCTTTGATGAACAAAGACTGCTCTCTATTTTCTTCTGGAATGTGAAAAATGATATATTACACATTACCAGATTTATTGCCTGTGTTTATAAAGGTGCGTCAGGGAGCTGGAGGAGTAGGCTCAACATCAGTTGTTCTTTGTCCAGAGGTGTAGAATAATTATTGGACAGGCTTGATCCAGGGGGGAATTATGGGATATACTTTGTTTGTCTTCTTAAGGGCCATCAGTGCTTTTGGGCCAAATGGGGGAAATGCCTGGATTATAGAAAAGCTACAGTCTGCATAAATAAGCACCAGGGTGTGTTCTTTAACACTGCGGAGGCTGGGAGCATTCGGGCCTGCATTTGAAAGTGCCACATGTGAACGTGTACTAAATGTAAACATGATGTTTAACCCTGGAGGTACCACATGCTAGATATATACATGCATATATATTCCTGTTAAGGGTAAGACATTTATTTATTTAAATTGCACATTTATTTCAGCGGCTTTCCCTTACTAAGTGCTTTGCCAGTTTACCGGCAGCCTCTGGTATCCCCGAGAATCCAAATCAGCTAAACTGTAATCATAGCACAATGCATTTCTCAGATTCATTTCTAAGCTTTATTATTTTCACAGTGTGACCATTTTCTTGTCAACATCATACAAGAGCTGTCAATCAAAAAAACAGTTTCAGTGGAACCGTGCAGCAGACCTTGTACTAGTAATTTCATTGCAGTTCTAGTAAAACAAAAAAAAAACACCAGATAGAAATATTCGGTTCTACATGTCAATTCCATTAAACTTTCTTGAAGCTGGGCTCCTCCATGTCTTTATAAAGCAACATCAAACTCCCTGTAAATATCACAATGGAAACTGCAGTGTTTCTCCGTACTTAACCTGCTGACATTGTGAAACTGTAGTCTCTCCTAGACTATGAACAAAATGGGGACTTATTTCATAAGGCAAATTGTGTATTGGAGCTACAGTGGTCAAGACACTAGGTTTAAATTTATATTTAAAAACAGTCATCAATAGTTTCCTAGCTTGGATAACCATAAGAGCAAAACGTACTTATTTGGTTCACTTTATCTATTTTTATGTCATGTCAAATATATGCAGAAATTTCACTCCGTTTATGTGAATTTTTTTTGGAAAATCATTTAAAAATCTTTTTAAAATGTGATCTTGAGATGTAACAGCTAGAGTATCACAACTTTGCATCTCACAGGTCTAACAAACTCCATTAGCTGTGACTTCATTTCCAAAGCTTAGCTTGTGGTGCATTTTTGTTTAAATTATGTATTAAACATTTTCATCGTGCTGAACTATCCCAAAGGACATGAGCATATATCTTTGACTAACAGTCACTTCTTTTCCAAGATTTGTTTTTATACATGTCTACGTGTACACATGCAGACATATATACATGCATATGTATTTAAAGCATCAAATAAGTAAATTAATAATACATAAACTATGTTGCCTGGGATAGACTGCAGGTCCCCCGTGACCCTGCACACTATAAGCAGTTAGAAGATGGCTGAACGGATGGGTAATACATAAATTTTGCCAATTAGGAAATTTAGTCTGCAGGCCAGGGAATTTACCCCCAGCTGGGGTGACATGGATTATCTGGAGTTTTACAACCACCTTCATTGATTTGCAGATTATCTCACATTGGAGATTGTCTTCCCTCAGGGATAAGCTGGGCTACTGAAACAAATGTGGGAAAGTGTGTGAAAATCTGTGTCTCTCTCTCAATTCAGATCAGGTCTGGTAATCTGCAGTGTGCAGATTTGGCTCCCAGCTTAAGGGTGGTTACCTCACCTTTATTACGGACTTGCAATCTTTCTCTGCAAATGTTCACATTTTCATAATAAATTTATTCTTACATACCTGATTAATAATATAATTAATATCATTAATAAATAATAATCATATATAATAATTGTTACAGGCCACCATGGTGATTGAGCGGTTAGCGTGTCTGCCTCGCACCGAGAAGGTTCTGGGTTCGGTCCTTGCTGCCGACAGGGGCCTTTCTGTGTGGAATTTGCATGTTCTCCCCATGCCTGTATGGGTTTCCTCCCACATTCCAAAGACATGCAGGACAGGTCAATTGGCTACTCTAAATTGCCCATAGGTATGACTGTGAGTGGGTATGGGGTGTTCATCTTTGTCTTGGCCCTGCAGTGGATTGGCGACCTGCCCAGGGTCTACCCCACCTTTTGCCCAAAGTCAGCTGAGATTTGGCTCCAGCTTCCCCACGATCCTTACGGATAAGCGGCTAAAGAAGATGGATGGATAATAATTATTATAATTAATAATATAATTAATATACTGTCAAATCAAGTATATTTAGAGTTTATAAATTTTGTAGAGGTCACTCAAACATGTTAGCTTTATGCTGAAAAGAGCAGGAAATTCTTGGTAATCTTTCCAAAAATATGAAACTAGCAAACTATGGAGGCTGTTCTGTAATAGAATGTTGTAAGTACTGGCCCATTTTATTACTTCTTTCTTGATCGTTCAATTTGAAATTCCAAACACAGATGTAATAGAAAGTGAGCTTGCTAACCTATCGATTCTTTGAGTTTTATGGGTCAGCAGATCATGTGTGCTGGTCTCCTGTCAAGGATGTACTCTGTCTGGTGATTGGCTTCAAAATCCACCCTGGAGGTGAGATTTGAACCGCCAAAGTTGGAGGTGCAAGGTAACAATAACTACTGAGCCACTAGGCCCGGTAATACGAGACATCCAATAGTGAAATTGTCACCTCCAATGCCATGGTTTAAGATGGTTTCTGTCGTTTGTCCCGACACATAAGCTGCGACACGTCTGTCATATATTGTCATATCTACATACCATGTCATAGAAAGCAATATGAATGTCAGTCACCACTGGTAGTAAACATATTGCCTGAGATCTCATTTCAAACGTAGCAAAGAGGCCAACATACGTGCAGGCAAACATCCACATATGTACCCTCAGTATATAGCCACTGGTTACGATAAGAATCAGCAGATATGACAGGTGCTTATGACAATGCCATGTCATTTTTTAAGCCAGTCGTACCAAGAGCTTAGTGCTACATGAAAATCTAGAGTGGCGTGTAGCTGTTTTTTTTTTCTCATCCTTCTCTGATATGTCCTTGTTGATTCTGGAAGTCTTTATCCAAAGAACATTCAAAAACCAAGTGCAATCCATATGTCTATAGAAAATCTTCGTTATCCACCTGACTCTCCTTAGTCTCCCTGGTCCTTTGGGTACAATCCATCCCAGGTGCCCTTCGGTGAGCAGGTCAGGAAATCCAATAAAGCTAGGATTCAGATTTCTCCTGCTTCCCCTTCGCCTCCTCCCTATTCCCCATTCTCCTGTCTCAGCGCTGCAGGAGCTGCTCAGTGGTGCTTTGTCGGTAATCTGTACCCCATTGGTTTTTTTTTAGCTTAGCTCTTTTTTTTCATCTAAAATCCTACATAAATTTTTGCCTAGGGGGCAGTCAATCAAAGAACATCCGTTGACTCCTACTCGTGTCTTCACAGCAGGACCGTTGTTATCCAAAGAGTTTCGAAATCCTGCATCCATTAAAGATTTGTTCGCCATACTGGCCGCGCTGTCCACAATGCTTTTTTTTTTTTCCTGTTTAAAATCAGTTCTTGACTAGTCCACTGTTTTCAGTTTTACTGAGGCATGAGTAGAGGCAAGTAGTATTGCAGTATTTTTTCCCAATCTGGTAAGATTTGGAAGAAAAACTAAATGAAGCCTGTCTGCATCCTGCTAAACCGGCCAGATTAATACTGCAAGAATCTGTCAGCAAAAGCCTCTGTACAGTGCTAAATTCCAGAATTCCTCCATCTACTAGGCTGTACTGCCAGTTCCTACTTCATGTCATATACTGCACAAAAGGAAGGAAAGAGCAGCTGCATATTTGGGTTCACATCTGCTCTGAACTGAGACCCATTTTTAACATTTGCTTGTTTCTTAAACAGTTACACGTGTGTTCAGACTGCTGTGACATTGCATTGCTTCAGTACCTTTCAGCAACAACAGCAGTTTGATTGTTCTGTAATTAGATATTAAGTTATTATTAAACGTCAACAATAGCTTTTCCTATATGTCCGTAACCCAAAAGAGTAATTTGAAGGATCTTTTAATTATGGCTCTATCCATGCATAAAAAGGAACAAATCATAGACTGGATTTTTAAAGCCAATTTCAACAATCCAATATATATTTCTCACACATAGTTACCTTTAATAGTTCCAGAAGTCTCTGTAATCTCCCTTATCTTCAGGAAAGTTAAAAGAAACTTCTATGACTGTGCTAAACTCCGATAACAAGCTAATTGAAATAAAAGCTTTTATTGAGCACATAAGAAAGATTAAGCAGAATAGATGGCAGGTGTTAGCTGAAAGAGCTAACGTGATTAACTGTGCACACCCTTGATTAACTCAAGCTTTGACAAGCAAGCTTTGATTGTGTCAGTCCGGTATTTCTTGAGGGATCACATCCAAAACAGAATTGAACCACATCGGCGTACACGGGATTTTCACGGTGTCGGAATGAGAACAATTAATTGGCTGGAAAGTAAAGGGAAAAGCAAAAGCATGTGTATCTCCCTTTGGTGTCTTGTAAATCCTGCTGTGTTTGTTGGAGTCAGCTTTTCCCCCCAGTGAAAAGCCTGTGCCTCGTGTTTTTGAAGAGTATTACAGCAGACAGGCATGGGACACTAGGCATGCATTATGTACGTACTGTACATGCAGCATGCATTAATTACTGCACACAAACCTTCACTGTTTCCTATTGCTTCTACTTTCCTGTCAGCCGTTTGGGACACCTGGTCCTTTCTTCGTAGACCTCCAGCGATACCCGAACACCTGCTTAGTGGCAGTATTCTGGAAAAGTATCACACGACTCTGCCATATCCGGATTTCTTATTATGTCTTTCTCTGCGTCGAGCCTCTCCCTATGGTTTGAGGTGTAGCAATTGAATTAACCAACTGACAGTCGTCAAATTCTAGCTAGCATTACTTGTGAACAACAGATTTTCATATGTATTATGCTAATTTCACTCCTGATTTGTACAGTCCACTACATTGTTTCCCAGAGATGTTTTTTTTTTTTTGGTCTTGTGGAGAAATCATCTGATTAACTGATCAAGTGAAGACATGATCTTATGTAGGATATGGAAATTCCGCTTTTTCTGTTCACACAAACTTTACAGCCATGGTACTCCAAGAGTCCTCCGTGCAAAACACCGTCAATGACTTTCACCTGCCTGCAGGGCACATTCCATCTCAACTGATTTTTAACTGCAGGTCATGTGCCCAGCTGTGGGCTGGGGGTTGAGACATTTTACCAAATGCAGGGTAGGAGATGTGGACATCACTCTCATCAGATTGTGGCGTAGGGCTGCAGTTAGGATTTACAGCAGTGTATTACATTACCTTATCACATGAAACTGCAGATTGCTGCTGAAGAACCAGAGGAACAGGGCAGCAAACTATTGCCGAACCCCCTGGGTTTTCAGTTTGTGCAGTTTCAAAGTCTACTGCTTGGATACATAAGACAAAGCTCAGGCTTCTAGAGATAGAGCTTTAGCAAAAGACGTTATTAGAAGACATTAAAATATACATGCAATGCACCAAATAACCTGACTGCTTTTATGAAACAAGTACCAGTGATTGCTCTATGCTCATATGTGGGGGAGGAAATGCAGACATATTTTCCCCCCCAAAAAAAAACAAAACAATAGTACAAGCAAGCATAATAAACCAGCAAACAAGCAAATAAATAACCTTGGCAGCTGGCATGGATGTGGAGAATATAATGAAGAAGACAGTCAGTCAAAATGAGATTCTAAAAACAGAATACCTCAGCCGGCATTAAAGACAGTAGCTGAATGGCTACGTTTTATTTATATATATATTTTTTTCCTTCTGACAGTCGTATTTGAAATGTATAATACCACTGGCAAG
Source organism: Gymnarchus niloticus (assembly GCA_009936485.2). Lineage (NCBI taxonomy): Eukaryota > Metazoa > Chordata > Actinopteri > Osteoglossiformes > Gymnarchidae > Gymnarchus > Gymnarchus niloticus. The sequence continues at coordinate 558,872 of JAACJT020000002.1, read as the reverse complement.
CTTTGAACTGGTTGTCTTTGACTTTCTGTCTTCTAGGCTACAAACTTGGTATAACACATATGTAGCTAGTGATTGGATAAAGCTGCCCCTACCGTCTGAGTTAGCAACAATCGCCCAGTACCTTCTGTAACCTAAAACCAACATTAGTCATGGGAGGGTATTAAAAATACTAAACAAATAACGTGAAACATTTGAAACAAATGAACCTTGCCGTGATGTATGAATGTGTATATGAGGCCACTGCATGAAATACATTTCAGCTCAGTATGCCCTCAGTGGCCATTTTCTTAGGTACCTCTGTGTCGTGCTAATTAGGATCCAGAACTGCTTCAAGGGTAGACGAGTTGTGCATTTAGAGAAGCCTTTCTGCACACAACTGCTGTACTGAGTTCTTATTTTTGCCCTCACGGCCTTTGTGTTAACTTGAAGTCTGGCTGTTCTCCATCGACCTCTCTCATCAGCGTGGTATTCTTGGTGATATAACTGCTACTTTTTGGATGTTTATCATTTGGGTCTTCGTTACACCATTTTCTGTAAACTCCAGACCCTGAAGTGTGTGACAATCTCAGGAGTCTGGCTGTTTCAGAGATTCTCCAACCATCATGTTGGCGACCAGTGATCACACCAAGTCTAGAGTCACTTTAATCGTGCATCCTAGCTATTCTAATGCTTCATCACACGATAACCAAACCTCCTGACTTTGATGCAGGCAAAGGATTCCTTGTTCAGAAAAACTGCCTGTTAGCTTGCATTAGCAAGCAAGTGAACCAAACAAAGTGGCCACTGAGGATTGGACAGACAGGTCATTACCTTCATTGGTTGCTCATGATGACTTTTACTGTCTGACTTACAGTAAGTGGTTCCTCTTCTTCCCATTGATGTGTTTTTCATATACCAATCAGTTTAGTCCTTCTTCCATGTTGCTAAATTTCACAAATATGTGAATCTGTGCAAATTGAACCTGGAATGCAAACTTCTACAATGGAAACTTCTAAAGAGGATAATTTAATAACGATGGCATATGTATAGGCAAGGCAATCTCTTAACTTCCATATAAAAATACCATAATGATCATGAACAAGGCATCTGGAGCACAAACATTATTTTTTTATTGTGTGCTTGGTAGGACACTCAGAGGTCTGAATAAAAATCGTTACTTATTGATACGCCTTAATGGGATGAAAGAATCAAGACTGATTCCCTGGCTGAGCCAGTGAGAAGTGCTGAGGCCCAGATATTTGATTCCAATTAAGTCCTATCCCATTATGTGCCAAAGGAGTGTCATTATGTCATGTCTCTCCTTCTGCATCTATTATAGTTTTTGTGTATGAAAGAGGCAGTCTGAAAATCTGTGTGAGGCAGAGCTGGACGCTTGAGGCAGTAGATTTAAATTTTTTATAACCATCAACTCGGTGACGTTGTAGCATTTCAAGTGGGGCACACCTTAGTTTTATCAGGAGCAATTACATTTTGGCCAGCATCAAAATGTTTCGTTTTCTGTTCACCGGTTAAAATTGATAATTATGGGGAATAAAACATTTTAAATGGTACCAACACACTGATTCATAACAATTAACATGATGCATCTAAATACTATTGAAATAAAGCTTTTAAAACCCTCGAGGTGGGATTAACCCTGAACTGTCAATCACCGCCTGCTTTAACCCAGTGGGAACCCATGAAGTAACTAATGGAACGTCGGTTAAATCACTTGGTGACCGGCAGCACAGAGTAATCCTACCTCTCTTTGGCTTTCAAAGTCATGTTTCACATGTCACTGATACTGCCTGCAGGTCATATATTGTTAACGCTTTTCAGAAGAAAGCAAAAACAGAAAGCTATAAAGACCAGCGCACAGGTAACCGGTCTGAAAATAAATAAAGCTTATGCAAGAACTATGCGTTCATTAAAGGGAGCAGAGAGAAATGGCCGCACTCGGGGTAACACTGTCACCATATACCTCCATGCTAGGTGGTTCATTCTCACTGTGTCATTTCTTTGGGGGACCCTGGTTTCCTCTTGCGTTCAAAGCCTTGCTGTTCAGTAGCAATTCCAAATTGCCCCCAGTTTGTGTACACATGCATGTATGTGCCCTGTGATGGACTGGCATCCCATCCAGGGTGTACCCTAGCCTTGTGCCCTGTGATGGACTGGCATCCCATCC
>JAACJT020000002.1:496360-525073 GCA_009936485.2 Gymnarchus niloticus | reverse complement strand
GTGCGGGCCGCCCAGGCGCGCTTGGGGGGGGGGAGGGGGGGGGGGGGGGGGGGGGGGGGGGGGGGGGGGGGGGGGGGCGGGCCGGGAGTCAGCAGTGGACAGGCAGCTTGAGGGTAGATGATGGTGCACTGTCAAGCCCGGTGACTGCCACGGTGGGTGGGGATGCACTGAGGGCATTTGCTCCGGACAAGCAAGAGAGAAGTGACAGCTTGGGGACCTGGCAACCTGGTGGCCGAATGTGGGCCAATATCCATTGACAACTCAGCAGAAAGACCACACCACTGCACTGGCTAACCAGCAACGACAAATATATTGAAGAAAGAAAATCACAGAGAGTCAAAAAAAGAGGATAGGTATGCCTACTTTTCAGATGATTGATACTTTAAAGACATTTACAGCCCAAGTCATTTTCTCTCCTGCAGCTTCTCCTCATGCACAAGTCTATCGGCTGACTATCTGGAACATAATTTACCTTTCAGGAGTTTGCATTTAAATACTCAATGCGATTTATTCAAATGTAAATAACTAAAAAATGACAATTTTAACATTAAAAACGTCACAAAACTGCAAGTAATTTGAAATTCTCTATGGACAATGCACACTTTCAATATTCACATAAACCTGTCTTGTTCAAATTTTTAATTTCTCCTTAAAGAAATGTCATGTGTTCTATTTCTAGAGGAAATAGCCACCTTAGAAAGTGAGAGATGTAAACAAGAGGTAACCATAAAATGAATAACATCTTGCAATGCTGAAGGTTTTTCGTAGTTTCTTGGAGAGGGGGTGGAAGGACTCAGTTTGAAACTAAATTTCAGTTTTGTGGGTGAAGGATTTTAGCACAAGTGCATTATGTCTGTTTTTTTAATATGTTAACATGTCATGTTTGACCCTTGTGCCCAGTGTTGTCTGAAATAGCCCCCAAAAAGAATGCCTAGGTGGATGGATGGATGTCATCTTAGATTTGTACGTCATTTATACATATTGTATGAGTTGGGTTTTGTTTAGTGTCGGCGTGTCTTATTTCTGTTAATTGGTCAAAGGATATGTTTAGTCTGCAAAGGAATGCATGATGGTGGAGGCAGTCTTTGGACAACACCGTGTTACTGAATAGCCATTAAAGCTGCCACACGTACCGATAGCAGGCTGATTTGTGACTGACAGCCGTCACTAATCTGACTTAAAGGCGCCTTAGTACACAGAAATGCGTGCAGATGTGTGGAATGTACGCAGAAGTCAAATGAATATTGTTTTAACATCAGATTTTTTTAGCTGCTCTAAAAAATGTCTGACTGAATGACTTTAAGAACTCAGCTTTGGTTCCTAAGCCTCTCCTCTAGAGCACCCCAGACGTTCCATCTATTTGTTAAGTTGCATCACCAGCTCATTTGTGAAGCAGTGAACTTAACTCACTTTTCAAGGTGTTGACTAGTCAAACCAGATGTTCACATAGCTGAGACACGAGTATGTTGGACGGTAACTAAATTCTGGGGTGGCTTGAGGAGATGTTGTGAAATTTGTAAACTGACACACCATGATAGATGTCAAGTCATAGTTTAATTCACTATCATTCGCATGATTTAAGCACATTTCCCCTACGTAAGACTTTTCCACAGTACTGAATATACACATACACATTTCTAAATGTGTATGTATACAAAACAATGCATAAAAATATATTTGAAATATGCAGCAAGAATCCTGCTGTACATGCTCAGGCAGACAAGAAACGTTTCTCAGTGAACTTCACAATCCAGTATATATAGCAAAAGGCATTGAAATTCTAAAATAATGTGGTCTAGAAGATGAGAGGACAGAAAACACATTACACTCTAAAATGTGCCCACTGATGATTATGTAGGCAAGGTGAACTTTGGGAAATCCAAAACTTAGTAAAAGGTTCGGTTTAAGGCCACGCAAGCATTCTTAAGGTCAATAGGGATAAAGATTGAGCTAATACTAATACTTGTGAATGCTGTGAACAAAACCCAGTGTTCCCGAAACGGAAGGTGCACCACACCTATACCGGGAATCACCGATGTCATTTCTGGGCTAGCAGCAGCTTCAGTTATTGAGACAGTAGCCATACACTTTACAGAATTAATCTGTATAGTAGGCTGTAATGAAGTCAGGCATCACTAAGAATAAGCCTTCTTGTGACGTACAGTAAGCCCCAGGTGACAAAGAAACGCCATTCGTGTGGTCATATGTGCCCATACTGGATGTTTCGTTAGATACAAAACTGCTGCATCACAGCTCTCCATACAGCGAAGGCAGTGTCGTGCTAATGGGGGTTTATGTCCTGAATAAACTCCAGATGGATACTGGAGCAAAACCCATTTTTTCGTTGTGCTGAAGGATTGGGTTTAAAATGACCCATTCAGCAGGTATACGATCCAAAGCAAGGGTTAAGTCCACAGTGGCGAGCGGTAAGAATAAGAGCGAAGCGTCCTTCAGGGTCCCAAGACAAGGCTACTCTAGAGTGTCTTAAGGATAAGAGCGTGAGTGCGAGTCCCAGTCAATTCTGGCGTGAATCCTACTGAGGATCTGTGGAAAGACTTAAAAGCAGCTGTGCACAAGACATCCCAAAGCAACTTGAACAAGCTTGAGCGATTTTGCCAGGAGGAATGGTCAAAAATAGCAGCTGTTGACGTTTGGAAGTGTATAGCAGGCATAGAAAATAGTTGAAAAAAAACGCACCTTCCATCGCCAAATACATCAAAAGTCTCCGTAAGTATGAATGATATGTTTTTAAAAGTATCTATAACATTTACCTCAACTGCCTGTCATTCCTAAAGCATGTCTGCAGTTCATTCCCAAAATAACCCTTTCTTGTTTACTTATAAATAAGCAAATGGTTTCCCTTGCATATATGAACAACAGTAAAATTAAACAGCAGCGGAATGTCATAACATGCTAAAATTGCAAATGCAGCAGCTTCTCGAGAGCTGGATTTTTTTTCAGCTGTGATTGACGCGCCTCTGACACGGGCCTGTGGTAGCCAGCCTCCGTCCCGTTTCCACAGCCGAGACAGATATAGGTTGACATCTATTCCCTTAAGGGATTTACTTCTATCCTTTGAAGGCAATTAGGAAGCCATGCTGTGCAGGCTTGGAATTCAGACTGCGAATCCGATAATTATTTACGCTCTTTAGTTTTTTTTCTAAATGAGCAATGATTACGATTCTGTAACGAAAAGGCACAAACCACAGTGCTCAGGTCTTGCTGTATAATTGACAATGTATTAACTACTGTACAAATTATCTTATATTTATTTACCTTAAAGCCTCATGTCTTTGTACCATTTAGCCGTCTGATACTTCTGGATGCCACACCACTTTTTTTAGAAATGAATACGTTTGTGGAGCAAATTATACGTTTTGCTGCAGTGTGGACAGAATTGATAGCATTTTTCAGGTGTTTTCAGTATCAGATTTACCATTTAAAGTTAACTAAATAAAACTATGTTTTATGCACATATAATGATTCTGATATAATGATTCCCCCCCGCCCCATAGTTACACTGTAAGAAGTTCTACCGTTTCATAATAACCTAAGTTGCTTCCTTGTGCCATGATGGTTCATTTTAATTGACCGTGGAACCTGAGGGGTTAATCCATGGTGTTCCACCGTTCATGCACGGCTTGCTGACTACGTTGCACATTCCTTGTATTCGTCTGCTAGCACACAGCACTCCTAATTTAACCCAATCCTTAATATCAGCTCTCTGAAAAGCGAAATAAGGTACCAGTAGCACAGTAGAGTGAAATTTCTGGAACGCCTCGGGCTCCATGCAAAATAGACCGGCTTGAATGTTTTACAGATTTAGTTAATATCACAGTGCCATCCTGTTATCACGTTGTCGATTATTGCCCAGCATGCATTTGGACAACTTGACTCATTTTGCTGTCTTTCCCATGCCTCAGCAATTTCAGCAGCCTTGATTTTGACAGTTTTTGATGTCTTTAATAAGCAGGATATACAAGGTCCATCTGTGTATGATGGCCACTGTGTTGCCTCCCTAAAGTGTCACAGTGCATAGATTTCTGAGGTTCAGGGAGAGGCTCAAACAACAGACTGCAACAGACTTGATTTGTCCCACTTTGCGTTTAAGCGGAAATGTGAATTGTAAGACCACCTCTCACCGTACTCCTCCTTAATGCTCAGTTTCAGTACCTAGGAGCAGACTTGGGTAAATCGACCAGCATATTGCACGTGTATGCAAGTGTCGGTTGTTCCATTCATCAAAATGTCACTGTTGATGGTGTGCTAAATTAGCCATGCACTTTCTCTGCCAGACCTTTGCTAATAAATCCAAGGCCACTTTGGGGGCTTGCCCCATGACCTTGGTCTTTCCGTTGTATGGCGACATATGCTGGCTTGTAATTTTTCACCGTACACACAGTCAGACACACATTTCATGTATACATTTCTGTAGACTCTGTGTGTCATTCACTGTCACATTACCATGGGACACCACTCAAAGGTCTTCATTACTTATTTTAATAATCACATATCACATATACTATAGGATTGTGCCATAAATATGCAATCTGTTTTGGCACATGTTGCATAAATGAGAATAACTTGACAAATCTTGACTACATATTTTTAAAACAGGCTGCCATGCTAATTGAAAACAAATAACACTGGAAGTTTTCCATCCCACAAACTATTCCACTAAAATGCATATTCAGTGATCATTAGGAAGGAGAATGAAAATGAACAATCCAGATCATTCTGTTTCCCTGGTTTGATACCATTTTTACTTTAATTAATGGCAGGCTAACCATAAGGAAGACAATATCCTTTTGTTGTGCGGAACAGAACAGCAGACGCGATGGGAACAGAGCTCTGGCTGACTGGCAGCAGTATCAACCCACACTCAGGGCCAAGGCAAAGGCAGGAGAAACTGAGATGGTTCAAAGGCCAGGGATGCACCACCTGCACAAGGTCAGCTTTAACTAAATAAATACAGAAATCATGCAGCTAACACCCTGAAAGCACAGGTAGTCAGGACAGCCACTAATATGGTGAGAATTATGAGATATGTTATACTGGGAAGTTGACAGATAACCACATGTAATTGTAAAAACGGAAGTGCAAAATGTTTATTACCGCCATCAAGCGTGCAGCTGTATCGAGTTCTTTGGATCTATCTGCATCTTTAAAATTGATATTACTGTTGTACTGTTAAAGTCATTTCCTTCACAATTTTAATAAAGACTAATATAAGCATTGTATTTGGTGAAGAGGTCAAGGCACAGACGGATGGCATGATCTGTTATTCTCTTGATTAATTCATGGCCACCTCAGTAACGGAATGAAATATTTCACTCGAGCAAGACTATTTCCTGTTTTAATCTTTTGGTGTGATTACTTGTGACCTAATTACAGATGTAATGATATCTGTTTTACATATGTTTACCTGTTTGGAAAACTCCAGCCACTGTTTTTCAAAGTTTAACAAAATATCCATCCATCCATTTCCCTAACCGTTTAATCCTATTCAGGTTCAGACTTAAATAGTATGTACTGAAAATTGACCATACATGTAAAACCAGTATAAAGTCATACACTGTATGCAATGTGCATTATGCAATGTATGGTCTACTTTAGACCACTGGAAAAAAAAAAAAATAGATTCCAGTAATTCTCCAGCAGCTTCAGACTCTTGGTGACCTGTAGAGATGCTGGTAAGAGGGTTGTCACAAAGCACCATCCAGTGGCAGACTGGGCATCTGGGTTACCAGGAGTCATCCTGGTGCTACATAAAATAGGCTATAGGCTACTTTTAAAATGAAATGAAAACATCAAATAAAGTTTGGTTCTGATAAGCTGGCCATGCATATGTCTACCTTGTCACCCCCTTTAACGTCATCAGTACGAAATAAACCTTGCCGGGGGTTTTGGTGGGCCGTTTGTCATTCCCAGTCTATCCTAGGCACCATCACGGCCCTTCTAATTAACAATTTAATGTTAGCGAACGTATTACAGTTGTTATCGGTGTTCCCCCCCGCATGTCACATGCTCAGACAGATGTCAGGTAAGGCCCCAGAAGCAGGTTAAGGATGTTTGGGGAGCAGAGTTACAGTAGACGCAGTCTGAGGTGCGTCATCTGATACGTCTCCCATGGAGGAAGAAATCTTGAGTGACAGGCAATAATACACCTTTGCTGGAGGCATGGGTTGATGGGTGACATGGTACTTGTACAATGTGATCACGTGTGTGCTTTGCAGTGGAGTGTATCCCTGTGTTAGGATTCAGGCTAAGAAAAGTGGAAATGTATAGAAGTATTTCAGTACATATAGATACTCAATAATGAGTGCATGTGATTACTCAAATGAAATGTGAATTATCACTGGATGATAAACTAGTGCCATTGAAAGCTTATAGCCTAGTGTAGTAATATTGCCATGAAAAATGATTGATAGCCTCTATCTTTGTCTGCAAGTAGAAGTTAACCACCTGAAAAATCAATCGCTTTAACCAGGAATCAGCAAGGGTGACTGACAGGTTTTCAGAGGACTAGACAAGGTACTTCTTTCTTATGCAGCCGTAAAATTAAGAACGGCATTATCATATTTGTCAGCATTCATTATGCTGCCGCAGCATGTGATTTTGTTAGGTATTACGAGGTATCGTTTATTGGAATAGTGACAAAACAAGTTCATCAATTTAGTCTACTTTTTGCAGAATCTGCCTTTTCTCATGAAAGAGAAAGCATTAGATTCGTTCTACAGACATTTAAAACCAGTCAGTAGCATGTAGCCAGTCAGTCAATGAATAGATGAGTATATTCAGATGCAAATTGTATCGTTTGTTCCGGTGAGTACACGGAAATGTTGTTCTCTGCTCAAGTTCTCCATCTTATCAACCAACATTTGTGATAGTTGTCACTAATTCTGTCTCTTTTTTTGGGTTGACGTTGAATTGCGCCTCGTTACTTTCAGTCTGTCTTGTTTGTATGGTAATGATATTTCCATGCCAGGTGTAGTGTTTAGATTTTTGGCAGATATTTAACAGGTAAAAATAACAAACAACTAAGGAAATATGGTAAAAATAAAATCTTTGCGTGTAATAATTTTTGGTGTTCCTGCTGTGATGCAATTACATGTTCTGACAGTTCCAGTTCATGCCATCATTGGCAGACATCCATGGTTAAATCCTTGGATCCTGCTGATAGGTCAGTCCAGACAACACATCACTTTGAGCATATGTTGCGTGATGCCTGTAAATTTCAAAACCTAAGGCTGTTTAGTGTCTGGACAGTTTCACAATTCTGCCAATACCCTAAACTTTGCAATTATTACGTACTCCTTGTGGGAAAATACCCAGATGTGGGGACACACCAATTTGCATTAATATATTGCGGTAAATACTAAGTGTTGCTGTGGAAGGAAAAAAAAAAAAACATAGAGAAAACATCTTTGTGAATACCAACACAAATACACCTGGAAGATTTCTGCAATTCATGTATGCATGGATGGATTGATAAATAAATATCATAATATGTGTTTAAAACTTGAGAGAATGGGCAAATGCCTTAGTCTTTAAATGCAAGTCTGGCTATGAGTACACTTGTTTTTGCCAAATTACGAGATCATAGACCAGTGTCATATTAAAAGATAAAATGTGATAAATAAGTAAATAATTGCATCATTTAGCACAGCCTGAAAACCTTACATTATCAAATGTAATGGCAGTTGGATTGGAAAAGTATCTTTGCCTGGAAAGCTTCTGATGCCAACTTGATCCTTTAATATTAACTTTAATGCCTTTGGTATTCCTGGATACAAAGATAAAATATTAGGTGGCTTTGAAAGTATAAATCTAAATCCTTTTAAAGCAAATTATTCAGAATAAGATTTGTATTTTTCAGTCGGGCTAGTGAGAAATAAATAAAATGGCGAATCCTGAATTTTGTGCTGAAATTTAATGGATTCTTCTCGATGTTTCTTGGGCATCAAGAACAAAAATAACTGAATTTAAAATATTATGTATGGAACACACATTGATGTGTTTCTGTGTGCATTTTCAGTAATGCAATCTTTTCAATCGGGAACATAAAATCTATCGATGTCTTGATCATAAGTGAAAGTGCAGGTTATTTGATTGTGCATCTGTTCCATTCAGAAAGGTTGCATGCTTTATTCACACTCATCTGTCACCATGGCACTGAATAAAGTCATAATTAGTGTGTGTAAACACATTCCCTGATGTCATTTGCCAGTCTTCAAACGTAAACCTCTGCTTCTCGGATGTCACAGCTTCAGTCCGCGGACCAAGGGACTTCATCCCCGCCAAAAAGACCTCGTTGCAGTCCACAGTAAATACGCTCTGTCCTCCATATATTGGTCTAGGACAAATGGTTCCAAACGAATCTGCTTCTTTCTGAAGAACCAATTTTTTTCTTTTCTCACCAGTTAACGCCACATTTTCAGATTAATCTCACACGTGCTCAAGGAGAATGCGGGTCTGTATTTGAAGATATTACTGTCACAGATTTTATCTAGGCCTATATCTCCCTGTCTGTGAAAGTGTGTATTTTAATAATACCCTGCTAGACAGAACTAGTTAAATACCCTTTTACCCATCCGCTGGGTAAAAGCTTGTTTTCAAGCAATCTAGTTAAGTTAAATTATACATTTGGATGTGAATAATGCAATGGAAGAGCAGTAAAGTGTAGAGGTGAATGCATTTCATATGAGGCTCTTTTGTCTGGCAGTTTTGTCTGGTTGCTTATAGATTGAATGATGACGCCTTTTTGAAGTTGAACAAATAATGTTTAGTAGGGGCCGATTTCTTTGAAGCTATAGTATCTGTCACCTCATGATTGAGACATCTGAAAGCTTAGCAAAGACTCAGGAAGTTTAGGTTTCACTTTGCAGGTTCCATCATTTTTGAAAATATTTTTCTGTTCCATTTTGTTTTATTTTATTTTGTTTTTAAGTTTAAGGTAGTATTAAGGATATAGTTTGGATTGCATGTTTTTCTATTGCCAACTGATTCTGCTGCATTTTAGAGATAAACTAACGAATCTTATAAATTCAAATAATTTTAAGATACACAGTATTTACATGCTACGGAGGATGAAATATTTATTTTGATTAAAATCATATCAGCTTCCAAATGAATTATTTAAGTAAATGTAAGGTTCAACATCAAAATTCCGCTTGCTGCTGAATTTTCTCTAATGGCTGCTATTAGGGAGTGCTGGGCCTCCCTGGGCTGTCCTTAAGAAAGCCTGGATGGAGCTTCTGGAGCTGGCCAAGGGAAACCACAGCAGGGTCTGTGTACATTTCACCAATGTTGGCTGAACGTTGGATTTACTGAAAAGATATGTTAGAAACCAGGCTGTTTTTGTTTTAGTCAAGGTGGTGCATCATGTTCCCTCAATTAAACATAGCAATGATTTATTTTTTTAAACTTCTGCAAAATCTCAGCCTACCCTTAAAAAGAAAGTCACAGGTCGATTAAGAGCAATAAGAAAAATAAAATAATTGAGTTTTCCTAAAGTCACAGGCATCTAAAACTGTGTGATACTGTACTGACAGCACCGAAGGAGCAAGGAGCCTCTACATGTTCTACTGTGGTCAAATTGATTTAACCATAACCACACTGGTCATCTATTCATCCATCCATTTTCCAAACAGCTTAATTCTATTCAGGGTAACCTGGTGCCTATCCCAGGTAGCCTTAGGGCACAAGGCTGGGGGACACCCTGGATGGGGGGCCAACCCATTGCAGGACACAAGGCTGGGGGCCACCTTGGAAGGGGGGCTAACCCATCATAGGAAAGAAGGCTGAGAGTCACCCTGGAGGGGGGGCCGAAACAAGGCTGGGGGCCACCCTGGATGGGGGGCCAACCCATCGCAGGATGCAAGGCTGGGGGCCAACCCATTGCAGAGCACAAGTTATCCATATCAGCTGATTTCCTTTGAGCCTTTCCAGTTGGCCAATGTCAATCGTATGTAGTAGTATAATAATATACTGGAGGCCTACTGTATGTGCTGGTGTAAACTGGCAAGTGATTTATTTTCAGCTTTCTCCTAGTCTGCTAATGTCATAACCTGTAATTCTGTATAAATTACTGTGAGCTTCTTCCAACCTTTGAACACACTTACGGTGCACTGTGTACTTCATCTAAAAGCTTATTGATGTTACAAAGTTATACAAATACAATTATTAAATGTCACTTTAGCACAATTACACTTCATGCAATAATGTGAAACTGATAACATTCCCATGCAAAATAAATGTACTGGCATTTCGGATTTATGCAGATTTTAATCAATGGCCAATTATTCGCTGCTGAAGACGTCTGCAGCTTTGCGAGCACAACAGAAACATTTAAAGGTTATTTTTTAGATTCTTTTCTTTTTGTCCATGTAATCCTTTGCTCTTTAAGTCAGTGCTGAGATCATCTGAGAAATGGATAATTTGGTGATGACATGTAGAAAATAGAATACTGCAAAGGTATCACCTATTGCTCCAGAGGACTGGAAATGGCAACTTAACGCAGAAATGATACAGCCCATTGTGACAAATAGTGTGATGATGTGAAATATCTCATCTTTCATTTTTCAGACTCCCAAAACAGACCAGTCATCACTATTATTCAGGTTTTGTTCTTCCCATGACATTCCCGACAACTTCTGTCAAATTAGCTGATTAGCACGATCATTTGAGTGTAAACGTATCTCATGTTGCATGGATTCAAACCTTGTTTGTAAGTTCTACATTTGGCTTTCGCTGGCTGTACAGCTTGAAAACACACACTGGTGTTCATAGTGTTGGATTGAAGCCTCGCGATTCTCATCAGGCGGACTGACAGCACTTGGCCAACATTGAAGGTGTCACATCATCCGTGGCATCGCTGGTTACACTCTTGATCATTCATTAATTACACAGATATGTCATTACGTGACATTACATCAGAGACGGCTATCTGAACTATCCATCTATCCATCCCTCCATTGCTTCCAGATCTTCCTCTAAAATTACTATTTCATACATTCGTTATCCAAACCGCTTAATGCTCTTCAGGTTTGCGGGGGGGCCTGGAGCCTGTCCCAGGCAGCCTAGGGTACCAGGCAATGGGACACCCTGGATGCAGTGACAATTAATATTTTACTAATAAAAGTGCAAGAGAAGAGATTATCAGTTGTAAACATTTTACACAATCCTATTTACTATTCAGCTGAATGCCGCATTAAAGTAAGGGAGGTAATGTATTTTTTTATGTGAACTGAATCCAGACTCTGAAGAATGAGATGAACAAATATTGATTCTAATGTAAGTTTCACCTTAAGTTCACACTTTAGAAAATTATGGGCTGCTGCTGTCAATGGTGTCTGTGATAATGGGCAGCTGAAGTGTGTGTATCTGACAATAAACCGCCCCTGGGGGCTGGTGCTCTGCGGTTTCTTACAGAGTATGTGTGTGGAACAAAGGGCCGCTGCCTTACATCCCTCTGGTTTGATCTATCTCTCTGAATCCATCTGTCCGTCCATCTTTCTGTTTGTCTGAACTCCATTTATATTATATGCAGGTGCATCTGTATGTGTGATATATTAGTAGATTACAATAAATTAAGGTATCTGAATAGATCTATAGCCTGATACTTTTTTTTTCCTTGGTCACTGCAGGAAGGATGACATTCAATCAAAGAATCTATATCAGTATATGAATATGAATCAGTAGCATCTGCACCCTGGAGTTGTGACCAGCGTGGTACTTTGTTTGCTTAGAATTATCTGGGCTTCTAAAGTCATTTTGTTAAATTACACCGAATTCCAAAAGTGAAAATGATCTGCACTTCCCAATACCGGTATTCTACACTCTGTATAGTACATTTTATGATTTTTCAGTGATTTTTTAATGTTAAGTGTCAGTATTTTCCTCCCTCTGTTCCCTGGTTACCAAGAACTCGTGGGCTGCTTTCTGAAAGCCTGTTTGTGAGCTATGTAAATCGGCAGTGAATTTAAAGTTTTTCCACTTGGTATGTGTTTCCTACCTGCCATTAGAGCTGCTGTCGTTTACACCAGCTCTTTCCAGCCCATGGAGCATTCTGATTAATCCGTTTCTGTTGTCTAATGTACCCGTTCAATTAGAAGAGAGAGAGAGAGACCCATCGCGTGGTTTTCACAGATTTAGTTGTCTGCAGCCCGAAGAAGCTGTAGCGCCCTCTGCTGTTTGAATCAAAATAAATAGTATGCTATGAAGTAACACCCATAAGAAGGTGCCTCTCTGAATTATGATATTATAGTCATATAAAGTACACACATCAATCTGGCATGAATACCATGCATGCATTTGCATTGCTGTTAATTTAGCTTTTAGTGCCTGTTTTAGCTTTCAGTAAGGATACCTTTTCCACCTGAGCTATTTCATTAAATTACTTTATTAAGTATAGTTGTATTCATTAGTTTTTTGTTTGTCATTCTTGGATTCTTTTCACTTAGAGAGTCACAGCCACTTATGGCGATTGTGTACTGGTTTGGTAGAGGGTTAATGGACCGGCCTAGCCGGACGTGCTGCTGAAGGAGTTAAGGTGAGGTATCAGATACTGAGGTCTAAGAGATATTTAGCCCTTTGCTCCCTATTAGTTTCTGCTAGTTTATTCAGCTGCAGAATTTATAGTTTATGGGGATCACATTTTTACAGGAGGCCTCTGTAATATTCAGCCATGTTGGCGACGTTATTTCAGTCCCCCGTTTCGAGCATTTATTTGTCTGGGAATCTTAATTGATCAAGAACTGATAGCAAAATATCTTTGCAAAACAATTAGCTGATAAGGCTCATCACCGATATAACAGCTACTGGCAAATTGCAGAATTATTATCCCCAAACTTAAATGTATATTTACACGAAAGGCAAATAATTGATGCCTTGGTGGCGGAGAGAATCGTATGCCTCCATTTGACCAGGAATGTATTCATGCTTGAAGATGAGTGTTTGAAACTCAGCCATACTTGTACCGTATAGGCAAATGTATTACAGGTAATGTGCCGTGTTCACCTAAGCTATTTCTCCTGTCGTGTGCAAAGCCAGAATGACACCGAACCAAGCTGCACAAAATGAAATATGCTATCCATTGTTAAAATGCCTCACAGCTTTATACATTCCACTAATAACTATAATACAGAATGCATTATGGTAGGAGTTTAATAATCTGAACATTCTTTCCATTTCCAAAGTGAAAGGACAAGTACAGATATTTTCGAAAAGCAATTAAAAACAAATTTAAGTGCATACAGATCACCTCCATTGCAGAATAACCATTAAAGCCAGGAGGTGAAATAGAAGCCTCAACAACCATTATTAATGGAGGACTGGGCCTTATGAATAAGGCTGAAGGACTTATAAACACACGGAACACATATGTAATATCGCACATTTTATTTTATTCTTGGTTTAAGCTGTCAGTCATAACTTATGTAGCTTTTATTTTGAAATTGGATCCATCGCTAATAAACATCTTGGGCAAAAACATATGGTGAAGTATTTGCATATTATGTATTTGAACTTTTGTATTGTTGACCTTCAAGATGGCTGTGGTCACACTACACTGCCGGGAAAATGTATTGCTTTTCAGATTATTGGCGTGTTTTCGGATTATCATTTCACTTTATGGAAGTCATATGATCGATGACATTTTGTCTTTATCGTACTTGTACCAAAAGGTTTAGCCTGGTGCACTAGACCAGATTTCTAGGATATCGTTATTAAAGTGAGGCTGGAACCTGGGTGACAATGCCATTATCTCAAGCTTTGAAGTAGGGATTGCAGGTACCTGAAAGTTTTACGGGGGAGCACATTTTAAACACTCTGCCTTTCTGCCCATAATAAAAACACATGTCCAATAACAGTGTGAGGACTACACATGGCATTCATTGTACTAAAAATTATTAGAAGCATTTGATTATGGCGTTTGTTTGAATATCTCTATGAAATGGTGTAAATGATAAGTAAAGATTTTAATTAGGCTACTGGTTCAGCAAATTTATTGAACTGCTGTCTATGAATAATTCACAAGACACCGGAAAGAGCTTAAGTAAATCTGTCAAGAAGAAAAAATAAGATCCCAAATACAGTGTCAAAAGTTGATACAGGCAAGACTTGTGGCGATAATCATTGCGTTAGAGTTAATTCCAGCACATTCCGTTTGTGTCTCACTGCCAAAAAGCAATAATACTGGAAATAATGTGGTCCTTAGGAACGAGTCTGCAGATCTGACTGCCTCCAAATCAGAGTCTGAAATATCAAAAACCAGGTCACAATATCGTACCGGTGTGGGAGGCTTAAAATTCACAAAGTCAAAGCTGTCATGTAGTCTGTGCCTGTACGGCTTCATTAGTACCAGTGTATACCTGAGTAAAAACAAATATCGTTTCAAAAAGGACCATGAAGCTTTAGTTTGTTTGTTACACTTTGAAATGAAAAACTGACGTTCAGATGAACTTCTTAGACAATGAAATGGTATGATTGCAATTTGTTCACATCAGAATATAACATTATCCTTCAAGGTTGAATAATTCTAATTGGCCATCATATCGGTCTTGACAAATGGGCCCCAAGGCAAAGTGGTAATAATAATTGGTCAATTAAGTACTTGTAGAAATGAAAAGGAGAGAGACTGCCGCTTTTCAAACTTCTTTTTCAAGGCAATGCTGTGCTCTTTTTCATTCCTCTGAATAAGCTGCATTGTGACAGAATTTTACTTCTTGTTGTTGCTTTACTATTTTTTCCTCCATTGTCAAACTTTCCTTAAATGTTAGGATTTTCACTGTCATATAAAAAAAAAAACACAACAGGTTTTTTGGTGCACGTTAGATGCTTAACTTTTAAAAATCATATAATAAAAGCATCCAGCATCTGAATTTGTTATTGAATGTTTATTAAATATTTCTTATAAATAGAAATATATCCATTGATCTTCTAACTGCTTATCCTGGTCGGGTGTGAGGTAACAAGCCACACGCTGAGCCACTGGATCCTCATTAACTGACTCTACGTAATTCAGTTAATGCATTAAATAAAAGGTTTTGCCATAGACTCTCTACAACAATGATGGTGGGTTCCAGCAATTGAGTCAAGCGTACCCGTAAATTAAATATATTTGCGATTATTACAAATGACTGCATTTTTAATTTTATATATTAGTTAATGTATAACTAAGCATGCTAAATTATGGGCTGTTAGTCCTTTGGGTAAACAGATAACACATTACCAAAGACAACAGAATTGCTGTGTAAGAATAATAATTATTATTCACTATCAGGGAGATATTTGGTCACATGTAGATGCAACATGCTGTTTATAGATATTGTGCACATGCCCCACTCAGTCATGCTTTGTACTTATTGACAGAGTTAAGGTACACGTCATCATTATGATGCTTTTATTAACAGTATGCTCACATTGTGGTTTCTAATGTATTCTGAATTCTGTGTCATGTTCCAGAAAAAAAGCAATGAGAGGGTTATAAATAAAGCTGAAATATTTACATTATGTACCAGGTAAGGGTTTAACTTAGAAAACTTGAGAGGCAAAATGTGGTGCAAATTAGTTTTCCTGGGGCTCTGAGTGCTTATTTTCAAAATGTCACTGAATATTTAAAGCTTTTCACAGAGCATATTACATATTGGTTCTTGATTTCAAGGTAAAGATTTTTTTTTGGATTGTGCCTTAACGGTTATTCCCTCATCTTTTCATGTTTCTTGTATAAAAGTTTGTCTGTGATAAGAGCTCATCTCCTGTGACTGGCATCAAAGTGTTAAAATTACAGATGCTTCCAGCGGTAGGATGCAGCTCTCATATAATTTGGATAGAGTGATTGCTTCTTAATTATACAACAAGCCAACCAGCTCCCAAGCATCTTTTATTGCAGAGTAAACAGAGATGTTGAAAGTAATTTACGGAGGCCAGATAAAGCTGATTTCTTGCTGTCAGCTGATGCATTTGGATTAACTGTGTGATGAACATGGAGGGTCTTCAACCTTCAACCAAGTTCCAAACAGAGGTACAGAGGACTTTCCTTTATGGTAGCTCTGAAGTAGTGAAAACATACATTGTAACAAGCAGTTACATCAAGGTCAGCTTGGCAGTGCTTCCATTTTTTTTTCTTTCCACTGAATGCACTATGCTTTGGCATTTAGTTTCCACTCTATATGTCACTGTATGTGTCAACACACAATACATCACTATATATTTGAAATGAATGAAAGGAAATTAAACTTTGTCATGGTTCTTGCTTTTAATTATTTTAAAACCAATAAGAATATTTACATCTCAAAAAAAAAAAAAAAAAGCTTTGTGTTGTCAAAAAAATCAAACGAATGAACTAATGGTTTACTGGATGTGGTTAAAATAGCTTATGTAATCAAGCGCATGCCATTCAAGAAGAAATTCTGTTTCTGATAACTCTGAGATAACCTGAGTCTCATAATGTACTGATCTCTATCTGTTATCTAACACTGAATTTTAATGAAAAATTTAATTGCTCATCGGTAGCTGGTGTGTATGTTGAAATATTGAATAGCTGTGTAAATATGAAGTCTTGGCTGGCTGCCCTAGACAGTGAACACTTTCAAAAGATAAGAGTGAAGGTATATCTTGAAAAGGTATGAAATAGGGCTCCACAGTAAAGCCAACATGATGTGGCTAAGTCCTTTATATAGTGATGGAACAAATGAGGCTTCAAAACCTGTGGTGGGTGGGAGTACCTGAAATAACCAGTCAATGCTGGCACTAAATGAGGCTTCAAAACCCATAGTGGGTGGGAGTATCGCCTGCCTTGATTGGTTAGTTCAGAATACTCCCGCCCACTACACGTTTTGAAACCTCATCTGTCCCGTCACTACCTTTATAGCTATTTGTCCTAGAGTCTTTCTGCAGGACTTTCTCCAGATGAACTCCCAGAACCTGTCCGCTGTCCCCTGTAAAACCTGAAGGCTGATAGTCTGCTTTCTTGGTAAATGATATGATTCTTGCTGCTGTATTCTTGTTGTGGAATCTTGGCCGTATATCATTTTGATAAACTTGCCAATACGGGGCCAAACTCAATAGACCCCTCTAACAAGCAGAGAGTAAGTCTGTCATTTGTTGAAAGGCATTCGTAAAGGCATCCTAAATCACATTTAATGAAGCTGTATGTCTCCTTTTCCTCTTCACCTTTAATCTCTTATTGACAAGGCATAATAATTCAAAGATAATAACTCAAAAGTCTCCTTTTGTTGAAGCAACAAAAAAGGTTAAGAAACAGTACAGCTGCTGAGAGCCTTACAAAGCAGATCTTATAAAATTGAATTTAATTATTGCTTCTTGTTTATACGAGAAGTCGAAAATCACAGAAGGCACCTTTTATTGGAAAGTAAATAAGCCAAAAGCAATTAACAGTGAAAATGGGTTATGTGATTGAAATAAAGTTGGGTATACTATAGACTTTCAACGTCTGTTTTAACGAAGGACATAAAAGACGCTTTTTCTTAGCGTGCTGTAATTCTGCTCACTTGGAAACGAGCTGAAGGAAGTTGCGTCAGTGTGGCTGCGGCAAAGCAGAATAACAGCCATGCCTGACTTACGACTTGGGGTTCGAATCTGATCAGCGCTTTGTGCATTCTCTCCACTTGTGTGGAGTTAACAGAAACTGCTGTGTCTTAGCCATGAAAAACACCTTTAAGCTAAACAGGAAGAGCTAAGTATGTCTTTGGCCGACCATTTAATTGTGTGAGAAGTGACCGGGGGGAGGCTTAGCCTCTGGCTATCTCAAGGAGGAGGCTTGGGTAACTGGAGTCATGTTCATTTATTTCACATAATCCCTAAATTACCCCCTCTCCCGACCGTAATCTGGATATCACTTCCAGGTACTGTTCTACTCCAGTGGTGCTTGTTTACAATAATCTCATCCCTGAGTCCAAATTTTTCCCCCCACAGAGGTCTTATGTATTCATTCATTTGTGTATTTATTTGTTTATTTAAGTCAAGCTGTTGGCAGTGATTTTTGTTTCATGCTAAACTATAGGATGAAAGATCCATCCATCTCTCCATCCGTCCATCCATAGTAATACTGCTTATCCAGTACGCAGGGCACAGGATGGAAACACCCTGGCTTGGAAGCCAGTCCATCAGAGTATGAACACACAGTCACGTGCTACGGATGCCAACTCATCCATCCAAACACGTTTTTGGACAGTAGGAGGAGAGCACCGTTTAATGGTAAAACAAGAGTTCTTTGTGAAAACAAGCAAAATATTGACAATGTGTTAATACAAAGCAAAGCTCACTATTGCCATGCTACCTGTTTCGGTTTGTTTCCCTTTCTTAGCAAACATTATCCTGTCACCCTAACTGATTTGGTAGTACAGTGATAATTAATCTGCAAAAGCATGAGCCAAAGTCCATCTCCATATAGTAAACAAATGTTGTTTTCCCTCTCGTTATATGTTTTTTTCACTTAGCACGTTTAGGCCTGACTGCGCTGCTTGCTTTATCTTAACTGCAGTGAAGTTTGTATGTCAAAGTGATGAATTAAAGAAATGCTTTGAAACAAACACATTTAATAAAGGTTGTTTTGCCCATTGACGTACTGTAGATCCACAGTGCTGGTTGAGCGCACAAACAGTAAATGTATGTAAACACAACACCTCTGATATGAAAGACTGTCTTGACTTTGTGTTGTGCTTCGTTTAAGTAGCATTTTTTTTCTTTGTCAGGAGATATTTTTTTAATTGTTAATTGGCGATATTGCAGGAGATATTTTTTTAATTGTTTGAAAATGTCAGATCATTTTTTTTTTTTTTTGTGGTCAATGTTTTGTCGCTCATCTTGAGTACATTTACCCACGAATTGCCTTTGCAGCAGGGCTAGTGAATGTCCTGCATGCCACAGAGTGAGCAGGCTTCTGCACAAGTAGAAGTTGTTTTCTTCACATGAGTTTCACTTTGAGGAAGTAAATCCTGAAAATGAAGCAGGATGATCAGTCTGATTATTTGCCCGTGGACCAAGTAATTAGTGCACCGCATTGGGTAGCTGCAATTCCTTTGTAGCTTAAAGGAATTATAAACTGGTGAATGGCATGTTTCAGCAGAGAGGTTTTTGTTTGCCTGCTTGTTTGTCTGTCACACCATCAATATCCTAAGAGTAAACCACATTTAGTGACCAGTTTGTCAGTGTTTTTTTTTTTTTTTTTTTTTACAACGGAAAATTACCCTATCCAAGAAATGCAGCGTAAACCGTCCAAAACCATACAGGAGCCAATGGAGAGTCTCCGTTCGGCTCAGAGCGAAACAGTAAAATCGAATCCGTCAAACAAACGTGGGCACCCAACACCTCGACTCCAGGGAACGGACCTCACTCTCCGCGGCCAACATTCAATACATATAAGATGCGGAGCTGAGACTTTAATCAGGATCGGTGGTGCTACTGGAGAAGTATCCATCATAAAAGGGTTATGAACCTGCACTAATTTAGTAGCCTTTGAAGTGCTCCAGAGACCCTGCTGAGGATGTCTTTGCCTTCACAAAGCAGTTGTGACCTTTCTGTAGATGTCGTAACATTCTTTATATAACATATGACCTTCACTTAGTTTACGTAAGTTACAGTCTTTTTAGTGACTACAGAATTACCTTAAAATTAGGGAAACAATTTATTAGAATGATGAATCTATTGTGTGCATTTCAATTGGAAAAGCAGATCATGGAGCCATTATATGTCATTTACACCTATGACCTTGCGAGTAGTGTATATAACCCTTAAATAATGGGTTACAGCTCTGCTGTGTTTTGGCCTTTTCTCCTGTTATGCACTATACATTTAGATGTATGAACATGATTTTTTTTGGCCCGAAACTTCAGGCAAATACACTTTTTGTCAAGAATTAAATATAGAAAGGACCTGTTGCCTCCACTCTAATGGTCTGTGAAGAATGATGATTTATAAATCATCATGTAGTAATACATGACTAAATGGGAGAAAATGCTTGTTTTTTTCTTCATTTCAGCTTGTTTAATACCAGGTAAAAGATTGAAAAGCTTTCAGAAATGAACAAGTACCCGGCCCTAATGTGTTTTAATGTAGATCTTGCCCTACATTAATGCAAAGTGAGAATGATGTATTGCTAACTGTTTTATCACTGGAAGCATGCAACACCACTTTTTCTAACACTCGAGAGAGGAGAAAAAAGAAAGCGACAGAGAAAAGGATAATGGAGCAGAAGTACATAATTAGTTATAATGTGTGTGAATGTAATTTAAAGATCTTCAGACACTTCCTAAATTGACTTTACATCCACTTTGAAAGTATGCAGCCCTATTAATGCTCCTGAAAGGAAGCTGAGGTCGATGCCACATTTTTCACTTTGATGTAGGTTCCACTAATTTAATCCGGTGAGCACCACTAGCCCATGGATCCCTGGGATATCAGGACCCTTAATAGGCCGGCTTTTTCAAATGTATCCTGGAACTCAAGAGGATCTTCTTTCCCCAAAAAATGGCAGTCGTTCAAGCGTTCGATGCACCGCCGCGTCCAATCTGACAAATCTCCGACGTTTCGAGAGGTGGGCGGGGGGAGCCAACGTGCGTTTCTGTTCGTGGGGAGCTCCTAGGATACTCAAATGCCACAGCAGTGAAAGCGAAATGACGAGGGCCCGTTGATTTTAAACATGCAGTCCTTTTTGCATTAAAGTCATTCCAAGATAACCGAGCAGAAAAGTGCACAGTAAAAAGATAAAGAGCGTGAGATTTGTGTCGGGGCTGTAAGCAGAACAGGACTGGGGTGGAATCACTGTTGAAAATCATCGCCATCTTTTTCAGCAATATAACACAGTTGCAAGCCAGTAAACAATTATGTACAGAATTCCTGTTCACAGGGGAAGCAAAAAACTTTTTCTGTGATATTATAGACTGTGTTTTTCTGACAGAAGGGTTCCATTTGGATTCCATGTTGCGTAATAACTAAGTCTATTTGAAAGAATTAAAAGAATTTTCCCGTTCGGGTTTTTTTTTTCCTTCTTCCTGCATCCCATTTACATAATGTTAAGATGGCAGCGATGTGTGCTTTGTCCCATGTTTAATGAGCACCTTTAAAAGCATAACGTTAATGATGCGTGATTTTGCCGTGACTTCAATTGGATAAGCAGCCCTCGGCAATGTATATATGCAGAGGTACGTGGGTAAACAACCCAGGAATAACGTGAATGGAAAAGCAAATATAAAAAGGATTAAACCCTACTTTTGACAAAACAATATTAAGATGCATTCATGTTGACTACACTATCCTATTATAAGATCTTTGGTGTTAGATTTCTCTGTCTTTACTTGCTTATGACCTGGGCTGTAAAGAACAATATTGCGTACATAAGATTTTATTTTGGGAATTTAAAGTAGGGTCTTGTATGTATGACAAAAACAAATGATAAAAGTATTGACTTTGTTGAAGAGGCATAATGAAAGATTCCTCTTCATTAATTACCAAGTCGTGTTTGCTCAAAATAACTAAAAAAATTAAAGTGGTACCTAAGAAATGCTCCCTTTTAACCGTTGCTGTAGGGGTGGATTTAAAGGCAAGGGTGCAGTTCAGGTCTGGTTGGCTTTAGCAAGCTGCTTTCTTCTCAGCAGTGAATCCAGTGTAAGGTTTTTACACTCCTCATAAATGTCACCTGAAACAGTATTTTAAGCTCTTCATTGTGTTCATAGACCAGGCTGACATTTAGATTATATTACCTCCACTCTGCAATTTTGGAGTACAGCTATTGTAACTTGCTAACATTTCCTGTCCGTTGTGCTTGGCCAGAGATGGTGTCTCTTCGATGGTTGCCACAGGATAAAATAAATAAATAAATAAGCAAGTAATAAAAATGACACGTTATGGAGAAGCATTGTATGTGAAAAATTTGAATTGACAACAAAGGGAGAAAGGGGACCTAAATTTAGCAAAGGCATAGTTTTACCATCTGGCACCATGTCCATGGTGTCCCCCGCCTTGTGCCCTGTCCTGCCTGGGATAGGCTCCAGGCCCCTCTGTGCCCCTGATCAGGATAAACAGTTAGATGATGGATGGATAATTATGAAAAACTTTTCCTTTGCTGCCGTTCCACTTCCTTAATCATCCATCTATTTTAGAAGACTAGTCTACGTGACCAACTCCGCATATTTTTTTCTTTTTTCAAATGCTGTATCGAAGTAGACAAGTTATTTTCCATGTGGAAATGAAGGTCATGCTGAGATTTAGTCATTTACATCTCCAAGTTTTAATAGGACCGTGTAGCTTTAGCAATAGGAGATTTTCAATGCAGTAGACAGTAGCTCCTTTCAAGCCTACTCAATTTTTGCAAAGCGCAAAAAGAATATGTTTTAGCATCTCCTAGCCTCGTTTTTCTTTACTCCGAGGTGAAAACTTACCTTCCTGAATGAGATTCAGTGGTAAAACATAAAATGAACCTTTTGCGAGTGTTTTGTTTGCGAGTGCTTTGTTTGCGAGTGCTTTGTTTGCGAGTGTTTTGTTTGCGAGTGTTTTGTTAGTCTGACAGATTAGCTGCACCCTATGCTTGTACTCTCCTTTTTATTATTTTAGTTATTCCCCAATTGTGTTTTGTTTTTCGTCATTCACCTTCCCTTCATTCTCCACACGTCTTCTGCTTGGCATGGAAATACCCCGTGTGGAGGTGGGGTTAGGCTACTTGTGGTCGTTAAGACCTGGGAACCTCCTACTAAATTGGTCCACCAATGATACTTATCATGCCAAGACTGACTCGTTATAGCACACCAGCAAAAACCACCAATCTCAGACGTCAGTATAAGTAAATGCATTGCAACCAGCAATGACAATATTGTGTTATGCCAACACTTTGTTTCACTGAGTTCCTCGACGCACAAATGGCCGTGCCCCTAAGTCGTCTCTACACTTATCGTTCTGTAATAAGACACCGGGACTTCAGCGACCGTGTCCTGCAATTAGAGGTTAACCGCATATTATAGAAAACATACTGATAGATAGACGTGAGCGTATCAAGCAAGCCCTTACAAAGGTTTAATAGTGGCAATTCAACAATATACTGAAGGTTTTTGTGTAATAACCTTAGTAATGCTTTCATTAAAATGTTCATTTGTTTCACCTGCATAGAAGATTTGTTGTCTATAGTGCCCAGCACTGTCCGTGTGACAGAGTTCTGACCTGGAATTCCTTTTACAATGAACTGTGGGTAAAATTTGATGCTCAGCCTCATCACTCTGTTTATCTGTCAGTGTTTTGTCTGCGCTTGTCCCACGTCTCAGTCAGGTTTGTGGTGCTGTTGGCATTGTGTTTCCAGGTCTGCCGATTTGAATCACCAGAGTTCCGCAGCTGTGACATCAATTTCTAGTGCTGTTTAGAGCTGTTTTGGGTGTCAGTGATGTTTTTTGTTTATTTCAGTTTGTTTTCGTGGTCCCATGTCCCAGTTCTCCTTCCCAACTCCCCTAGTTCTCTGCATATGAGATCTGTTCTTTTCACACCTCATGTCAGAGCTGTCGACCCAGTCAGCAGCCCCAGATCCTGAGGGTTACTGTGTTCCTACTGGGTACTCTCCCGCTGGCTCGGGAACTGGCAAGTGGGAAACCTGTCATCGTGAGTGGGAAACTTCGGGGTGGGGTGTCCTCTCGTTGTACTTTTTATCACTTGTGGAAGTAAAACACAATGATTTTGTTTACTCCCCCCTCCATATCCTTCGTGTGGCCTTAATTCTCAGCTGGTTTATAATTGTCCTCATTAAGTCCTTGAGTGATTATTATGTCCTGGCTAATCATGTCCCAGGTCAAGAAAACAAGAATGAGAAAAAAAAATAACAAAAAGTATTCTTGAAGTAAAGCAAAATACTTTAATGAGTTGGAGATGAGTCATGGGCCCAAAAAGCTGGTGTAATGTGTGTACCCCGGATACTTCCCCTAATCTGTTGAGACAAAACAAGCCCTGCCTGGTTCAGCCGAATCCTCTGCACAGCTGGAGCGACCTCGACTCTCCATCTGACAAACCAGAAAATTAGTTTTCACTTGAGAAGAGAGTATTACAAAGTGAATCTAGATTAAAGCCAAGGCACCATGGGAGTCTGTTTAAAGAGAAGGAGAAGGTGATCGTTTTATTAAGAGATCTCAGACCTATAAGGCTCCCTGGCATCTTTCCTCTCACACTGTGTGAATAGTAAATGTGGTGAGAATCTGAGTAGCGGGGTGGTGTGTTTCTCTACGAATGCGCTGGGACACCAGCGACAGTGTTAGCAAGTTCACGTGCTGGCTGCGTTCGGGCATATATTTGACTAAGTATATTGAAGGGGAACTTTGTGTAACGCGTCAGTGCATGCAAACCCATTTAAAAAAATCGCACACACACGCACTGTTTATGTAATGTTTGTTTAATGTTCTCCTTGTGGGTGGAACTTGGTAGAGAATCCTGGACTATAAAACGAATTCCACCCATATTTGTTGGTATATTTATTTCTTTGTGTTTCAGCTGAAAGGTTTTTCTTCAGTTGATTGGATGTAGTCAAAAGGTGAAGACACAACAGGGTGAAATAAATCCCTGACGCTGCGCGAGAAACCAGAAGATTTTATGAGTTTATACTTTGGACTGCTTTGGAGGAAATTGTACAGACTGCGTAAATCATGAAGTGCAGCAATCTCAGACTGAGACAGTCAGGTGCCCTTTGATGGAGTTAATTGATTCAAAAGCTTGCTTTATAAACCCTCGAGCTGCATTTTAAAAAAGGTCACATCTTTAAGGCCTGGTTTATACCAGAATTAGGTATGTGCTTTTCCCTCCTATTAAATTAATTTTCCTACTAAAACAGCTGTAATTTCTGACACAAATGTGCTTAAAATGTCCCTCATGAATTTTGCTCATTACAGAATTTCTTTGGAATTATCGCATCCATGAGAGCTTCCAAGAGTCTCTGCCTTCATCTTCCAGTTTGTTGGCTCACTTGGATGGCAGGTCTGCAGCCTGCACAACCATGCTTGTCCATGGGTTGCCAGATAACCTTTTCCTTTATTGTAATGGATACTCGATTTCTAAGGTTACGATTTGAATTGATACATTTCAAATAAACAAGTAAAGGAAGTACAGTAAAATGCAGTCTCTATGCCGTGACTCCTGTCACCAAGCTTATTATCATCAGTTTTACAGACCATAATCACAACTTGATTATTAATCATCAGCTAGAGATATTATATATACAGTTACAAAAACTACCCGCCAGATACTTAGCAGAAAATTAAACAGGTAAATGATAAAAAAAAAAAAAAAAATCAGGTCAGAGAGTAAATATTTTCTTTATACAATGAAAAATGGAGAAGTAATCCCTAAATGAAGCCTTGATATTTTCTTCAGCAGATTTTTCTGACTGACAGATTTCTCTGTTCGATAGAGTACTTTGAAAGCATCATTAAAACCTGTTACCTGCCTGGTGGATAGCTGATAAGCTACCGAACCAAACTTCAGAAACAAACAAAATGATAATGAAGCAGAGGATTGGCCAAAAACGCATCTCGGTTAACCCAAAATAGGGAAATGTCAATTAAACCATAAGCAAAGGATTATAGTGCAGTGATTCACGGGATTGAAAATGAAGTCCACTGATAAATGGCAAATGCTGAAACGTTATTCAGTCATTGAAGTGATGCATTTTGAAATGCTGGTGAAACAATGTCCTTTGATGTTGGGTATAGGAGTGAAATTAAACAAAAAAATAGAACTGCCTAACTGAAGTCAAAATTTAAAAGAGAGGGTAGGAGTGAGGAAAAGTGGAAAAGCTTAGGTTTCCGAGGTTCTGCGTGTGACCAAATCCCCACCCTTTTTGTGTAGGAATAGCTGCCCCTCCTTTGCCCCACCCCCAACACACACAGTTGTATTGCTATCCTTATGGGGACCTTCCATTCCTTTCTATGCACCTAAACCTAACTATGACAACTCTAACCTTAACCATAAGTAACCCAACAAAATACAAGATTTTTGGCTCTGTTGGTTTTTTGATTGCACTCACAGATTTTTATAAAATTGAGTTCTCCCTTGTGGCAACACGACACGTTCCCACAAGGTAAAAATGTCAGGTTTTTATTACCTCCTGGGAACATTTTGTCCATTCAGCAATGCACACGCACACACATATAAACACACTCTTTTGGAGACCAAGCTATGGCGCAGGTCCAAGATCCCAACCGTGCTCACCTGACTTTTCCCTTACTGGCTGCCATGCCCCCTTCATGAATATATGGACATTAAAGCATGTCGGTCAGCCTTCACAGCTTAACCAAAACAAAAAATGTCTTTTACCAACACAAAAGACAGCTGTCATGCAAAAACAAGTGCACGCATTTCACTGTCAATATGTACCGAACTCTACTGTGTGTTTGGATCTATATACATCCAAAACTCAATCTGAGCAAGCCTTGTTCCATAACTTACATCTGAAAACTTACTTGGATCATTTGTTGGAGGAAAAAAACAACTTGAGGATAGCAGACTGGAATGGTACTGAGGAAGACTATATTTCACCATGTTTTAACAATGTTCTTCGTCGATGGCTTGAGGACCGTTATCCTGGAGACACATTATGTGAATAGCTATATGCAAATTAAAAAGCGATAATCTTAGAGAGGCAGCTAATATTCTATTGTGCCGATGTACATCATTCTCACCCCAGGAGAAGGTTTTATGCAGTTTTAAGTAAGAATTTGTCCTGGGCACAGGTGAGAAACATTACAGCCCTGGATAAAATAGTATTATCATAGCTCAGGAGATAACTTCTTTAAAGCATGTTCTTAAATGACCCTCTTTCCTGTGGTTAGGTAAGGGTTGGTGCCTCTTTTACAAGGAAAGTAGAAGGAGTTAGCATAAGAATAGATATGGAATGTGCTATTATTATTATATAATGTAGCTTCAGTGTCATTTTTCTGAATTTGCAGTGGAGTTATTAAATTGCAGGTTCAGTCTAAAAAGATGCAGACAGAGACACAGAAATGGTGTTCATTTAAATCAAAACTGGGGGAAAAAGCAGTTTCCTGTTAATGCACTTCATTCCCTGATAAAATATTCCAAAAAAAAATGAGAACTGGTCTTAATATGCGTCCTGGTTCTTCTGAGATGTACGTGGCTGCTCCACCTGAAGTTCTGGATGTCAGCCTAGCACTTAAGATACGAGACATATGAACCTCTGTGGCAGCCACGGCAGTCAGCTTTAACTCTGTCACATGGTTAACCTGTTATGTGTCCCTTGTGGATTAACACTTGATCAACAGAATACTTTGGCTTGCAGGTGCCCTGGAATTCTAGAGAGCAGGGTCTGTCGAAGGTGCTAAACGTTGTCGTCGTACAGACGCCATTCTGCCCCTCCTCCTTCTGTGATCTGCCAGTCATAATGCGACTCAAGCCTGACAGCATTAGCTATTTGGTATTTACTGAATATAACCCAGTCACTAGGAATCTGGCCAATTTCTCAGCCGGCACAACCACCTGCTTGTCGTTATTTTTACTTCCCATTATGTTTAGATGGTTTCAGCAATGCAGGGTGGCATCACCAAAATAAACAACAGACAGAATGCATAAAACAAAACATTTTAAGCAAGACCAGCTACTCACAGTCACTTCCCCACGTTCAGTAGTTTTCGTTGTTTTTGCCACTGAGCTTTGAAAAAAGAATTCTATGCTTTATGTAGTATCTCCAGTAATTCCAAATATCATACAATACATCACAAAAAGCAAGGTATTGGCACCATTACACATGAAAGAGTGTTTAGTACTGTCCACATTGTAACTAGGCTGGTGGCTGCATGTATTAATGTGTTAAATCTTTCTGGGCTGCACGGTCTTGTCTGGATTTTCTCGTAATCCCACGCCTCTCGCATGTTTTACTGACCTTAACTTTATTATGTACTACAAAATGCTGATCACATAATTAGAGCAGTCGGTGTCAGCGTGAGTGGTAGGCATTTTACGTTTTGGTAGGCGTTTTATGTAAGTCATGTGTATGACAGACAGGACGGTGAACAGGACCACGCGACCAGGGGATGGTGGATGGTCATTGAGATGGGGTAGATGAAATGGGGGAGGAAGCGAAAGGAAAGCTGACTTTAGCACATGGCAAACACATGTGAAAACAGTGATTATCGGTTATTGTTGCATTAGCATCTCAACATTGTCAGTAATGATTCTAATTCTAAGGAATAAGATGTGCCTGATTTATGTCAGGAACGCATTCTGACGTAGTAGTTATTTTGTCTAGACATGGGTTACCCTCTCTGGTTGTTTGCCCAGACAGGGTACAGAGTTCAATTAGTTAGTAGTTAGCCCAGGACAGCCCCTTGAGATACTTTTCAGGGCCCTGTAAGCATTTTCCCTGGGGGCTGTCTCTGGAGCTGTACCAGACATGGTTCATTGCATCCGGACCTGTTGACTCACCGGACGCTTGTCAAAGGGTGTCCTCAGTCTGATCCTGGCACAGTTGGAAATTGCCAGGGAAGGCTCATATAGGGAGTGTCAAGGGTTGGCTGTTGCAAGCTCACTGCCGGGCGGGCTGAAATGAATGGACCGGCGGTTTGTCAGTGTTGTTAAGGGCTGAAATGAATGCATCAGCAGTTTGTCTGTGTTGTTAAAGGCTGAAATGAATGGACCGGTGGTTCGTCGGTGTTGTTGAGGGCTGAAATGAATGTACTGGCGGTTTGTCGGTGTTGTTAAGGGCTGAAATAAATG
>JAACJT020000002.1:482989-496260 GCA_009936485.2 Gymnarchus niloticus | reverse complement strand
GACTGGAGGTTCGTTGTTGTTGTTGAGGGCTGAAATGAATGGACCGGTGGTTCGTCGTTGTTGTTAAGGGCTGAAATAAATGGACTGGAGGTTCGTTGTTGTTGTTGAGGGCTGAAATGAATGGACCGGTGGTTCGTCGTTGTTGTTAAGGGCTGAAATGAATGGACCGGTGGTTCGTCGTTGTTGTTGAGGGCTGAAATGAATGGACTGGTGTTTCGTCGTTGTTGTTAAGGGCTGAAATGAATGGACTGGAGGTTCGTTGTTGTTGTTGAGGGCTGAAATAAATGGACTGGAGGTTCGTTGTTGTTGTTGAGGGCTGAAATGAATGGACCGGTGGTTCGTTAATGTTGTTAAGGGCACGCAGCTAAACTGCTGTTTTCAAAGGAACAGAGGTGTACATCTGGCGTCAGCTGGCAACATAACACCTTTAGCAGTGGTGCAAACAATGCACTAATTAAATGGGAGCTGCACATTATAGAAGACAATCTTGGAACCTGGCCTGGGCTTAACATTCCCTCTGTCTGTGTGAATGTTTATTCAGCCATCATAGTGGTGTACAAATGAGTCCTGGGTTTCTCTGTCTTGGCACAGTGATGGAATACATGCCAGATGCTGTGGCACTGATGGGGACCAGTATTTAGGGATTTTCCACTAAGGATGCCATGATGGCTCCTCATCCAATCTGCTATAATATCACCATCTTAACTTTGATTTAGTCTACTGCGGCCACAGTTGTTTGCAGCTTTTCATGGTGTTCAGAAAGCTGCTGTCTTCGAAGCTTTGTGATCGAGGCTCGCTCGTTTATTTATTACTGAATAAACACACAGGCTCGTCTGTGACAGCTACGTAATTATTAGCTGGTGAATTGGGAGCAGTGAGTAGGGTGTGTGTTTGTGTACGATGATGGCACGCGAATGTGATGAAATAAACACTTTTGATGTGTGGCTATGACAGCGTGATCTGATAGATACACAGAAATCCCGGTAAGCTGAGGGGAACCATGAATGAACAAAATGGTCATATATGATGTAGACTCAATGCTCATACACATATGTGCACATTCCATCAACTACAAGAAATAATTTAAGCATACGAATGGCTAATCTCTCTCCTCCATTATTCCTCCATTATTATTAATTCTCATATTATCCCTCTGATTAATCAATCTATGCATATTGAAAAACATGCTCTTACTCTTCGGAATAGTTCAATCATTGAGCAACGTAACAAAGCCTCATGAAAATTTCTTGTAAAATTAATAGGAGACACATTAACGTTTTATTCCTAGGCAGAAGTCGCAAAGCTATTTTTTTTTTTCTTGGCTATATAATGAAATTGTAAAACAGAAAATACATTACAGTAGAGTATTCCTTCCATGAAATCACAGACAGGAGAGCAATACTTTATTCATTTACTGATATTTGCTAACATAAGCCTGTTTGTATTCACAGTTTGTTTTAAAGTTAGAATTTATGTATATCCCTGTGACCCTGGTCTGGATTAACATCTGAAAGATGGATGGATAAATTCTGAATATGCACATGCTAAAATGAAGTAAAACAACAGCAAACATGTGCTGTGCTGCACACCCACCAAGTTTACTGCTTTTGAGTGATTGAGTAGCCTAATTATGTAAATGACACCAGCTGCAAAAGATTCAGTTTACTTGTTGGCTGCTTTTCAATCACATATAATTAATATATGACATCAGTCATATAGATAAACTTCAGACTCCAAAAAATTAGTAGAACAAATATTTTGACGAGGTGGCTCAGTGGGTCGCTGTGTTACCTCACACCTCCAGGGTTGGGGGTTTGAGTCACACCTCTGTGTGTGTGTGTGTCTGTGTGTGTGTGTGTGTGTCTGTGTGTGTGTGTGTGTTTGTGTTTTCCTTGTGCCGTAAGGGTTTCATTTTGGTAGTCTGGTTTCCTCTCGTATTCCAAAGACAAGCAGCTAGGCTAATTGGCACTTTGAAATTGCCTGTAGTGTGTGAGTGTGGACAGGTCTGTGGCCTGCAATGGACTGGCATCATGTCCAGGGAATACTTTCCAGGATATTCTGCTGCCATGTCCTCTCTGCTGCTTTGATAAGCCTTTCCCCTCCACAGTCCTGAGCAGGATAAGCAGTTAGAAGATGGATGGATGAAATATTTTGTCTCTTCCGTGTTTGGATCATTTGGATGAAACATCCCCCATCTCATGTGTTGCACTTGAAGTCACCTTGATGAATGGTTTACGCGTACATTTACATACTCTCCTGCCAACGTTTTTCTAGTTCTTCGAGGAACACACGTGTTCTTATACTAATTAATTACAACACGCAGGATCCGACACACTCACATTCCTCTCTCTTTTTCCCCTTGAAAATTACTCCCTGTTCTGTGCTGAGTGCTGTAGCTAAGGTCCTTGTTCACCAAGTTTTTTCAGTGAAATGTCTGTGCTTGTTATTTCTCTAAAAAATGATTGAAATATGATGTTGCACATATATATAGCACATACGCATAGAAATACGTCGATGACAATGTCGACTGAGGAATTACAGCGGCATTAGCTGAGTAAACACAGAAGCTGTCATTTTAAGGGGTCTTATGTAAAACTAGAAAGTGCATGACATTGACTGATAGCATAATATTAGCTTTTTCTTTTTGTTTTTTTTCTGACTTCCATGAATTTAGTTCCATGTCTAAAAATGTCCATGCCATCTTTATTGAATTTGTACAAAACAAGTATGAACATGAGAACCCAGGAAAAAAAAAAAACAAAAAAAAACATCTATGTTCGGAGTCCTCAGGAGAACAAAATCAATGTTAAAATGTCTCGTTTATTTTGTTTTAGCTTCTCTTCCTTTTTTTTTCCACAATTACATTTTCTTCATCTTTGGTTCATTTTCAAGTGCTCTTTTTTGTACTTTTGCTTTGTAAAATTCAAACGGCAAACAGGAAAGTTCAAAACAGATGATCCGGGAAATACGCTTTCCGTCCGAAGCTGTCATTGCCTTACCAGAAGGCGCTCAGAGGAGTCGATCGGAGTTAGGGTTAGGGGGATCACAGTGAAGAAGGCTTTGGATATGAAAATAGATGAGTTTTTCTGGGGATTATTCACAAACATTACTGTGACCATTACCGTAGGCTTAAGACCTGGCATTAGCCTGCCAGGGCTTTCATAAGCACGGGCTTAGCCATGCATGCCGAGAGGCACGGCTGTTTGACCTTTTACTCCCATTTACATATCATTGAGGAGACTCATAGGCTGAGTGTGCAACAGTAAAAATAGCACCTGCTACTCTGCCATTTAAACCATTGTAAAATCACTACTCTTACATTAATCATTGAATGAGCATGGCGTTAAGGTTGAGTCAGATTTTTTTTCAGAAAGCTGTTGATGGCATGCAAGTATGTTAAGGAACAAACGGACATGCGAAAAGGAATCCATAGGCCAGAATTTCAATTTCCAACTTTGACTATCTGTTAATGGTCCTGCCATAGTAGGCCGTGAAGAAATGTGTGACTTGCTGGCAGACGATTCACATCAGCTGCTTCCTTTTTTTGTGCCAAGAGACTCGAATTAAAGGACAACGAAGAGAAGAGAACGAAGTTCAAATTTAGCATGAACGGAGCTGCGCATCTCCAAGGGCAGCTGCACGGAGGCAAAAATGGCTTTCGAGTTGTAGTGACAGTCCTGGCAAAAGTTATAGATGCTTTGCATATTTTTGCCACCAGTTGGTTTAAAAGATCCACTCATTCTGGCCGAGGGATTAGCGATTTTTCTATGTTCAGAAATGCAGTTAAATTTTCTTCTCCTGTCATGTTGTTGTAGTATGTTGGGACCTGAGATTACCAGAGGCAAAGGACAAACAGCACATTTTCTTTAGAGCTACACGGCCATTTTAACACCTGCTGTCACCCTTTATTAATATACAGGTCAGCTTTGATGCAGAATACTTTGCTGTAGACATCAGAGTTTTTCACATTGTGTTATCAGTTTTAGGAGATTAGAATTTCTCTCCTCCTTTTTGTACTTGCCTTGGTTTCTTGTGATAATATGAAGATGTTTCAAAGGCTTCTCTTTTTCTAATAAAATAGATGAAGCTCAGTAGTTTAGTCTTACATTTCGGTCAGAAGGGGCATCTGACATCCTTGGAAAGGAGAGTCAGGTGACTAGCTCCTTCGTCAGGATGGGTATAAGTCAGTTTGTACATCTTTTAACCCCCAGTAGCCTATTAGTCTCGACCCTCACGCTCCTGATCTACATCCTCATATAATACTGAACCTTTATAGCCCTCAACTCTGCTGTTGCTTCTCATTTAATTCCCCCATCAAAAGATGTCCTTTCTAGGTTTGGTTATCATCTATGTTCTTACCCCACCCCATTAACCCTGAGAAGGTCAGTTTTCCCAAAATAACGGTCTTCGTGCACCGTATGGCCATTCCACCTGGGGAGAGTTTAACAGTATAGTGCTCCCCCAGGGTGATCATGTTTTCAATGGAGCCATTGATAATGTAGCATGATCCTTTATGTTTGATTTCATTGCCATAACCTGTATGCTGGTTACTGCTACTACCACTATTACAGGGATTAACCAGGATCATTTGTGAATCTGCTTAAAATACCAGCAGGTTGATAATGAGCTGTTGCTGCTGACTTATGTGAACAATCCCATCATGATTTTGTGAGACTGTAAGATTCTAATAATATTACCCTAATTTTTTCCAGCATAATACATATCGAAAATGGAATATCAAACATTTCTCAGATATAATCATATATCTCAAATGAGCACCACTGAAATTCAAGCCGTGTTAGGAAAGTGAACTTCAAACATAGATTTAGATTTTAGGGTATGTGTTCATATTGGCTTTAAATCTCCTGCTATCTATTTAGGAGTTTTTTAAAAGACATATCCAGTCATGGGTCACTGTACGTACAGTTGGTAGCTATGAAATCTCTCTCCTTTCTTGTAAAGTAAACAGCCTGTTGATCCACCTTTGGCCTTGAATAGACCTTCTGCCTCGACGTATATTGAAAGGCTTTGTCCAGGTGTGTTGTATGCTGGCCCCGTGCCCCACTCCTCCTTTAAAGCATTAGAGAGCTCTGCAACTGAGAGAGAGTCTTCATGATCCAGTTTACGCCAGAGATGTTCTATCAGTCGAGTTTAGATCTCTGTGTTGTCTACTGTAATGTTCTGTAATGTTCTGTAATGTTCTGTACAAACCAAAATATCTGCATGTTTCAGAATCACACTTCTCTTGCAAGTGGATCTTACTGTACTGTCTTTTTATTGCTCAAATAAAATATTTTAATTGTCAATAGGTCATGTTCACCACAGCATGTACTTCAAATATATTTCGAAAGAGAGAGAGATCGACCGTTGAGAGTAAAGGGTGAATAAGGCATGCGAAAAGCTGCTTATATAAAATATAGGCCTATACATTATAATTATTTATTGTCTCAGATGGTCCCAAAATAATATGCAGTATTTGTTGTAGTCATTGATTTCGACTTCTTTCCAAATGCAGACCAAAAGGTAAAAGGTTATATACAGTTCATTCACATAACTACTTTTATTGCAATCTTTCTTGACTGTTGTAATTTGTTTAGCCTGACAATAATGCTCCATAAGGATTTCTTTATTGTATGGGCCTGAACACAGTCGAGCCATATTTTACCCTCTCAGGTCAAATGAGTGTTATTGGAAAATCAGTTTTATCTGCCTGCTTCGCGCCAGAAACTGTTATGCTGTAATTTCATTCTGTGTCCTGGGGATTCTAATTGAATTTAATTATGAATATGGTATGGTCAGTGATGGATCTCCGCCATGATCAAGTGGGAGCCGCAAAAGGGAGGATCTTCCAAAGGACTGGGAACCTTTGCAATGCCTGCTTCTTAGACCATCTGGCTACATTACATCCAGGATCAAGACATCAAGTGATAAAGCGAGATGAGGGACTAGACGGTAATAAGCTGTTCAAATTTTGCAGACACGTGGTCAGCGTTCAACAGCATGTAGCCTTCAGTTGCAAAGCATAATTTGTTTAAAAGGAACATTTTGATTTTGGTATTATGGGTATTATGTAAATCTGTGAAATATGCATTATATGGAAACTTAGCTATGATTTAAGGTGCAGTATGTTCCTCTACGATGGATATCACTTAGTGTTACAAACTTCTGCTGAAAGCAAGGTTAGTACACAGTAATTGGAAGCCTTCCAATGGTTTATTTCCTTGCTTTATCGTGTGCATTTTCTCCCCATGGGTAATAAGTTTTGAATAATGAAAATTCAATCAGGTAAAAATTTACTATCTCACATAGCTTATTCCTGAAAGTGTCTGAAAATGAACACGTTCTGACATCTCGTGGGGCATTAAAATCTGTATCAGCCCATTCTTTTCAAATGTTTTCATTTACAGCTAATATTGGGTTACTTTATTTTAGGATTTTCCACTTAGAAAAAATAGCCTCTAGTCCTCATTATATTTTTACATGAAATAAATATACTGTATGTGTAATTATATATTGCAAGCATAGGTATAATTATGGGAAAATAAGCAAGTAGCTTTCAGCACTAGACTAACCACGAAGAGCTGCCTCTCTGAAATCAATAGGGTCTGTAAATGTATCTGGATGACAGTCTCATTAGAGATAAATAACTTTAGACAATTAATGCACCTGCATTATGGTTATGCTTGTTAAGAGGTGGAAAGTCCTTCAAACGGCATCGAGTAATATGACGGATATAGTCAATAGGAAATTGTGTGTCTGACAGGCATATGAAATAGCAACTAGTTTTTGAGGTTATTAAGATGACACACGTGTGTACAATATTGACAGAATTATTCCAGTTTACACACCTTGTGATTACGAAAACATGAATAAGAATGGCCAATTATAATACTGCAACATTCACAAGAACGCTCAATTATAATACCAACAGTAGTATTAATAATTTAACATGATCGGTTTCAAGTAGCATATCCTCGAAGGGCCCGTTGGAGTTTGCTCTACACCATCACCCAAACTAAAAGTGTGTAGGTATCTGTTTTTCTGGAAACACTGAGTTCTTTATCTCATTTAAGATGAGTGGCACAAGCATGACATCGTGAAAGAAAGGCATTGTGGGAACCCAACGATTTGTTTTCTCTTTTAATTTTCCATCAGCGGAGCAGTCGTTGCGTGCCACTTCAAGATGCATTCACTGACCGTTAATTTCATAGCCTTTTAATGAGTTTTGGTGTCTTGAACCAGTGAATTTCTTAGTAGTCATGCGACTGCAGCTTCAGTAGGAAGGCGGCAACTGATGATAGATTTATCAGTTATCCATCCGTCTTCTAACTGCTCCTGGTGGTCAGCGTCGATGGGGGTGTGTCTGTACCAGAGTGACTTGGCCGGGCTACAGCACAGCTCTCACGTCTATCACACTTTACCATTGTAATAACCGAGTCATAATCTCTAAAAGTAACCTGAAGACAGTTAAAAAAAAAAAAAAATCTGATTACGCGCCATAATACAATCCATGGATTTGGTAAAACATAAATGTAGGCAAACAAGGAGCTGGCTCTCGTCAGTCCTCGGGTACATTATATTGTGACAGCGCATAATTCCTTCTCAGCACCCAAGGCCACTAGCATGTTCTGTGTGTCTAATTCCCGTAGCATTGCTGCCAGCTTACACTTCGACTGAGATGTGCACTTTCTTCCTCTCTTACTCCCCCTCAGGTTACTTTGAAAAGTAATTCCCACATTAGACATTGCGCTCCGAGTCGCTGCCTTTGTCATGAAAGTCTTTAATGACTCAGAAACAAAAGATATGCTTCCATCTTGTGTATAAACTAGAAAAAAGGAACCGCTTGAATCCATGTTAGCGTTTAACATCCCAATCCTTAAAGCCACGATGCAGAAATACCATGGTTCTATTTTGTCTTCTTGTGCCAAGATAAGATGAAAAAATTTATAAATAATAGTTGCAGTTTACTCATCCCCCTGGGGAGATTTGATCGTTTTTGCATTTCCCATCATGCTCTCCAAGCTGAGAGTCAGTAGGTGTCTGGCACCCCTGGAGTAACTGGGGTTGAGGCCCTTGGGCTGGTTTTGGGATTTGAACTTGTAACATACAGAGCCACATCACCAGCCCGTTTTGGTTGACATATGTGTTATGTAATCTGTGGAATGTGTATATAGTGATACATGTTCACAATCGGAAAGGCTTACATAAGTAATTTAAAGCTCCACCTTTGTGTCAATCTGAATAATGTTTGCAAAAAATATTGGGCACACCATTTATTAATAAAGATTACTTTTATAATGTAATAGTTATTGTCATTAAAAAAACAACCAAAGAGAGTTACATCCAAGTTTCACTTTGTTTTGACAAGTTTTGCTCACTAAATAGATCATGTGGACAGAATATACTTCATTATATTCTTAAACGTTAAGAAAAGTAGATCAGACACTGTTATTTAAAAACCTGAGTCAATAATCTGCTGTTTATTGCATTTATAAATGAAACCCACAAACATCACAATAAAAAATATCCATAAAGTTCGGTTTTCACTACATGAAACTGAATGGTGATAAAAAATAATAATACTTGTAATATATTTCAAAATAAATATTTACAAGACCTATGGAATCCTGAACTTAGATGTTTCGAAAGAATGTTCTCTTGGCTAAAGGTTTCCATTTTTTTCTTCTACAAGGAAGGGAGTTATCTTAAAAAAAAAAAAAAAAAAAAATACATTATTGATTCTGTTACTTGGTTGGAGCTATCAAAGCTTAAATGTATTACGTATAAAAAAAAATCGGTGATCATACTTTAATAACTGAGTTTAATAAAATAGTTTAACAGTAAACTTCCACAGAAAAGTCAAATTCAAAAAAATCTGTGCGTGCTGACTTGAGTGAACGTTTTCAGAGTGACAAATGACTTTTTTTGTAGCCAAGTGTATACGTTTTGCATACAGCTTCTACACCTCTTTCTTTCTTTAGTGGTTACATTGGCTGGCATCCCAATGTCGGCTTTGCGTAAAGGCGGAAATCATTTCTGATTAGGCTTCATTTCTCTCGCTTGGTTCTGCAAGAGAAACAAGTTGAGAAGCCTGGCTCCTCTTTAGTCCCGCGTGTGGCGCATCAGTATACCAAAAAATGAATTTTCGTTGGTTTTCTTGAACCAAAATGAAGTAGTTTTAGAATCTCTTGTAGTCAGCCACAATGCATTCTTCATTTGGCAGAGATGGTCTCATACGCGACACGCTATGACATGTCTTGCTCTAGAGCTACTTTATAATCCTACCGCCTGAAGGAAAGTGAAGGAGCAAAATATTCTCCATACTGAGGAAAAAAGAAAACCTTTTCCCTCATCCATCTATTTTAAGGCTGTCTAGAGACACGATTGTTTCTTTAATTAACTGCTATGGGCTGTAAAAAGTATCATTCTAATTAATCATTTTAGTTTTGGGCGTTGGTATGGCCTCCTCATTTCTGTTGCTCATTTTCATGGACTGATATTAAAGAGAACAACAATGAGTTAGTTAGTATATGGAACTAAATGTTTTTGCATTTTAACAGCATCATGCGGTGCCACATCTAAGCATACTGAAGTATATTGATTATATACTGAAAGCAGCCTATTCTGTTCTAAAACTTATGGAGTTCAGAATGTGCATCCATCCATCCATCTATCATTTACCTTCTGACTGATTCTCCCGATCAGGGTTCTGGGGAGTTCAGAATGTTGCAATTCCATTCCAGGTCATTACAAACCATCAGACCTTCATGTTATATTTGACTAGTCTGTATATCTCGGGGGTGCAGTGGCTCATTGGGGAGCATTGTAGCCTCACATCTCCCTGGTAGGGCTGAGGGTGTGAATCCCAGTCCTATCAGTGTGTTTATGGAAATTGTGTGGGCTTATTCTTGATACTTGGTTTTCTCCTGCATTTCAGAACTGATACGGGCAATTTAGTGATGCCAGAGCTGGCCATAATAATAGCTGATGTGAGAGTAATGAATGGAGTAGTTCCGGCTGTTACATTAAATCTACCCCAAAAACAAATGACCGAAACAATAGTACACACTTTTATTTAAGCTCACCTAGTCAGTCTCAAAGAACAATTCAATATCATCACTAGCATTTGAAATGTTCACTTTACACTCGGGGTGATGGGAACACCGTGTGTTGACAAGAGTCGTTCATCCTCCCAGGCTCTTCAGTGAGGCCTCTTTGTGTCTCCTCCCTCTTCCCAGAGCAGTCCGCTTCCCATTTGGCTGCATAGCTCCATCTTATGTTATGACCCTGCAGCCCTTTTCCTATTCCTGGCTCCTCCCATGTCCCTCAGAAACAACACTCCAGATGGTTCTCCTGAATAGTCTTTAATCTTATGTATAGCCAGAGTTTGCATCACATGCTGCCAGAATTCCAATCATGTGCTTTGCATCCATGTTTGGCAAGTACTGCCTGAAGGGACAAGGCCTTTATCCACTGCCACATGGGGCTTAGGACTGTAAGTTTACCTCATACATGAGAGGCAGGATTTACCTATTTATCTTGTATGTTTCTGGATGCAGTCAGTTTGTGTCTTTTACTTGGAGCGGGTCTGGGGTCACAGTTATCAAAACAAATCACTTTGAAGTAGATATGAAATGATTCCACCTTGAGTGGTTACAGGAAAAATGGCTTCCTGGCCCTGCAGTCTATAGATTAGCACTTCCTTTTCATTTGTATACTTCATGTTCTACAAGGACTCAATCTTCAAGTTGAGCCGAACAGATGAGTTGTGGCTTTCTCAAAATTCTTGCTTTTCATGCAAGCTGATGATGTCCAGTAATCTTTTCTGTTGTTTTAGATAAATAATTCATAGGATGATCATTTGTCATTGGAATCTTGTAGGCCCTCCTGTTATTTTGATTAGATTTTCCAATTTGGAGTTGCTATATTAATTGACAGAAAGAAAAAAAAAAACTGACGATATGAAATTCTACTTTTTTCACCATCTTCATTTTCATCTTAACAAGATCAAGAATCGCCATCTGTTTTCTTCAGTGTGGTGCGATGTCTGGACATGTCATGCTGTATGCATTCCACTAGGGACACCACACCTGTACCACCCATATAAACTTAAGATAAATTTATGTTGTTCTCCGTTTCATTCCAAACGTCATTTTTCTTTCATTTTGTTAGTTCTGTTGAAGGGCCGACATGCGAGGTACCGTTCATGACCTCCTCACCACTGCCTTTTTTGCATTTTTGCAGGA
The DNA here is from genome assembly GCA_009936485.2 of Gymnarchus niloticus. Lineage (NCBI taxonomy): Eukaryota > Metazoa > Chordata > Actinopteri > Osteoglossiformes > Gymnarchidae > Gymnarchus > Gymnarchus niloticus. The sequence continues at coordinate 485,014 of JAACJT020000002.1, read as the reverse complement.
CCCCATAAACAGAGGTGAACCATGAAACTATGTCCAATGTGGGTTGCCTTCAAGGGTGCTAAAGTCAAAGCATTAATGTTTCATAGTTTTAATTCTTTGCCTGGACTCTACCTGATGCTCAATGGTCTCCAGCCGGCCCAGTCTGTTGTTTACCATGCCTGTTACACCAGGCCACCTGCTTTCTGTGCTGTCTCTGCTGTCTGTGCTTGCTATCGACAGTTCTCATTTCCTTTGCTGTACAGTCACCTCGGCGTCCTCATGTGATGCGTTCTGCTGTTCTTGGGTCGCCATTCTGCACTGGCAGCGGAATTTTCTCCAAAAACAGAGCATCGGTTGCTGTGGCACAGTCCTCGGCCTTCCTGAAGGTCCCGTCTGTGGCTGAGTTCTTAAATTTTATAAGAACCCTGAGGCTCAGCCGATGGGGAAAGGTGGTTGATAACTCCTAAAATTATTTTTAACTTGGTAGAGGTGACTCGTGCCTGACTAGAATAGACTCTCATAGCAGTTCATTTAGATTAAAAACAAGAAAAAGTCCAGCGTCCCCTTTTCAGATGGGAGCCAACAATTTTTAAATTAGAATTCATTATGAAATATAGTTTAAAAATTCATGCACTACTAATGCCACCACTACCACCAATAATAATAATAATAATTTGTTCTATAAAATGTAATTTTAATCTAGGAGAAAAATGAAAAAAAAAACACGTTTAGTCAAATCTCTCCCTGTAAATTGAATGGTATATGTAAAAAGTATGTACCGATAAATGTTCAGTTTTGTATATCTCTGACTCTTGACTTATCTAAGAATACCTTGTAGATCCTGTTAAAAAAAGGACTTACTGTATACTGAAATGATTCAATGTTATATTGAAAAATCACAAAACATATTCCAAGGCCCTTATCTGTTTTATGTAAATCTTGCCATTTGGAGACGCTTGCCATAAAACACGATAGAATATGGAAAGGTAAACCCGATAAGACCCTGAACACTTTGTTCCAATCGGACCCCTTTCTAATCACAGAGGGATATGTGCTGGAGAAAATGCACACATCCTGCCTCTTTATCAGATGAAAATCTGGCACTCTGTTTCCATGGCAACTGCATACACACCGATAAGAGTCCTGTGCAGCCGCAGCGGAGAGCTTATTCGCTAGCATGGCTCCGTCTCTGCAGTGCAGCTGCAGCCAGAAGCTCCTCTGGCGTCCACCTGAGGTGGTGACGTGCCTTTCGGAGAATGTGTCGCATGTGAGCCCTGATGAATTAGAGGACGTTCGTCTCGCCTCGCCTTCTCCCTCGTCGTGATGGGCATGGCAGCCGATCAATCGTGATGTATGGGTGGCGCTGGTCTACGGCAGCAGCCGGAGTTTGCAAAGTTTATGGTGATTTTCAGCACATCTGACAGAACAAAGAATGACTTTAATGCGGTGACAGCAGTAGAAACGCTCTTATTATTGAGGCAGCCGTGAATGTAATCTACACAAATCCACCAGTTCAATTGTTTTTTTTTTTTTTATGTGCTTTAAAAAATAGTAGATTTCAACCAAACGAAATAAGCACATTTGCAGAGTTAAAGCAGGCTCTCATACTCTGCTGGACGGAAATGTCGGAAAACCTAAAATCAATACCATAGATCTCAGTGTAAATTCCTTGCTCTGCAGTCTAAGAGCTTGCAATAATTAAAGCGTGATATTTAGGACCTCTACGCAACTGCTTCTGAATTGTTTAACAGATGAGCAGTTTATGGAATTGTACTGTGATAATTAGCTCAAAATAATCTTTTACGGTCCCCGCTGGACTGTGTTGCACTCATAGGTAAAGCTAATGTCTCAAGGGTTTGTGCTGTTGTTACAGAAGATGTGTGGATCATCATGAAAGCTGTCTGTCTCTCTGTCTGCCTCTGTCTGTCCCTGTCTTTCTGTTTCACTGTCTGTCTCTCTGTCTCTATCACACTGTCTGTCTCTGTTTCTGTCTCTCAGTCTTACTGTCTGTCTCTCTGTCTGCCTCTCTGTCTGTCCCTGTCTTTC
>JAACJT020000002.1:461732-472686 GCA_009936485.2 Gymnarchus niloticus | reverse complement strand
GTGCACCAGGGGGGTTAAAGGATTTAGCTCCCCCTGTTTTTAGTATTGGGCCCGCTTGTTTCTCCCAAATTGGTTTCTCCACCAACCCCCCCCCCCCCAAACACACACACACACACACACACACACACACACATACAAACACATAGTCAAACAAAAATCCATGTCAATGCATAAAAGTGATATTTTTCCATTTAAATTATAATGTATTTTACTAGAAAGCTCAGATTATTCATTATATACTAAGCTGACTTCACCATGTGCAAGTCTGTCAATTATTAATAGGACTATCAATACAAACTTTTATAACGGCTGTATCATATTTTGCTCTTTTTTTTAAAATATGGTTCTCATATTCTGATTTATAACTCATGCCGTGCTTTTTTTGTCCAATATAATTGTTTGGGAGCTGTCACTAAATCATTAAGGGACTAAATGTGAGTTGTGTAAACACAACAAATGAAAAATACGAATAAGAGCAGAATTTGTGACAATACATCCAATTTACTGTAATGTGACCGTACTATAAAAAAACACAAACTGTATGTAATTTGTAGCAGGCGATTCATTTTATTTACACTGGACGCCTACGTGGAAAGTTAATCAAGACATTGCGGGATGTAACAGTTGGTCAAAAGTGAGCTGCACTCTACTTTATTAAAGTTATCCTTTCCGGGGTCCTCGGGGTAACAACTACATTTTAGGCCTTGATGGACAACTGGAACTCACTAACGACGTCCTCGTTTGAGCTGACACGTGTGGCGCATTTAGAGGATTTTTGTGATGTCATTTGCTGGATCCATGCTACCGGCTCGGAGGTTAATGGGAAGATCTGCACCCCCGTATAGGTGGAAGTACAGTGCTTTTGGTTTATTCTGGGGTGGACACAGGTCAGCCCGGTTAATGCTTTGCCAGCATGTCCTCCACCAATAAGCAAGAGAAAATCACTTCTAACAAGGTAGTACAAGCTAGACATATTGCAGTTTCCCAGGATCTGAAAGGCTGTTTGTGTGCTGAATTAGGGTTGAAAAGCTCTGATCTTGATTTTCTCTTCGTAGTGTGCAGTGATGGATCTTGGGTGAACTTGGTGAGGGCCTTGGAATGGAGACTCTTATTACTTAAGAGGAGAAAACTTGTAGGTATTAAAATGCTAGCTCACTCTAAAGAAGTCAGTCTGATCTTTGGGCCTTGCTCTGGTTGGATAAATCAAATGGTGCAAATGCAAGTCACACAGCCATTCCTGGAGGGTTGTACAGTACAAAACACAATTATAAAGCATTAAAAGTCTTTCCATTCACATTGGAACAAGGTGAATAATACATGGAGTGAAGAGACAACAAATTTGCTTCGCAGTCAACAGTACCTTAGTCTTTCATAAAAGGTATCTGTGTGTGGACTAACAGAAAGAAGCTTCAGCATTATCCTTTTTTCAATTAAAATAAGTTTTGTGTTTTAACTCAGTCGGATACCTTACTGTAAGTACGTGACACTGTGGAGTGCTCTGAATATCTGCATGGACTGCTGTATACTTGCATCGAGTTACAGGAAAACAGCACATGTGAATTAGCTGTATCTTCTAGTTAGGACCCCTGCACTCATTGTTCACTGTTGGTTGTTTATTTGGATGCCTGAAAATGCTCAGCGTTTGCTTTGGCATGCAGTGCTGTCTTGGATATGTTATTAAGCGCATTTTGGTTCTTGCATACCTTCATGCCTTGGTTGTCACAACAGTTTTGAGACGTGGGGTGGAGAGAATACCTGAAGAAGGCATAGCGTGGAAAGACATGAACAGGGAACAACAGACACAAATAACAGACCGGAGAGACAGACCAGAACTCCGGGGTGACTACGGGGAACCAGGACCAGACTGGGAAGGAAACCAGGAGCGCAGGAAGAAAGGAACCCAGAACAGGGGGAGGCTTGCCCATCCATAGGCATCAAATACCCATAGATCGGAGTGACTCTGGACTCCATAGGCTGGATCACTCTTAGCTACCCACTGGCATATAGCAATACCAGTCACTCAGACAGGCAGGCATATCATGGTGGGGCTTAGGTGGCTGAGGGAGCAAGGAGTTGGCTCAGAACAGCAAATAAGGCAGTATGATCAAGCAGGACCCTCTAGGCAGATCAAGACTGCCCAGACCAACTGAGCTGACATAGGGAAACAGGCTAGAGAACCAGGCAACCAAGTGCTTAACAAGGCAACCAGCAGCAGGTGCATAACAAGGCAATTAGCATCACCACAGCAATCAGGTGCAGTACAAGGAAACCAAGCAACAGGGGGAGGAGCCAGGGAACCAAGGAAAGAGGACATGACACTGGTGATGTGTTTATGTGGTGAGGATCAGAACTGTGAGGTCTCCTTTACCGACTGTGTTCTCCGTTTTCAGGCTGGGTAAAGGAACCGTACCTTTGCTTGGTTATGCCAGCTCCCTGTACATCTTCATGTGGCTCAACCCACTTTGGTATCTGTTTCACATCTCAAGCTTCCCCGCTATCCCCATCGACAGCATTCCATCTATTGAATGAAAAGGTACCAATTATGCTAAATGTTTGTTTATGTGTACACGATACTGTTGGTCCTTAGCTCCCTCAGTTTCCTCTGTGCGACATAATTTTTGCTTTCAGAGAAAAAGAAAATGTTGCAAAAAAAGAAGGTGGAAACCTTAATTTATTCAAAAGCATTTTAATAGGCATATTATGCCTAGGCTGTTATTGAGGTATTTTCTCTTAAAAATATAACAGTTACGGCCAGATGAAGGTTGAAATTAATGCTGCAGTAAACTAGCTATAAAACACCTTCACACTGGAAAATAATGCAACAATAAACTGCTCTCTCTCGCAATAGTCAAATGATTGCTAGTTCTCTTATGATATGATTTATGTTTTTTTGTTTTTTTTTTCCCTACCTTTCTTCAGCAATGTCTCTTAAATTGCTTCCGGAAAGTATGATTCTAACACTATTGAGTTGCAATGGAATTTGTTTATCACACTTGCAATTCATCACAAACTTCCTGAAACACAAGTATGTCATATTTTGAGGAGCAATATGTTTTAAATTAAACATTTAGGCCTATCAGTGGCATAACTGTGAGACAGGAGTCATATCTATCATTTCCTGCTATGGCTCCTCTGTAGTAAAGATGAATGAAAACAGTGCCTAAAAGCATTTCTTACCTGTTCAGAAGCAAGTAAACTTGGGACTTTTTGTACACCTTTCCGAATGATTTTCTCAGCTTTGCCTTAATTGCTGTCCAAATTATAATCAAAACTGAATATTAATTGAGTCTGTAATAGCTGAAGTCTGATTATTAAACTATTAAGCTTTACTTTTTCCCTACCAAATAAGTACAAATTACTGAGAAAAAAAAAAAAACAGCTTTCACTGTTCCTTATAGACTGGAACGTTGGTATATTTTGGTAAATCGGTGCATTTTGAATGCAGCCCTTTAGCAGAAGCAGAAGACTAACAGTAGAAAACTCAGTGATTGAGAGGATTGATTTGCATTTCTTATCTGACAACCAGTGGAAGAAGAGTAGGATTCTGGGTAAAAGCTTGTGAAGCATGGGGCGAGCCTGCAAGCAGCACACAGCAGTGCTACTGAGTCAGTTGCTGTGCCATCCTGTTATTGTTGTTATTATTATATTATTAAAGCGAAAGGAAATGGAGAGGAGCATTCAGAATAAGTATCAAGTGTTTTGTGTTCATTTTTGACTAAAACTGTGAGGAGGCAGTACCAGCAGTGCCGAGTGGTGTTGGTGAGACATCACAGGTAGCTCAAACGCCACCTGACCTTTCATGAACAATGCAAAAGCCAAAATGGATTCCTGTAGGAAGAAAGAGCGCTGCCATAAATACGTAGCAAGGTCGAGCTGATTCATGTTAGGACTTGGTAGGCATACTGTGTGTGGCATCCTTTTTAAGGAGTCCGTAAAACCAAAGGCAGATTGGAAATCGGTAGGACACCTCGAGGGTCTGTTCTTCTGCCATTGCTCAAAAGGAAACTGAGGGTAAGAAGAGATCACAAGATGCCGCTGTCCGTAGACCTGAACCTGTGTGTGAATTTCTGCAGAATTCTGTCTCATCTTCGGTTTATAACGCCCTTCCTTTTTTACGTGGTAAATTTGAGACATTAGGGACAGGAACCTGTCTGCAGTGTGTCAGCTGTTTGCTCTGCTCACATGGGCTGAAGGAAATAAAGGTACGGCATGGTTATTGTGAGTGTGAAGGCGAAGCCAGCTGAAGGCCTCAAAAATGACCTTGTGACTAATTTGCTACGCCAAGATCATTTCAATTCAGCTCAATTTATTAATGCTGAGAGGGAGATAAGAAATATTACACGGAAATTGTGACATGCAACTTTAGCCGTGGAGCTCTTAATGGATCCAACTGGAATGTTAAACCACTGTGACAGCAGTAAGTACACAGAGCGCATAAAAAAACAGGTTCACGAGTGAAATATTTTAATTGATATAATTGCTGATAAATAAAGATCTCTGGCATCTTGACAGGTTTACGATGTGGTTTTTAATTCTTCAAATTGCTGGGGGACCAGAGATACAAAAAGGGGGCAAGATACTGTAAATTATGTCTGTCTGGCATTGGTGTGAACCATCCGCTTAGGTCTGTGTGTGTTTTTCACTACCTTTGACACGGGCAGAATATAACTCATTAATTACATTGACCGGCACGGTATAACATAAATGTGTTTGACAGCTATTTAAACCATTTGGTGTCTTGGCTTTGTTTAAATCAGATATTTCTTTAATCTGTAAATGCATCTGAAGATGGAGTTTTAAGGACAAAGAAACTATATAGGAAGAGGACACATGAGTTTGTGGTTCAGAATCAGAATCAGAATATCTTTATTGTCATTGTAACGAGTACAACGAAATTAAGTGTCTCCCCATTGAAGTTTTGTGAAAATTATAAGCAAGTTTTCTATAAGTTGACAAAGTAAAATTGCAAATAGGGTGTGTTCACCGTTAATGAACATGATGTGAATAACACTATTTATCATCTTGTGACCCTAAGATCCACGTTTCGTACTCCAACATGGAGTGGGCGTTCAAGGATTTAGAAGATGCAGCTTCAAACCTCTCCATGTTTCTTGAACACCGGAGGGGACAAAATGCTTGGTCTGTCATACAAGGAAGGTGCATTCACCGATCATCACCATATTTTCGAAACAAAGCCGTAGTTAAGCACTTTGGAATGGTGGTAGTACAGAGGTGTTTCATGGAGACCCCATGGATACAACGTTTCTGAATGTGCACTGAAACATTTGATGAACTGTGCAATGCTGTTGAACCACTTGTTGGCAACGCCATATCACGTCCAAGGGCACCGGTTCCCACAGAGAAGCATATCACCATTGCCGAATGTAAGTTAGCCAATTGTGCAGAGAACAGGGTCATATCTACTAATGAGTAAATTCTGTTTCCATTGCAGTTTTGAGAATTACTTCTCTTTCAGCTCACCACAAAAACCATTTCAAGTGAACATAACTTTTTGTTGTGATATTCGAGTGCTTTTCTTCAAAATTTGTTTCCATTAAAGGTTTTTCAGTTCACATCATCAAAATGCACAAAGTCTAGGGAAATGGAAATGTCACTTGTGTAATTTTGAGGGAGGAGCCTCAATGCAGCCACTAGATGTACGTTTCAGTGAGTTTGAAAACAGATGATGAGTCCCTTTACTGATGATCTTCGTTTGGTTATACGAATTGCCCTCATTTGCCTGTTATATGAAAGAAAGGCTGAGCGGAATGATTCCCAGACTAATACATTACAAGCTAGCTAATAATATGATGCCTTTGAGCAACATTCAGCAATGGCAGATGAAAGTGGCACTGAATGTAAATTCACATAAAGTTTTTATGGTTGTCTCACATGACAGCTCCTGAGCTTGGAAATGTCATCTCAGCAGCCATAGAAAGAGTGCCTCGGTGATTAACCCATATTTATGGTAAATGTGAGGCTTTTATTCATTACAAATTTTTTACAGATGTGCCTGCTGGTCTTCTGTATCTGTCCACAATTGAACAGGGCTTTGTCCAGACTCAAACTTGAGGCGAGTTATAATGGACAAACTACTGGCTACCCCCTTATGGACGTTCAGGCAGATTTTTGCTTTTTATTTCGAAGTTAATCTGGTCTGTCAGCGATTCCCAGCACTTGTTAGTCCTTTATTGTCAATAGCCAGACACCACCAAAATCACTTTTGTTCTCTGTGAATAAGTGTAGCTGCCATGTAGGAGAGATACAAGCTTCTATTGCAGGAGGTCGCAATCATCTGCCACAAGCAGTGGCACCAGCTGACAATGAGCTGAATGAGTTCTGGTGCCTCTCTGGCAGACTGGCCCATTCTCAGTTGGATAAAACACCTTTTCCTGGTGGTGTACCGTGACTTTTTCTACACCTATTAATCTGAGCCAAATGTAGCAGCTAATCTAAAAAGTCTTGTGCTACAACAACTGGGACAAGCAAAAAAATACACAGTATGCTAGACCTGCCTGTTTGTTTGTTTTTTTGTTTACATTAAGTAGTTGCATTTGTGTTTCACCTGCAGCACTAGTTACATGAAGCTTGTGTCGCAGCGGGCGGTGTAGATCTGAGTGCGGGGACTCAAGAATCGGGGGTGGGGTAACCACACCTTGACCGGGAAAACCAATCTCAGGACAAACGCATAGAGGACAAGGGCAACACGGAGACTCTGATGGAGCAAGGGCTATGGTGACACTGGGAGTCTTATACAGGGCAGGGAAAACCAGTCTCAGGGTAAACACATAGAGGACAAGGGCAACACGGAGACTCAATGATGGAGCGAGGGCTATGGTGACACTGGGAGTCTTATACAGGGCAGGGAAAACCAGTCTCAGGACAAACACATAGAGGACAAGGGCAACACGGAGACTCAATGATGGAGCAAGGGCTATGGTGACACTGGGAGTCTTATACAGGGCAGGGAAAACCAGTCTCAGGACAAAAACATAGAGGACAAGGGCAACACGGAGACTCAATGATGGAGCAAGGGCTATGGTGACACTGGGAGTCTTATATAGGGCAGGGAATGGGGCAACAGATGGGTGAGGCAGAGGGGCAGAGCGGCTCTGGCAGAACCCAGGATAGTGTTTTTTCTCTTATGTTTACCAGAATGTTCAATGAGTAAAAATGAAGTGAGGGTCAAATGTAAGTTGTATACTCAAAAAGATGACCATTCTTGTGCATATTTTTTACAATGTATTCAGCACTGTTGTCCTGGGGAAAGGCTGCGCAATGCTGGAGTATTTGTATTGTACAGAAAGAGTACTGTTCTTAGATGTGTTGCACTAAAATATTATAATTGCTGGGAATTATTTTTCAGCTCTTACAAAATTAGATATACCATTCGTATTTATACACCTTTTTTGAATTTTTCAGTAGTTTATTAAAACAGAATTGTTGCTAAATTTGTCTTTTTTATATGACATTTTTTAAGAATGCAGCATTTTTTTGATTTCATGCAACCTAACTACTTCCCGTCATTTTCGTGCTTAGGTAAATTATAGACCTGACACATTCCAAAATGTGAAAATGTGTTCGCTGCGAAATTGTCTTAACACCTTTAGACAGGTGAATGTAATTGTTCGGGCACATGTAAAGTAATGAGGTAGTGAGAGGTACGCTTATTAAAGGCAACGTGCTATTCAGAGGGTCTGTGGGTAAAATTTAAGTGATGTCAAAAGCTCAGTAGCATCGCAATGGTGCCGAGGCTACACATTATAGAAACACATGCTGGATGCCTCCCAGAAAGTGTTTGGCATTTGATACATTTTTGCGATGGAGTCAAAGGGCTTATCGATGACAGTAAAGTGACATGTCCAGGCCTGTCGGGTTTGTGAGGCTGTGATAATCCCCGATTATAAACGGGACTAATTGGAATGGAGGATCCTGTCTTTTCCCCTTTATTATTTCTCCAAGCTGAGAGTAACACATCACTGAGGGATCGATGGCGGATTATAGATATGCCCATGGAGCGGCATAGCGAAACAAGAAAACTCATTAAACTTCAGGAAGACTTCGTCAAAACAATGAGGAAGTGAAGGTGAGAAGGGCGCTGGAATCAAATGCGTGGAAAGAAAAGAATACGGGAATACATTAAACCTTTACTGCCCCTCTTAGACTCAACTGCCACCAAAATCTTGTAAATGAGCGATGTGTCAGTGTGTGTTGTGTGGTGGTAAAACATTACAAGTGTTTGTTGTGCACAGCCCCCAGCTGAATATAAAGTCTCCGTTTATTCCTGTCAGGGGACCCTTTGTGACAAAGATCATTTCTATAGATCTAGGGCAGGACATCATAAACATTTACAGTGTCGACGGGGTGAATGGAAAATAAGGCCTCTGATGTACTCTATGGGATACTTAGAACATTATAGCTGTACATTTCCAGGAAATAAAGCTACTTTGTTTTTCTTTTTGGCTTTCTTCGTAGAGCTGTCATTATGTGGCCACATGGAGTCGAGCACTCCGCCACGCTCTGAATGTGACCAGGACGTGGTGACTTTCTTTCTGGTTGCTTAATGCCGACTGGCCACTGTCCGTGTGCGTTTTCAGCGCAGAGCGTCTGGAGGTTTGCCTTGCGTGCTGCAGCATTCGATTAGCCAGTTACCGCGCATAATCAAGGTCAGGCCCTTAGGTTAGCAGAGTGAGAAATATTCTGTTGTCTTCACATTACCAAGTGTCATCATTAGTTGTGGCGGTTTCGCCAAAGCCAAAGCCTCATCTTTCACCAAGAACTTCTGTAAGAGCTTCGTATGAAAAGATGTCAAGCCGTGTGCTGTAATGAGCCTGACCTTTACAGGCACTTTGATGAACGTGTACCACCTTTTGATAGCCGTTTGCTTTTGACAACCGTAGTGGCTTGCTAGATGGCCATCGTGCATTTATTTGTGCACGGTGAGCCTGTTTATCACACTATTAGCACCAAGAACTTGCCTTACTGTTTGTTTTGTTTTTTTTTATTTAATAAAATTAATTTTAAATGATACTCTTTGTGTCTCAGAGTGGACATGCTACGAAGGAGAAAATGAAAGAGACCTCTTAGACAGACAGGCTTCTCTCCTTACATGCAGGGCATTTTGAACTGCTCTCGGGAATTAGATGTCAGTGGTTTAAGGGCGTGTCCTGAATGAAAACAGGTATTATGGGAAAATGCACCAACCTGTCAGTCAGTATTGCACACTGTTATTAATTTCCTGGCTGATCTAAATGTGAAATGTATGAGAGTCACTGCTTTTTGCTTAGTTGGTGTTAGGGTACAAGAGGTAACCTGGATATGTATGTTCTATACATTGAGTATCCCGAATAAAAATGATATGCACATACACACAGTGGGAGAGTTCACATGAAATTTTTCATTGCATTCTCAAAACAAAGGTTTAGGATGGCCTAAGACATTCCAGCATTTCACGGTGACGTTATATTTACTGATAAATCAAAGTTTGAGATTTATGGCAGTAAGAGAAGGGTTTATGTAAGGAGGCAAACAGCTGAGGGACTGATCAAGATAACAGTGATACACCCTGTTGGGAATATCCTGGGGGTGTTTTACCTGCTCTGGAGATGGACACCGGCACCACGGATCGACTGCAGGAGAAGTACCACTCCATTCTTCATAGACATGCTACACCTTCTGGTTTGGATCTTTGTGGAGAAGGATTCACTTTAGCAGAATAATGACCTCAAGCACACCCGAAAGCTTGGCAAAAACCACTCATAGACCGAAGAAGAACAAGGAGTACTGACCGTCATGGACTGTCCTCCAGTCACCTGACCTCCACCCCATTGAACATGAAGACCAAGAAAGCTCAGCATCCAGTAGCATCACAAGGTGCGCTTAGGACCATTATCAAATTAACTATAATGTGGATCATCGGGTTTTGCACAAACTTGTGGTGTCCATCCCAGCTTGAGTGTATGCTGTCATTAAAGCCAAAGGGACATAGCAAGTACCAAGAAATTCATGTACCTTCTTTCAGAGATCCAACTTTTCACTCAAATTGTTATACTGATAATATAATTTGTAGTGAACAGTTTTATATTCAATTAGAAAAGGATGCAAAAAGAAGCATTTTAGTGTTGCAGGAATGTGAACATACTCTGAAGACAAAGCCCCCTCTCCATTAATTTATTTTGATTCACTGCAACAACTCAGGTCAAGGTTTTTGAACCGTTGTGTGGTGATTTTATCCTCCTCTCCCTCTGAATTACTATTCCCAGGAGTGTATTAGCTCTGAGCATAGGTTAACTCAGCCTATTAAAGCAGAGCTAAGAAATGGGAGGTGTTTTGCTGAACTCTGAGCACGTCTGAGTGAAAAGGTGGAATAGCAAAGTTTTTAAATGTTGTTATTATTATTCAACTCTTTTATTAGTTAATTAAGTAATGAATACCCTGGGATGAGGTGACTAAATCCTTATAATGCTTTTCATAATCAAACTACTAGATTTGCCTAAAATGTGTCTAACAATGCATTTTTAACTGGGAAGAAAAAAATATGGATATAAGACCTTAACTTTATCATCATCATCATCATCATCATCATCATCATTGTCATAATCTTCCCAGTGCTGTTCATGCTGAGGCTTACAGGAACCGTACAGGAATGCATTGTTAAATTTCATTCCAAACATTTAAAGGGGGTTTTAATTAAATTAAATAGCTGTCTTTCCTAGGTAACAAACATAAGTGATGCCAGATGAATGCATACAGTGGCGAAACACCGAACCAGCATGCAGATTTTAAACAGCATGAGCAGCCATGCTTGAGGATGTTAAGGTGAGCTGGCATGTTGATTCCCCACGCTCGCTTCTGGGAGGCGAGGTTCAGCTCCATGGAAAACCTGGGGAGGAGCTACAAGGTGGCATCTTGATTCCCCATGCTTGTGTACGGGTAAGCGAGGTGGGGTTTAGTT
>JAACJT020000002.1:436846-461632 GCA_009936485.2 Gymnarchus niloticus | reverse complement strand
CAAGGTGGCATCTTGATTCCCCATGCTTGTGTACGGGTAAGCGAGGTGGGGTTTAGTTCCATGGAAAACCTGGGGAGGAGCTGCAAGGTGGCATCTTGATTCCCCATGCTTGTGTACGGGTAAGGGATGTGAGATTTAGTTCCACAAAAAACCTGGGGATGAGCTACAAGGTGGCATCTTGATTCCCCATGCTTGTGTACGGGTAAGGGATGTGAGGTTTAGTTCCACAAAAAACCTGGGGATGAGCTACAAGGTGGCATCTTGAATCCCCATGCTTGTGTACGGGTAAGGGAGGTGGGGTTTAGTTCCATGGAAAACCTGGGGAGGAACTACGAGCAGTGGAGGCATAAAAGAAGGAAGAAACTAAGGGCACAGAGAATGGAGTTACTGTAAACATTGCGGCAGGCTTGTGGATTGCGGTTTGCGACGAGGCAGGATGGCAAGAGTCAAGCTAATAAAGACTTTATTTCACCAAACCCAGCAAAGAAGGAGAGCAGTAGAACGGTAAACAGGGAGAAAGTAACCCAGACCAACTGACTTTTATGATGGCATACTTGTCATATTACTCTCCCCACACTGGCTCACAATATTTACCTTTAATTCAGGGTCTTCCTTCCTGTGCAGTTGTTTAGTTTTTAAACCTTTACCATATATGTTTTTTTTTTTTTAATCATATGTGTACATATACTAAAAATGATCATATCTTATAAAAATGATAATTAGCAATTATATAAGGGCATCTACAATGGATGTCTAATAATTATCAAGTGAACAGTTGCACAGTGACAGGGAACAAAAGGAACATATCTGGCTGCCTACAATACAGCAACATAACAAAGAAGTTCATTTATGTCTAGTGGAAAAGGGCGATTGTGAGCCGTAATCTGGCTTGACTCAGTCTTAATTGCAGTGTGGGCTTGTTTTTCAAAATACTATTATACACAGAGAATAAAAATGTCTTTATTATAGGCTCAAAAGATGTAAGTATGCAATGGAAATTAGCAATATAAGAGAGAGAGAATATAATCAGTAAACATTTCTGTTTTTTTAGTGGGACGTCAAGTGCAGAGACATGCCTGCCAGTTATCACGTAATTCAATGCTTATGGATACATTAAGTGATTAACTGATACAGTATGTGGGGATGTGGTTTACATATTATAGTTAAAAATACTGCAGAAATTTGAAGTTAGAACCAAGCCAAGACATTTATAAAGTTGGTTAAAACAGCATCAGCGCCAGTGTGCCAAGAGTGACAGGCAGGCAGGCAGCTCTGTTTGAGTAATATCAGTGAGATAAGCTAGTTTTCAAGTTTAACAATACATTTAACAATACACATGTTCAACTAGTCTTTAAAATGTACTTGGCGTTGCTGTATTGTAAGTTCTTCATCATGGATAATATACTACTGCTATTATTCTAATAATTATTACTTATTTTAAAGACCTAGGTGTCCTTGAATGGAGGACATGACCAGCCCTGCTTACCAAAGGAGGAAAAGCAAGATGTATTACTTAAAGTTTGCCAGACATGTAAACTGTGATAAGACTTAGACAAACGGCAAACTTTTTGATCGAAGTCTTTTATTTCTATGTTTTTTTTTTTTTTTCTTTTCATTTTTTGCTTTCCACAATTGCTGAAAAATGAGCGGTAGCAAAAGCGATTTTGCAGGCATGAATTTTTTGCTAGATTTAAAGCCACGGCTTTATGTTTTTTGTTTTAACTGTCTTCCCCAGTTGTTCCTCTTTTATACACATAATTTATGTGAAATTGTGTTTATTTACAACTTAAGGGTAAGAAAATATTTGTTCTTTTATTCACCGATGCTGACTGAATCATCACTATGCCTGTCAACCAGAATAAATATGCAATTTGTGAAAACAGACCTTGACTTCTGACTGGCAGAAGACTGCTGGATTAGCTAGCAGTACGACATACGGAGGCTTTAAAGGCACAACTGATCCAGAAGAGGTGTACCGTGCCACCTTTATCTCACTCCTGTTCGTCATTAAAAGAGAGATATCGCTCTGCTCCACAAACATGCACCAGCACCATAAAAACATATTTCATGATGCATTATTACGGGACAATTTAATGGTACAGAAATATGTTTTCAGTAGCATTCTAATGAGGCCATATGAAATGTTCATCTCCATTATATCCTAAATATAGTGGCACATGCTCCTCCTGTGTTGATCTCGATCTTTAACTATCACCAGCCATTCTGTGAATGTTCCATAATACTGTCTGACTGGCAAATAGGCCATATATCAGAGAGGAATATTCCTCTTTATGATCGCTGTAAACACCTCTGCAATGAGAGTGGAACACACACGCGTATACATATTTGGCAGTATGCCTGTGTGTGTGTGTGTGTGTGTGTGTGTGTGTGTGTGTGTGTGTGTGTGTGCGTGTGTGTGCATGCAGCTTTTCATTTTTTTATCACTGCTGGAAGTATGAGCTGATAATGTGGCAGGCACTTTGGAATGTTTTTGTAAAAAAAAAATAAGGCCACGAGGACTTCTTTACGTTTGTTTGTTTGTTTGTTTGTTTGCTGCTGTGTGAAAAACCCTAGGGTACAGTTACGATGTTACGCTATGTTCTACCTTATAACGTTCTGTGGAGCTTCCTGGATGTACCAGTGATACTGTAGTAGCAGTAACGCATCCTGGGAACAGTAACGGCCGTCTTAATGAACCTAAACTGAATGTGCTCTTCACAGCACCCAGGCTTTCCATTTTCACCACAGTGGCAAAGCCCTCATGGTGAGATGAAGGAAGCCACATGACAGAAAGCGAGGTCAGAATAAAACCGCAGCAGTGAGTAGAAAATGGAGCATACGGCCGCTGGTTTCATCTGGAATTCAAACACGTAAGGAGACCTCCAGATACAGGGTCAAAATGAAATGGGCTCTCTGGTTTGGGGTTACTGTCCAAACAAAAGCAAATCAGAGCGGTGCTTAGGGACCCTCAGTGTGGAGAACAGAGGATAGAGGAAACATCAGCAGGAATGTTGAGGGATTCATCTTTATAACGCAGTGGTAGGTGCTCCTCTTTCTGTGTGACTGATTAATATGTTAAAATGGTCAACAACTGTGGTATTAATAGTAACAGTAATAATGATATTAATAGTATTCATATTAATAATAATATTAATAGTAATAGTAATTTGGGTTTGGAACCAAAAATATTACAATATAAGTTCAAAAGGATGAAACTGGATGTAATATGCATACTGTAAGTATAAAGTGCCTGTTGCCATCGATCAGATTCATTTGTGTGAATCCATTTAACCTTTTTGATTTGGTCCCCCCTAAAATGAAAAAAAATAAAGCACTTATGAATTGCAGAGTACTCAGCTGATTGTGATAAGGAAAAAAACTGAAGTCTGAAAATGAATGCCTACAGAATTATTGATGGACATTGGTGGGAATGCACAGGGACAAACGGGGCATTCAGCTGAGTTATCACAGGGATATTATAATTGTTTCTTAGTGCTTTAACATCTGGATGTACAGATTTATTTGCATTATTCCACCAGTAAGTGCAGCATTAAAATTAACGAGAGAAATACACATCATTGACATCAGACCTACATTGTCTGCTCTGAAAATAACAACGATTGCATACATTCATGACCGTTCCAAACTTTGAACAAGGTAAGGTGTGTTGCTTTGGCACTTGTTCTTTGCGAGTGCTGGCTGGATCCGGAATAGCTACATTAAAATGTTGCCATCCGTGATTCGCTCAGAGCAGACTTCATTTAAAGTGGTTTTATGTGGGCACACGAGCTATACAAATGAAGAGATTACCTGCAAGGGAAAATAGCGGTAAGCGTGTTTTTGAAGTGTAAGCTACATTGCCTGTCAAAAATAATTCATTTTCAGATTCATTTGAAATGTACAACATGCTTTTGGTTGAATAACTAATTTATCATCATTTATTGGTGTCTATGTCCTTTTATTTTTGCATCTTGCAATTCTCATGCTGACTTTATGAGAACGGCACTCTGATTTTTCACATTTCAAAGTGCAACATGTTGAATTACGCTCCATGAATTGACAGTCGATTTTATGGCGTATTGCGTATTATCGATATCGTGCATTTCTTTTTATTTATGTGCAATGTCAGTTAAAAGTTTGAGTGCACCTGCTGGAAAACAGGTTGTCTCACTTTGATTCTTGTGTGCAGTTAATCCTTTACGAGTGCTTTGAGTTTTTATCTTGCTGAGGAATGAAGGACTCCCCAATCATGTGTATGACATGCAGTAAGAGTATGAAACCACAGCCGTGCTGTGTCCGAACCTCGTGGGTCCATGAACGTGGCCTCGGACCACAACACTGGGTCCTCTGTGCTTGACAGCGGGAACCACACATGCAGAACTCATGTGGTTACCTTCTGCATCTTACAGACTCATAGTGGTATTTCACATTTTGACTCATTAGTCCATAAGACTGTGGACTTAAACGTGTGTACGTTTTAAAACTTAGGCAACTGGGGTTTTAAGGGCGTCTGCTCAAAGTTTTGACTAGTGCTGTTTTTTAGGCCAGAATATCTACTGTTGTACTGTGTGCGGTTTCTTCAAATCCAGTGATCTCAAGTAGATGTACGTTATCACACTGGAAATAATGCTTTGCATTTCCTCACATCCACCTTCAACTGCCGTCCATCTGTACATGTCAACACTTCTCTGGCTTTCCGCAGTAGTACGATCCAGTGAAATACATTTTGCCTCGTATTTGTTCACTGATTTCCACATAGCTACACAGCTCTGCATCTGTGAAGTTTCTTATGAGTTTTATATGAGATATCATACGTTAGTTTTGTATTAAAAAGTACTTTGTGTCATACCTTTTTTGAGAATAACACAATGACCTCATTGCGGCATGGAATTAATTCTGTAGTGCGTTTAGTCAATTAAGTCAAAAAGTAAATTAGAATAATATTTATTGTAGTTGTTTTTTTCTGAGCTTCTGTATTCTATTTCATCTTACCCCTTGCAGTCAAAGTGTCTGCTGTTTCCTGAAATGTGCGTCTTTAGTGTGTTTCCCTATGGATGCTAACGCGTCCCCACTTACGCCAAGTCCCTTATAGGCATACGCATGTCAGTAAATGCCATTAGTCTGAAAGGACTGATTTATTTACTTTTGTACGTGGAACACTGCATGCATATACTTTAGTTGGCCTTAAATTGAGCTGCTAACGATGCAGAGAGGTTCATCCTTCCTTTGTATTTTCACAGCGCTTTTGCTAGAATAGTTAATTAACTTGTCAGACTCTGGCACAAAGAGACAGAGCAACAAAGCCTTCCCGTGCTCGTGCTTAATTGGAAATGCCACTAGTAAAAAATTAAACTTAAATCTCCACTGATATTTTGTTGTAGAATTCCTTCAAATTTAGGATTTCTTCTTTGGCCGTTATTGCCATTGTTTTTATTTTGGTCTCAACATTATTTAGAGGATGCAAATAACTTTACTGTGGTTTCCCTGTTGGGGGTGACGCAGCTTCAGAGTATTCATGACTTCGCTTTTCGGTCATTCTGAATTGGCTTTAAGAAGGAGGTGCATTACCGCTGATAAAATTACCGATGGAATTACAGTCAGCGTACAAATAAATGGAGGCTGCTGTGAGTCAGCGCGCACAACAGCGAGTATACGGAGACATTAGCACGTTCCCTGGTCCCGATAACCTGGTTTCACCTTCTACTTCATATTGTTTGTGTATACAACGTCTGTGTTGTTGGCTTTCAGTGTACTCACCTTAGTTGCAAATGTATGACAAATAGCTTAATTGCTCATGTTAATAAAATTGTACGTTTTGCTAAGCTATTTTTGAAAACTATGTTGGACATACATTTCTGTTTTAGAAATACAAAGGATTTATGAATAAAATGTCAAAGTAGAACGAAAGCTCTGGAATAATTGCACAGCCATATATGGCTGTGACATACATCAAATATGTACATTTATCGCCATTGATTGCCCCGTCAGTTTACCAATACAAAACATTCCTGAATGTAGCAAAGCCAATGAACTGCCCAGGATTACATTGGGTAAGGTTATTAAATGCCCAGTATTAAAAATATACTTTGTGAGCAAGAGCAGACAGATTATCGATCCAATTAAGTCCACTGCTGTGCTGTCCAAGAATTAATAGAAAAACAACGTTCAATTCACATTATCATAACCTGTTTGAAATTTCATTTCTCATCAACTGCCTCTTGTAAAAAAAAAAAATAGGAAAAAAAGATTATTTAATGGCTCTACAGGGCATAATCTTTATGCAAAATGTCTCCAACACAATCTCTTTGCTTCATATATAAAGATGAAATGAAAGGTTTCTGTATATTTTGTCATTTGATGGTGGAGGATTTACTGTTGCTAGCTTGCCAAGTATGATGTTAATATAATATGTAAAAAGACTGCTGTACAATTCATAAATGCAATTAGTTCACCAGCAATGCTCCTTCTTCAGTACATAATATACAGATATGATGTCTAGTACCAGTAATGTGAAGGAATATGGCATTAAATATGGTTGCAGTTGAAGGATAGTTAGCAAACTGTGAGCCCAGTGACAACTCACTCCCCAGCAAAGATGTCTACAAATGTTCAGGAAAGAAGCTTCATAAAAAATATCCCTGTGCAACCAATTAAACTAAACCAATTGCCAGATTGCCGCATATAAAAATCCACCGGTGTGTATACCATGAATCTTTCATGGGAGGGAGTAACATAATGATGGAAATCCTTGAATAGAGAGAATGCTACTTATAGAATTTATAGGAGCACGTTACACAGTATACGTTCACTGCTGTTGCTCCAAACAAGCAGTACAGCCGTGAAGAACAAAGAGTACAGCCTTGGATCTCTCATCTATGATTACCTGGTGGAGGATTTCATAGTCCTCATTATTTGTCAGAGCCAGAACACAAACCTTTTCAGCGGTCTTTATTTGGTGCTTGGCAGAGAGCGGGTATCTCCCATTAAGTGGGTCCCTGAAAGTGTCCATCATCGCCGTCCGCTCTATGCAGACTCAGGCAGAAGCATAGAATGATAGGAAAGGACTCGGAGGTTTGACCCACAGCTGCTTCGCTTCAACAGATGGCAGGGAGAGGAGTCTGAAAGAATCGGACATTCTTTCAGTTGCCAGTGAAGCAAGGCTTTGCTACTGTTGTCTGCGAGGAGGAGAAATGCTCCAGTGATTCGAAGGCTGGTTCATGCTGGCTTGTTAAACAAAGGGAGCGCGCCCGACGCTGTGAGGAGAGGGCCAGTGATTGGGTTTGCATCTCATTGTGAAACTCTTAGCTCTCAGGAACCTTGCAGTAATATGTTTGTGTCTCACAGAGTTATGCTCTGAAGAGCTGCTGTAAAAAGGGATCTGTTATATAAAACAGCCTCTGTCATAATGCCAATATCCCATAGACTTTTTCAGTTATAGGAATATATTAATAGGAACATACATGAATGGCTACCCAATAAAATATAGCTACGCATGAAACATGCAAGATTATTCCCGCAGTGAAAGGCTGTAATTTTTAACTTTGTAATTTTATATATTAAATACATACATAATACATAAAATATATGTTTTAAAACCAGGTGGTAGATGCTATAGATATGCATGTTTGTTTTTCTGTATCTCTGACCAAGAGATGTGCCATACGTATTAATTAATGGTTTTTTGATATCTATTTTGGGGTTGTAACTGTATTATATCCTCACCTTCATAGAAAGGATGCAGCTAAGCCAAGTTTTTGATTGGCCAGATTTTCCATTTACCACCAATGACTTAATGAACATGATCTCGCCTGTGACCCTGACCAGGAGAAGATGAATAGATGTGTAGTATAATTAATGTGCATATATCCTGAAAAGCAAGAATTCACACTGTGTTGTTAAGAAGTGCTGCAATGAACAGGTCTGTTAAAATAATACTATAGAAGTATGGAAAGAGATGGGACTTTCCCAATAAGACTTTATTTCATTTTAATAATAGACTAATGAGGTGAGACACACTTTATATTCATTATTTTGTGACCAAAGGCACACTTATCAAGTGTTCAAGAAAGAATTAGTATTTGAGGAGAGGTTTTAACAAGAAAATTTAAATAAATAGTTATTGAAATTGATTTTCTCTTTGCAGAAGAGGTTTCCATATCAGCTGTATGTTGTCAAAGACAGGTGTCAGCATTTTCACAAAACACAAAGGACTTTGCGACTAAGCGAGGACAGGTCATCTAATTCTAATGACCCCACCCTACCCATCAGTCCTGTAGAGACTACTTTTTAATGGGAACCAGTATGTAATGGAACAGCAGTACCTTCTGGAGAAAGAATCATTTTATTTTGCTCTGTTATTTTGGGATAACTGTCACCATCTCCAAGAAGAGCACTGGGGAGATGATGACGATAACGATGATGAAGATTTTGAGAAAGCAAGATTAAAAAAAAAAAAAAACAATAAAAAGACTGAATTCTTCATAGGTGTCAGAGGTGTTTTGTCCAGTACAGTTTAAGCAAACAATGTTTAATCTACCACTGCTGCTTGTGCTGTTAAATGGCATGACTCTTATTTTTGGGAAATAATATGTAAAGGCAATTGAGAAAATACATTAAAGTTGACTTGGCTGAGCTAAAGTTAAAGGGAGAATTGTCTCGGTGCCCTGTTTACAAAATGCCTGCCTTTTATTTTCCCATCAGTAAAGACACGAGTATGGATATTGAAGCAGAGGCCTTTGCTATCTGACTTTTACCTGACATTTGGCACTCCTCGAGCTGCAGTGTGAAAAAAAATAATCACAGTAGTACTGAATCTGAGCAGCCTTTGATCCAGTGAAGTGAACATTCTTATTTAGTATCAAATTTAAAGTCAGTATTTAATTTAATTTTTTTTTTTTTTTTTTACAGCAAAGATATGCATCTGGAATATAAAAGACAGAAAGTGAAACAGTAAGGATGTATTCAGGAAACACAGAACAAGATCATTTAAAATGAAAAAATGAGGGTAAAAGTGAGGTATGAAATGTGTATAAACATGTAGGATAAGTGGAATGTGTGTTACTATAGCTGACTTGAATATTCAATGTAAAAACCCTAATTGGGAATTAATATTGAAGTTATTCCATTTTGTTAAATGCTGAAAATAAAACAGTGAGAACTAAACCTGCAAAACAGACTTTAATTTGCGAATGGTAAGGTTGGTCTGACAGCCAGCTTCTGCCTAGTTAAAGATATTTAGGGCACTGCCATTTTAATCAGCAATATTTACAAACTGTACCGCCAAAATGGAGAAGCTGGAATTAATGTGCCGGGGTGACCTGTGCATGGGTATTGGCTAAGAGCTTGCATGGGAGAGGCACTAATTTATAGGTTCTGGTCCCACAAGACTCCTGTAGGATTAGATAATGTTTCGGATTAGTCTTCACTGTGCTGCAACGTGCTGGCTTGCTACTGAAAGGAAGGTGGCTTTATCTGAATCTCCACACCATGACTCACCAGTGATGCTGTCCTGGGATTACAGAAATAGGCATTACTTTCTGCCCTGGAGACACTTATTTGATGGTCATTTGGGGAATTTATTTGCCATAAGCTTTACAATAAACAATTTTTCAATAAAGCAATGATGTTCATTATTAACCTGCAATGTTCAGCATTAACAAAACTTGTTTGTTGTTTTATTTGATTTAATATAATTACTGAAAGTTTGAAACTTTTTAATCTCCTAGGAATTCTGCTTCCTGTACCACGTTGTCCTGGTTACGGGGCAGCGTTCTAAACTAACGTGTCTTTCCAAGTTCCCAAAGGCTGCACCTTTAGTTCTGAATGTGTGCGCTCAGCACAATTCTGAAAACAGATATTTATGCCCTGTCTCCGAGTTTTAAATCTACCCTACATACCTTCCACCTTGAGACACACCAGCGATGTGCGGTGCACTGCGTTTTAAAGACTGTGACAGGAAGGAGCCATCTTCTTAGCTGAAAGTCCTAAGTGGCAATGGAAAGTAGTGAAATGATGGTTGAGTGAAGACATCCAGGAAGATGGCTGCTTGGCAAACCTTCGTTGTTGTTAAACTGGAGGCGGTGGTTCAGTAGCCCACGTAGGCCAATCTAAACTTTCATTATAATGCCTGCCTTAGGATGGGTTTAACATTGTTTTGTTTTTCCATAGGCCAAGGACAGATGTCCTATGTTTTCTTTTCTTTTGAAGATTTTTATTCAATCATTTTAAAGCATAATATTATCCGTCATCTGAAAGGAATCATCTGAACTGGATCACCAACTTATTGACGAAATTGCACCAGTGTTTGTTACAGTAAAGTCTATATCTTAATTTTTCCATCATAAGTTTCTGCTCGTCCCGTTAGATGAACTGTTCTGGATCTCTGATGATTCACAGTCACTCCCCCATCAGGTACTTGGGCAGCTGAACACTGTGTTCTTATCCATTCTCTCTGTTGTCTCCACGCTGTTGGCGATCAAGTGATTACTCATTCTATTCAACGCCACTGTCAATCCAGTTTTATTAATAGAATTTGTCTGTCTAATATTTATATTCCTCCCTTGCATTCTTTTCTGCAAGAGAAAAGTTGCTAAAGTCTTCAAAAGGCACGAGGAGTTCAACACTGCAGTCATAACTAAAACTTGCATCGGAAGGCCGTCCACGTGCAGTCACTCCACCTCTTCATGTGTCTGCGCTGTACGCATGCTTTCTCTTTAATGTACGTACGCACAGGTGAATATGTATCGTATATGTAATGCTCTTCAGTATTCTGCAGGTTTACCGATGTATGAAAATGTCTCCTCCACTGGATGCTAAGGTTTTTTTTTCCTGCAGTGCAAAAAATGTGGTGTCTCTAAATAGCATGTGATTGCATATTTGAACATGTGTCCTCGTGAGGGACTGGCCTCCTATCCAGGGTGTGTGTGTATGAAGTATAGAGACTATAAAATACACAGGAACATCATAAATTCATAGCAGTACTATCATGCTATGGTAATATGTGGTCTTTTTGGCAAATATACATCTATTGAAAAGGAAGTCGCTCAGTGGCAAAGTGGCTGCTCTCTTACTGTGCACCTCAAAAACGATGGCGCCTGTTTAGTTGCGATATCAAAAGCAATTAGCTTCATCCGCCAGGATGGGAAAGTACGTTGCACCACTCTTCTGTACGAGGGCATCTGAGCGCGGCTCGGGAAAACAAAGACGTCCCTTGATAACGTGAGAGACAGAGTGTGCCATCTTTCCGGCTTAAACTAAATGAAGGAGGAAGTCTGAAATGCTTCACAAATCATATTTTATTACTGGAAGCAGTAATACAGACACCAATGTACTGCTGTAGTGTGGACCGACGCAGAAATAATGAATGTATACATTATATGTAGAAAATAGAGTATTCAGAGGTGGGAACTAGACTGAGGCTACTGGAATCTGATAACATTCATAAATAAATATGGTATCTTTTAATATATCCATCCATCCATCTTCCATACTGCTTATCCTGTACATGGTTACCGGAAGCCTGACGCCTATCATAGGTTTCAGTATTATAGCTATATTATGAAGCACTGAATTGCAAAAATATATTTCGCATGGTACAAGGTACCCTGGAAAGGAAGGCAGACCATCACAGGACACAAAGTAACACTCATACTGCGACATAAATTCACCTAACTGAAAGTGGGAGGAAACCTGTGAACCCAGAGGAAAACTGTGCAATGGTCATTCGAACCCCCCGAGCCCTTGGGGCGTAACGCTGTAGTGCTAGCCCTTGAGTCAGGTTTTTTTTTGTTTGTTTGTTTTTTAAATTACCAATTATTAATTAATCATTAATTATTTAATTATTTTTATTTCATTATTGTAAATGTTGTTTAAAGCATTAAGTTTAAGCATTTTTTAATAGTGAGAAATTGAGGTAGTGACAAGTTTTTAGTTTTTTTGTTTGTTTCAAAGGATTTGCACTTTTTAATGGAAAAAGAAATACTTTGATCATGTGTTTTTATTCCCAGTATCACTTTTAATGGGATTGTTACATTTGATCAAAATTGCACTTGTCACCCACATGCAAATCAAGGTGTCCACACTTTCAAAGAAACGCCAAGTAAACTTGAGGTGATTCCAGTATATTTGGGCAAAGATGACACCTCCATGAAGTACAACAAAATTAAAGCTTCTCTAGCGAGAAAGCATGAATGACTCTCCATGGCTCTCAGGGGACATCATTATTGTTGTTGTTTGTTTGTTTGTGGTAGTCGTATTATAGTCAGAATAACCAAACAGATAAACGAAACAACTACTACAAGTAAGACATAAACATATCTGCCTCTGCGTGAGCTCCAAGAAAACTTTGATCATCTAAACGAATAAACAGACAATGCAGGCACATTTGTGCAAATCCATTTTTGGAACATTCTAGATATTTCTGGGTAGCGAGCAGCAGCTGCTCGGAGAAAAGCATTTAGTAGGTTAAATCGCTTGACTGTGATAATGAAAAACGGTTCGCCTTTGCTTTTGTGTTTGCTGTACGTCATTTCAAGTAACAGTTTTGTAACTACTTTAAATAAATGTGGCTGTAATGTGCTTTCACTAAATACCCAGTACTGTGCCCAGTCCAGCACTCTAGTCTTTTAATTAATGCCTGTTGTATAATAAAGAGGTATACTTTATCAGAAATTCAGAAATCACTTAATAAATACAGCGTAAAATTAAACACACTCATAGATGTATATCCAATTTGTTTTAAATTAAATATTTTTGGTTATGAGATATTATGATCTTAAGGTTTGTCTTGATTTGCATCAACAATGGCAAAAATGTCAGTAAGAATTTACAGGCTTCCAACACCCTGAGTATCTGTAGTGTGTTAGTCACCGCAGGGCTTCAAGAAGTGTAGTGGCTAAGGACTTGGACTCATATCCGATGGGTTTCCAGATCAAGTGCCAAGAAGAGCCTTTTTGCAGAACGTTGAGCAAGGTGCTTAACCTGAATTGCTTCAATAAAATAGCCAGCTGTACAAATGGCTAAAAATTGCAATTCACTTTGGTGTCAGCTAAGCAATTAAACGCTACTTAAAGGATTAGGGTATTGAGTCGCCTTGTTTAAATGTGAAACATGACATCGGTCCACGTTCTTGGCTATTGTAGTCTTCATGATCGTTTTATAGATATAAAAAAATCTAAACGTGACGGTAACTGTCATTTTGTTTCTGTTGAAGTGAGGCTGTCAGATGGAGTTTGATAGAGTTTCACAGTACAGCATAATGAAGTGCTAAAACCACCTTTCCCTTTTTGATATGATAAATTTAGTCTACAACAAAAACCATTGATTTTAGATTCCATTTTTTCCATTGTAAAACTGTTTACTTGGAGCTTTTAGCAACTGGGACGAAACAATACAAAAATCATAAATCAGAATTATGAATGGAATTGCAGTCGGGTTTCCACTGGATTTTTATACCAGTTACTTTGTTCTAATTGTTATATTTAATATCCAGTCCAAACACAAGTCAAATGAAAATAAACCATTTTAATGCTGTAAATGTTGCATTTGTATATTCTGTTTCGTGATGCCTTTGGTCACTAGCTGAGTGGCTCCTTTCCCAAACGTTGGGCTTCTCTACTTACCTTTTGGCAAAAAGCCTGACTTCTGCACCTCCTTGGGAAAAGCATTGGGTATTTTTCTTCCTTGACAAGGTGGGTGCCCAGTTTCTGGGGCTGTGTGCATGTGGGGATCTCATCACTGATCCTGTGTTTCTGTCCTCTCAAACTGAACATTGATCAAAAGAAGATTGAAACAGAAAGCATCTTGACCCCCCTCCCCCCCCAGGCATTTCTGTAAAGCCTTTGAGAAAGGCACTGCAAATATACCTTACCCACAGGGCAGCACTAGACAAAAGGAGAACCATGCAACAGCCAGACTTGGATCTGGGGGGCCCGTTTGTGACAAATAAGATTTTACTGCAGTTTGTAGATTTTATTCTGCATGAATACGAGGCATTTCCTGCGTTCCGCGCCTGGCTTCTCCTCGTAAGCGGTGTCTGAGAAATGAGGCTTTTGCCTCATGACAGGGCCTACACTGGTATCTCTAGGGCTTGAGAAAAGTATCCATTTTTTGTGTAGTTTTAATATAAACACCCAGTTCTACTGTCCAGGGCCAATCTACCTTTTCTAATTCTAACTTCAAAAATATCAAGTATTGAGATATACAACTGATATCAGGCCTGTTCAATGACAAATTTTGAATAAAAGGATTAGCAAGTTCTGAAAGCTGCTGCACAAACAATACAGACGTCGCATAGGATTAGCATGGATAATCATATTTTTAAGAAGTACTGTACTTTTGGTATTAGTTGAAAGCTTCTTTTTGTTTTTCCACCTGTATATTTGCGACTTTGCTTGTGCCGTGCATTGTGTTAGTATTGTACGCAGTGGTGGTGTTGTTCTTTAGCAAGCTGATTACACATTTAAGGCGCATCATTCTTTCACTCGTCTTGCTCAAATTACAGAAGGCTGGGTCCAATGTCATGGAAGCATGAAGAGCCGTGAATGCGTAGACAGCCCTTCAGATAGAAACTTCAGTCTTCGGGTCTGATCTCTGGGAAAGGTGGATGTAACTGGGAACATTGCTGACAATCCAGGGATTATATTTATTTTATAATTCCATGTACTCCTTTCTTTAATTTTTAGAAACTGTAGTCTTTCTCTTAAGCAATTGTGTGTGTGTGTGGGGGGGGGGATCCACAGAAAATGTAATGCATAGCAGTGTATTTCTTTGGCAAATGCAAATCAAACACCATGAAATAAACTCAGGCTATTTTCTGAACTGCTTGTTAATACTCTTAGGTGGGAAATACTCCCCCAGCTGGGATAGCTGAATAGGCTCGACACTTATTACCGCTGGACACTGTGTGTTAGACATGGCTTCTTTCCCATGTGATGCACGCTGGCCTGTCACTGTTCCCGTTGTTGTGGCCCTAAACATTACAGCTCAGTTATAGAATATTTACTGTTCTGTTCTGTCCTTTAAAACTGCGTTCTATGAAAATGACATTTGTTTTGTGTCCAAAATGTGAATAATGCTCATTTGAAAGCATTTGGAAAGTGTAGCAGATATGAATTTGATATGAAATGTAATGTAATCTGAGATGTGCTAATGGGGCATTTTTACCAATTCATAGATGAGTATTTATATTTTACTTAATAATTTTCTCAGTAGAATATCTCCAGTTTGAAATAAACATCTATTTTTAATGACATGTTAAAGTACCATCATATTGTGCAAAACTAAAAATTCTACAGTACAGAGAAAAAAATATCAGAGAGATTTAGACTGCAACAGTGATGCTTTCCAGTCTTTCAGCAGTCACCCTCATTAAGTGGTGTATCGCAGTCCCAGAGAAAATGACCAATCTCAGCATCAAACTGATTTGTTGTCCATTTACATAGAACATTTTTTTGTTCTGTATTCATTGTAGTGCAGCCCAAAAGGTATGCTATAATTCTTTCAAGGCTTTTTTTTTTTTTTTTTTTTTTTTTTTTAAATTAGAAGCTACTTCTGAATTTAAAATCTTGGGGGAGCATCATGGTAATTTACTCTTTTTAATTTTTTTTTTTTCTTTTCCCAGTCTGGTCAGGAGGTGTAACTCAAAGTAGTGAGGAATATGCAAATAAGTAATTTGCATGCAACTTTCCAAAAGTAGTTAGGCTTTTGTGCAACATAATGTATCTGGCAGCACTATATGTGCAGACACTGAGGAGTCATATAATCCCATTTCCGTGAAATTGACTGCTCGCTTCTAAATGTTCAGACTGATGTTCTAGACAGGTACAGGCACTGTCAAATAAATGCAGTTTTTTCATCTTCAATGTAATTTAAATGCAGTTGTGTTGGTGTCATTTGATTAAAAATGATTAATTTACTTTCTGTGACTGCGTATGTCAGAAGACTTTATAAAGTAATGGCCGGTATAAAGTACGGTGTCATCTCCGCAGGTAAGATTACGGACTTCTCCGTAACTTCCCTAGCTGCCATAACCATTGTGATAGGTAACCATGAGGTGTTTCGTGTCTCCCTTGGCGAGAGACTTCCTTTTGTGTGTCAGCGGTGTGTTACAGTTACTGAAACTCCTTGCCCGTGTCTACAGAGCAAACGGGAGAGCATACACAGCGAACACAGTCTCTGACACCATCGCAAATCCCCCACAGACGCCCTCCGATCTGAGGGATAATGGGAGAAGGCGGCCTTTGATACGGAGCCGGTGGATCGCGTGCTGTTTGCTAAAATCAGCTGCGGGATGGGAAGAAGGCATTATCCCATCCATACGGGGGGTGGGCGGTCAAAGACTGGTCTGCTCCGTTTGTCTGCACCAATGCGTCCTGGGTAATGAGTGTGTGAGGAAATAGTGCCCTTGCACTGGAGTGGATAAAAAACATTCCCCTCAGCTTATCTGGGTCACACCACACTGCAGGTGAGAAAGAACTGATTAAAGAGGAGAAGGTGGAGAACAAGTAATCTAATCATCTGACTCTCCACGTGAGAGAACTTGTATAGTTAAGCGAAGGACAGGCCCCTACCGCCATGCTGTAATGACCTTGATTAGTGAAGTGGCATGCAACAGGGGGCTGCCTAATAACTGTCTATCTTGCATTGTGAAATGAGACAGTCAGGCAACACTTCCCTAATGAAGATGATCAGGCTGATGCAACGCTTGGTCCGGTCTTACAGACCAGTGCTTGAAAGGGAGAAAGGTCTTAAATGGAGAGACCGCTTGTCTTCCAGACCACCACTAGGACAAGCCTTAGGAGCACAAATCGAAGGTAACGCTGGTTATGGCATCAAGACATCTTGGTCTTGACCTCACGTGTCTGACAGATGCTCCATGTGACACTGTTGAATATAGAGTACTGAAAATAGAGAAGATTGTGGGGACCGTCCCTTGGACCCTTACATCCGAGAGAAGAACCCTGACCCCCCCCCCCAAAACTTATGGGGGATAAAAGAAAATGAAACATGAGACTTCTAATTTACCGTAAAAGGCAGAAGAAATAGTTAAAAGTTTTATTAGTATGCAATTAGAGTAATAAAAAAATAGCTTTAAGATTACAGAAATTTTCTGTTTCACTGTGTGTGTGTCTGTGTGAATGGAACCTTATGCAAAATACTATAGGCTATATTCAGAAATGACACCCACATACAAAGATGCATTTTATGTATTTTATCCATCTGCGAGTAATACGCCATAATAAAGCAGGTGAAAACAGGAGCCTGGGGTACTACAGGTCTTTCAGATAAACAGGCAGGGTGCAGGGTTTTCAGTCTATTGGAGGCTGTCAGCACAATCTCTGCCGTGAAGAGTGGTGCATCAGTCTTAATGGGAGGAGACAGGCCTGTGCATATCTTCAGCATTCCATCCCCCCACTAGCTTTGCACCACTGTTCTGAAACCTGTTATAAGGGCACGTTTTGCCCACACCGTTTGTGTGACAGTGAGACCTGCCCCTATTTACGGCTGTGTAGCTGTGCAGCTGTCTGAAACCCATGAAAAAAGCATGTCTTCTCGCCACGTTTTACAGAACAGTAACAGCTGCTCTTAATAAGCTTGCTACACTACGCTGACTTTCAAGAACAAAATGTCTTGCCACTGACTCGGACCAAGGCATCAAATCATAATGAAATAAACTTTGTGTTTTTTTGCATTTCAAAAAAACCCTTTTTTAAGCTACATGTGTATCGATGATCTCAAAAACTGATTTATTTAATGTTTTAATCATTTAAGAGACCTTTGGGTGGTTTGTTTAAATGATGGCTCTTTTCATGATGCAGAATATGCTGATCTCTGCCAGATGTTCATATACTTCAAAATAAAAAGGGGTGACCGTGTCATGAAGAGGGCTGTTTTCAGATATTTCAGGCATTATTATGCTAACAATGGAAAACTATTTCTCACTCTGTGAATGAGAGCTTTGCATGAAATTCTGAAGAAGGTGTGTCTCTTTGACCCCTTGCTTTAGTGTGAAGCGACGTTGGTAAATACCCTGTACATTTTCTGTGACACTTCCGCCCTTCCAAATCCCAACACTAAGAATATATGTTAGGCAGGCTATAAAGAATCACACACCGCTCACATCTGATATTTTTACCCATTTACCTATACAGCAGTGCTGCAGCAAAGAAAAGTACTCACTGGGGATTATTTGTTTATTTTTATTTCTTTGTTTGTTTTTGACCTGTTTGTGCAGAGCAATACAGTATATTTGCGTGTTGCCTGTTGACTCGTGATGAAACAAATGAGGCTTCAAAACTCATGGTGGGTGGGAGCCTACAATGATTGGTTAGTTCAGGATAGTCCCACCCACCACGAGTTTTGAAGCCTCATTTAGCACCTGCATTGATTGGTTAGTTCAGGATAGTCCCACCCACCATGAGTTTTGAAGCCTCATTTAGCACCTGCATTGATTGATTAGTTCAGGATAGTCCCACCCACTATGAGTTTTGAAGCCTCGTTTAGCACCTGCATTGATTGATTAGTTCAGGATAGTCCCACCCACCATGAGTTTTGAAGCCTCGTTTAACACCTGCATTAATTGATTAGTTCAGGATAGTCCCACCCCCCATCATTTGTCTCGTTGCTACTACTGACCATTGTTTTTTGCAGGACAGTTTGCGATCCGTCCGATCTGTGTGCTTTGCTTCTTATTAAAAGTTTTAAAATGCCCCTCTTATATCAACGTTTTCAGCTTGACGTTTTTGGTTTACTTCCCCACTGACTTCCTCATCAACCACCAGCTGCTAAATGTGCTGCTATTGCTACACCCTGAGATCTCATCTTGATGCTGTGACATCTCATGAGGTGCTGATGCGTGTGTGCGTGAGTGTGTGTGTGCGTGAGTGTACCCGTAAGCATGATGAGGAATTGCCACATTGAGATATGCATGTACTATAGGCTATATGCAGTAATATACACACCTACATATTTTATAGTGACGATGTTATTATATTTTCTGCCCTACTTTTATGTTGTAATATGAATAAAGGTCCTTGTGTGTCATAGTGGGCATATACTTTCTCTTGTCATAATATACGTGTGTTTTAATTTTAAGATGCTGAAATCACATCTTTGCATGGTAGTATTTCAAGTGCAGATCCCAGGGAGCATGGGGTGAGAAGTAGAGAACACGCCGAGCAGGGCGTTAAGCCATCCACAGTCACGCACACGGTGAAACTTCCAGCTGCTATCATTTGTACCAGAAATAAAACCACGCAAAGCTGGAGGTGGGATTCAAACTGGCAGCAAGTGTGAGGCTCTACTTCTAAGCACTAAGTCATCATGGCCTTTCTGAAGACACAGCTCCAGGTGAAATGTTCCATTAGGTCAAAGGAAGGCTTCCGTAAGGTCAATAAATGGACACGGTGGCTCCTATTATTACTGTAAACTTATAAACCATTTAAGGAAAATGGATGGATGGATGGATGGATGGATGGATGGATGGATGGATATAACTATGCGTAAAGTCACACAAATATGAAATTGATAAGCACGTGCTTTTGTCACAATTGAGTAGAACAAAATATTTCTTAAAAGGAATGACAATTATTGAGTCAGTGTTTATTCAGCTTATGTAATGAAAACAGATGTCCATTTGCATTTGGCATTAGGAAGAAAAAAAAAAGTTTTGTATTTGATTTCAACTCAAATAGTACCATATGGGAGAGCAGGCAGCCAGCGTGCAGAGGCAAAGTGAGCCAAATCGTCTAAACAGTGATGCATTTTCAGAAAGCAACGCAGGTTTTAATTAGGGAAATCACACCCTGAGCCATATGGCCTTTATCTCACACTAGGAAAGTGAGACAATGTGTATTATAGGATCCGTGGCCTTAGAACAATGATGTTTACCATTATGTTAAATCAATTTGACTGTGGACATCATGTCATGCAATGGCATTGTTGTTACATTTCAATGGGCGTTAGGATTAATGCTGCCCTTGAACAGACTGGTGGTTGTCTGTGTTAACCTTTCTCTCCAGAAATGCATGATAATGATTTAAGGGCAGAAGTATTTTTCTCTGGAGTGTGGCGGACCAAACGCTGCTCGTTGAATGAGGAGGAAATGAAGGATGACAATAAAACGTTTCAAACCGTTGCAGTCGGTTAATGTGGTGCAAAGTCATTTCACTTGTTCTTCTGAAATGAAAATTTCAACAGACTCTGGGTGTGAGAAAGACTGGATGATGACCAAACTGAACATTTAATACAACAAGGCAATCAAAGTTGTTTATGAATTGCGACGTTGTCTGGCTTTTTTCTGTTTCAGTTTGGAACCAATGGAATCTGAGTTATGGTGGTTTGGTAGTCGTCACTGTTGTCTCTCACCTCCAGGGCTGGGGGTTCGAATCCCACCTCTGCTCTGTCTGTGTGGAATTTCCGGGTTCTCTCTATGTCTTGTGGGTTCTCCGGCTATTCTATGTTCCACCTGCTGTCCAAAGTCATGCACGCAGCATAATCATGATGTCTAAATTGCACATAGTGAATGATTGCCTTTGTGAACAGCTGCCCAGTGATGGACTGGCAGGGTGTCCCCCTGCCTGGGATAGGATCCAGGCCCCCCAGAGACCCAGACTAGGCTAAGCGGTTAGAGGGTGGATGAAATCCAACTTCTTTGGGTGGTGCTGTTTGTTTAAACTACACAACTGTTTTTGAATTTCATTTAAAAATAAGTCCATATATACTGTGTGTGCTGATTATAAAAATAAAACTGTAGTTTATTTTGATGTTTTGTGATCTATGAAACTTGAGAATATTGATTGACATTTTTTGTCTTTTTATCACACAGAAGGTTTCACTGCATTGTATTCAACTGTATGACAAGAGGTGATGATTCTAAATGTAGGTTCACAGACAGCCTAAGGCTTTTTCTGTTCTGAAAAATGATATTCATCGTTCACATTTTGGAGAAAATGATTTTATTTTTAAACAAGACAAAAGACAAACATTTGCATCTGGTAGCATTGAACAGTATACACAGTTATTGGCACAAGATAGTAGGATATTAACATGAGATTGAAGTGCTTAAAGTGGATGGAGTGCATTTTACAAAATAAAATATTGTTTTGTATACTTCTGAGTTTATGAGTGAGTGGCTAACTTAGTACTTGAGAGCACTGCCATTTCAATCAGAAAGACCGATATTGCAAATATATTTCGTTTTCATAGTTCCCTCCTGTAAAGGAAAAATGACTTGTCTTACCCTCAGAGAATGATAACCAGTAAACATGTACCTTCAGATGGGATTAATTGTATAATGTGCACAGCTGTTCAAACAGCCTCTATGGGTACCATGTATATGTTACTTGTACTTGTAGATGACAGCTTTAATTTTGTTTTGCATAAAAATGGCAAAGACATAAAATAAACAAACGCACAAGACAGTAAATATTCCTCAAATTCTACTAGACAAAAGTGAATAGAGAGATTAGCTGATTATATAACATGTTTCCTGTGAGTCACTGCCAAAAGTGTTATTGTATTAATCATACAAATCAGCACATGGCATCAATTAATTGTTTCAGCCCTGTTGCAGATTGACCTGTTGTCATATAGTTGTGAAAATCCTGCAAATGGCCGACATCCATTATAATTCTTAATAGCTCAAATTGTTCTAAACAGCCAAAATAAAATGTAATATTTATGCTGTAGCATTGGGAGAGACTGAACATTCAGTTATTTCATTTGAAAATGATTGGATAGGAATTTTAGTGACACGAAAAATGAGGCTTCAAAAATCATGGTAGGTGGGAGTATCCCAAACTACTTCAGGATACTCCCTCCACACCATGGGTTTTGAAGCCTCATTTAGCACCAGCACTGATTAGTTAGTTCAGGATACTCCCTCCACACCATGGGTTTTGAAGCCTCATTTAGCACCAGCACTGATTAGTTAGTTCAAGATACTCCCTCCACACCAAGGGTTTTGAAGCCTCATGTATTGCCAGTATTGATTGGTTAGTTCAGGATACTCTTGCACACCAAAGGTTTTGAAGTCTCATTTGTCCCATCACTAACGGAATTTAAATCTGAATTTTCATGTAGAATACAGCTTAGGTGACTGTATCAGTCTGAAATCTTCATATATAATAAGTTTATCCGTACAATAGGAATGGTGGCTTGAGAACCGATAGGTGCTGATTGAATGGTGTCATTTTAAATCTAATGATTTTTAATTTATATCTTCCATCGTATCAATTTTACTGCATCCAAAGATCATTGTAGAGCACACAACCATGAACTTAATAAAAATCCTCTTTTCAGAAGCCCAATGAAGGGACACTTGTAATTGACCTTACTTTCCTGGGCCTAGTCAGCAGGCTATAAAGAACAGTGAAATGTTAAGCTACGAACTAAAATGCTTTAAGGGGATACTCAATATTATGGGAATAATAGGGTCACTCATTTCATATTCTGGATGACACTGCGGTCATCGTATTCATGCATTTAATAGCCAGGCATTTCAAATTGTTATCTGAGCAAGATTGCACTTGTGTGAAAAAAAGATCTCCCTATAATCTCTATAAGTTTGTTAATGAGCCATTATGACTAAGAGGACACATTGAAAGGATAAAAACATATTTTCAAAGGCAAACAAGAAGAATGGTTACTTTGTTTTTCTTTTATACCTAAATCAGTGGCATATAAGCTATTTCAAAGAATTTTTTTTAAAGGATCAAAAACTGTGATTTTTATCATGGATATTTAATTTAATGTTTTCACAATTGTATTACTGCTGCAATGTAGGTGTGTATGTACATGTCATTAAAACATCCTGAAGCACGTGATAAAAAATTTCACATATAATTTAAGTTGTGTGTGTGTGGCATCTGCCTCTATGTACGGTACCTGGTCCATTCATACCCATTTTTAAACTTTTTATGTCCATGCTGGAATATTTGAACCATAAGTAGTTAAATACAAACAGAGTAAAGAAAAATCTTTTCCAAGAGGCAGTGGGATGTATTGGTGCCATCTGACGTTCCGTGTTGTGGGGTGTTTACAGTCAGAGGAACAATCTTGGGAAGCACTTGTCACGTGAAAGTGAAATGTGTAATTTCCCAAAGGGTCTCCACATTTTATTCAAAATAAAGAAAGACTGGTTAACCTGGGTTCTGGTTTGACTTCCTGGATGAGTCACCAGTGCACTCTTGGAGGAATTTTGGTAGGCCAGCCTCTCCTGGGGAGATTCACCACTGTTTCAAGCTTTCTCCGTTCTTAGATAATGAAAATGGCTTTGTGACCCTTTCCAGATTGATAGATTTCAAGAACTTTCATCCTGTCTTTTCCAGAATTTCCTTTTAAGCACAGCCTAGTGTGCTGCTTTTTGAGACCTTTTGACATACTTTACAATTCTGAATTTCCACAGATTCAACAGGGCAGGCAGTAACCAACCCTGGGTGTGTCTAGTCTAATTGGATCTAGTTATCAATTAAATTTGCTTCCTTGGTTGACTGAGTAACTAAGGGAGAAATTACTTTTTTTATACAAGTTGGATATCTATCTTCCCTTCAAAGAAATGGAATGAAAACTGAATTTTGTGCTTAATCAAGTTTTCCTTATCTTGTATTGTATTTTGCATCTGAATTCTGTGCATATTTGGTGTGACAAATATGCAAAAATATAGGCGATGAGAATGCTTTTCCAATACTTTTTCACTGCAATGTATTAACTATTTTACTTCAAAGGACATAATATGAAAATTATTAAAGTTTTAATGGAACTGAAATGATTGTAAATAAATCACAGGTAATGTGGCCCTGCTGAAATTAAACTATATATAAAAAATTAACACACAATGGTGACAAAACCACAGCCCAGAATTTTTAGGTACGTGTCACGTTTTCTGTTATCCTGGCGTTACGTTCATTGTTCATTTTTTAGCCGTCACCACAGGTCTGAGAAGTTTCATCTCACTTGGCACTGAGATGTTTTGGCCAGAGCCTGAATATAACTTACTCTGAGAATCCTGGCACCAAACGGTACCGCAGCCGCTCGAATGAAAAGGTGCGGCCAGATGCAGGCTTGGCAAGGGCCTTCTTCAACAAGGCATTGATGAGCAGTGGGGAGTTTCCCACCAAACCCTGTGGCAGGGGCAGGAGACTGTTTTCCTGTAGGACTCAGAGACGTCTAGCCTGACTGCCCCTCTGACCGTCTCTTTGCTGGGCTGGGATTAGGAACAGAAGAGCCAGCAGTGGCTTCCCTTGGGAATACAAAGCCATACCTATCTCCTGTTGCAAAGCCAGCTGGACCCGGGACACATGTGACCTCTTCACGTCTTGCTCTGCTTGTAGCAGAATTTCTTAGGCACCTGGAGGGGCTTTGTTTTTAGTTCTTGATGTCTTCAGCGGATACCTGTTTCATAACTGCCCCATGTCTACAAAGGGTACCACTGGGCCCTCCACCATCTGTGGCTCCTCCATCCCACCTCGAGGGAGCAGTGAGAGCAGAGCCGGCTCTGCTGCATAAGACAGAGAGAAACTTTTGTTCCATTTCACTGATGCTTGTTCTTGCAGTATCTAACACGTTCCTACCGATGGCCTTGTTTAGTATCTGCCACAGCTGTTCTATCCCAGGAAGATGGAAACTGACAAGTGAATTCTTGAAAATGTGAACAACTGGCCCTCTGCATGTTACATCTGTCAGAATGTAACTTCTACGTGGTATGGGGGGAGGGGGGGTTGTCCACAGGACAAAAAAAGTGCTAGCCTTCAGCATTTTTCACAAGTCAGGAAAAATTCTCAGCCCGCC
>JAACJT020000002.1:403296-433162 GCA_009936485.2 Gymnarchus niloticus | reverse complement strand
CCTTCTCCCAATATACCCAGCATCTCTCCTCTGCACATGTCCAAACCAATGCAATCTCACCTCTCTGGCTTTGTCTCTAAACCGTCCAACCTGAGCTGACCCTCTAATATACTCATTCCTAATCCTGTTCATTGTCTGCACACCCAGTGCAAATCTTAACATCTTTAACTCTGCCACCTCCAGCTGTGCCTCCTGTCTTTTCTTCAGTGCCACCGTCTCCAACCCATATAACATAGCTGATCTCGCTACCATCTTGTAGACCTTTCCTTTCACACTTACTGGAACCCACTCTATCCTGCCTGCACTCTCTTCTTCACCTCTTTCAGTGTTCAATGGCTGTCCATCTGTCTGTCTATTTATTCTGCTCCTCTAAATGTAGCAACCAGCAGCTTGTCACTATATATATATATATATATATATATATATATATGTAAAATAACATAGCACAAATGCTAAAAACCTGAATGTTGATCTTCAGGAGTTTTGAATGACATGCAGGTCCACTTTGGTCACCCAGACCTACTTCATTAAAACTTCTTCTACTGGACTCCTCATATTCACCTCTATTACCAAGAAGGCGTTGCTGTCTGTGCTGTGTCTGTACATGTCACGATGTACGTGCAGGAAAAACTTCAGTCATCAGGAGCGGAGTGGCCTGACCACTGGGGGCCTGTCCGGAGGCAGCCTTTCTAACGCAGACTGCTCAATTTTCGGATGTTTCATGGGTATAGCGGCTAAGGTGATGTTGGCACACAGTACCGAGTGACAGACATTAACTAGGAACAAGGGAAAAAAATCTGTATATTGAACTTGTGGAAGATGTGAGGCGAATACAGACAGGCAACTCTCAACAGACAATCTACGGCCGTTTCCATGAGTACATCTCCTCAAGAGCCGTTATAAAGGGGCTGCTCGGTCAGGTTGCGGCACGTAAAACGATTATCACAGCTAAGAGTGCAAGATGGCACAAAAAAATGCGGCGGATGGTCTGCTGAGAAGTGGAAAACTCACATATGGAGGGATGAGCCACGCTTCAACCTGTTTTTTCAAGCAGCGGAGTAAACGTGGGGTGCATGCGGATACAGGTCTACAGGCCCCAATGTTTGCATGTTAATCAAGCTGAAATTCAGTTGTGGGTTTTTTTTTTTTTTGCTACTCAGATTTGGTCACAGTTTACTGTATTAATAAAACACCAAGTGATTGACAGATACATTCTTCAAAAAGAACTCTAGACACTTGTATACAGACAGTGATCGGCACAGAGGATCTAATGATAAAGATCTGGCCATTTATATGGGCCTGGCTATCTTCCATATGAAAGAGCAGTATTATTTTCCAGCGCTATCATTCCATTGGTGTTTAGTTGCAGTCTAGCTGACCTAAGCTTTATATGCAGAAGTATTGACAACTGTACGTTGCTGTCACCTTGTCATTGACATTCATCCCCCTGTTCGTGACACTGAAATTGTGGCTTCTTACCTTGAGATACATCTTTCTGCATTGTGCTTATAAGTAAGGCCAGCTCATTCTGCTCAGGGCAGCATGACATAACTCTAATCGTTTCGGAGAAGAAAAAATGATGAATTCACAGTTCTGCTCTGAAAGTGATTGTTTCTCACTTCTCCCAGAATACAGTTCAAATCCTGCCTTGTGACCTTCCTCATACATATAGTCCGTACATGAGAGGCGAGATTTCTAAGCACTCATCTCACCCAATTCTAATTGTGGCCAGCTGGCTCCTTTCACACTGAGCAGGCCTAGTGTCACGGCTATCAATATACATCTTCAAGAGTTGATATAACATGATGCCCATGGCTCACTTGACAGAACAAATGTCTGTTCCCTTGTTTTCAGGTTCCTTAAGCCTTGCAAAGGCTAGCTAATATCAACAAAGCATTTTTTCTACATATGTGGAGTAAACAAGAAGTGCTTCCTTTTTTGAGTATTGGCCATGGTATAAAATTCTTGAGGTTTAAAAGAAATTCAAAGACTATGTTATGGATTTGCATGGTTGAAAATGTTGAATCATTTTCTTGTGTTTTGATTATGCTGAAAGTCAGTATTATCATCTTCACTGTCAGGTGCCTCAGAAATGTCATTCATCACTGATTTCCTTTGGTTTCTGTAGCACTGTCATCGTTTAAAACCTGGATTACCCCTTCATTTTCTAGTGTTTATTTTTTGGTGCCTCTGTACATATTACAGTGCGGTTCTCATGAACTCTCATGTCCGACTGAGGTCATAACAAAAATCTATAGATACCCGGAGTTTTTTACTCCAGTGCATAAATTACAGCGTATATGTTTAGTCATGGTAAAATTTCAGACACAAAGAAACATTTCATGCATTTTCTCAGTTTTATTACAGCATTCACCTGTATCATTTTCACTTTCAATGTGTTTCATAAAAAAAAGACTAATTAAAAGGTCCTACTTACTGAACTTCTCACACTAACATAAGCATGTGCAAATGATTAATACAGTACACCAAAAGCAGCTGTCGAAATATTTTGTTTGACATCATTTTAAAATAAAATTTAATTACTGAAATTCACAAGACTTAATCTGTCCTTTTTCATTTTTTTCTTTAACTACAAGTTCTCCCAAATACATGAACAACATAAGTATGATACTCATTATGCTAAAAGAATGAACTTCTCTAAAGAGAATGTATACTTAAATTTTTCATTCCTTTGCATGCCTTGCCATAATGAATGCTCCATTAAGCAAGATGAGATGCTATGTTTCAGTAATCTGAATGCTTTTGATTTCACCCAACTAGCAGAAGGAGTGAGGGCTTGAAGAAACTATTAAAAGGTCATATTCTTGAGGAATTGATCTTTTCTTCCATTATTTTTGTCTAAGCTGTGTGGCTCAGTGGTTAGTACTCTGTTGCTTCTTACCTCCAGGGTTGTGGGTTTAAATCCCATCCCTGCTTTGTGTGTGGAGTTTGTGTTTTCTTTTTCTGTTTTATCGGGGTTCTCCCGTGTTCCTTTGTTGTCCAGAGATAAGTGATTCAGGTTAATTGGAATCTCTGATTTACCTCTGGTGTGTTTATGCAAGTGCCCTGCGATGGCTTGGCACAACCTTCAGGGTCCACCCCACCCTTGCGCCCTGTACTGCTTGGGATAGACTCTGGAACCCTGAGTAGGATAAGTAGTTGGAAGATGGATGGATGTGATGAAACTGATTGCATAAGAGATGAAAAATTGATAATAAATGACGCTAACATGAAGTACAAGGGGACTTTTATACACTTCAGTAAGATTATGGATGATTAATTATATTGATTTACAATTTTCCATGCGTTTGCTGTCTCTTAATTGTAACTGCTAATTGTAAAGAAAACGGTGATCAGGATGAGTGGTACCTCACACAAAAGCAAACGCACCGTAACATTGCTACTGCAATTAGAGCACATCAAAAACAGTGAACCAATCAACGCACTGCCTGTGAAAGTAACTTTTAATGACAGTGGAAAAGTGATTCACGGAGTCAGACCTTAGACAGATGTGTGTGTGTGCGCGTTGAGTCTTTCGAATGCAAAATGTTAAAATAGGCAGCTTATGGTTTAGTTTTTTTGGTAGTATTTTACTATACTCCAGGTTTTATCACAAAAATGTCAAGCAGAGTTGGTGGCAGGCCTTGGCCATGGATGACTTCCTTAATGTCTCCTGGGAAGATTCAGACTAGGACAAAGTCGCTAAAGGGGTAAAGAACCTATTCTTCTCAAACTACTTCCAGTAAATCTGTGTGTGATGCATGGCATTCTCATCAAGTATTAATCATCCATCCATCCATCCATCCATCTTCTAACCACTTCTCCTGGCTAGGGTCAGGGACTGGGGTCTGTAGCCTATCCAGGGGTACACATGCCCAGAGTGATAGCAAACCATGTACAGAATTGTTTACTGCTTCCTTCACTTGCCTGTCTGTTCTGTGACTTACTGTAGGTAGCAGTGCCTGTATGGAGCTCTCCATCATACTCCACTAGCAGCCACGTACCAACATTAGTGCTTGGTGCCTCTTCCCCCTTTTGTGCTTGTTCAGCCCCATTCTGAGAAGTTCTTTTGCATAGATGTTTTTCATGAGCAGGACACTTCTGACCCTAATGTGGCCTGTCACAACAACAACAAAAAATGGTCACAATTCAGATTCAGTATAACGGAAAGAACTTAGTTGGTCTACTGTCATTGTTCCAGACACTGGTTTGAGTAATGGAGGACCCAACAACATGCTTGCAAAGACCTTCTCGCAGAGACGGAAAGTTGCAAGAGACTTTCAATGAGTGCCCTTATATAATGTATGTCTGTCCCACTTGCCATAATGCGATCTGCCAGTTTCTGTAATGCTACTCCAACACCACAACGAGTTTCTTTTCAGTGTGAGACCTCTGTGAACTTCCATGTCACATATGGGAAGCTGTTAAGACAAGGCACTGTTGCAGCACGGTAGAAGGCAGTCTTGCTCCTGTACTGACAGGCAGGTCTGAATCTTTTTGGCAGTAGGGTAATGGCCTCTGATTTATTCTAAAACTAAATAGCCACATCATGCCTGAGGCCTTTGAATATTGAGGCAAAGGACTGTATTGTCGTCCTCCATTATGACTCAAACGGGGATATTGTTTGTTAGCCAGATCCACCGCAGCGATTTATTACATCACTCCATTTGCAGTTCTCTTTGATGTTGACATGGACTACAACTTGATTCTCTCGTAGCATTTGAC
This sequence comes from Gymnarchus niloticus, assembly GCA_009936485.2. Lineage (NCBI taxonomy): Eukaryota > Metazoa > Chordata > Actinopteri > Osteoglossiformes > Gymnarchidae > Gymnarchus > Gymnarchus niloticus. Next base: position 428,437 of record JAACJT020000002.1, on the reverse strand, counting down.
TTAAGGATCCGCTCTGGATTCATTCGAATTGGTATTTTATATTGTAACTGCCATTCCAGACTCAACTCAAAGCACCACTTCATGAGTACCACTGATGTTTCTTTGCTGCGGCAAAATGCTTTGCAAGCACTATAATTTTCTCCTCTGTCTCCACAGTGAATACGTTCTTTTCACTGAGTGGCATAGACCTGCTTACCCACACTGTCCAGCACACAATTTTGTGTGCTTGAATCCAACTCTGGGTCGATGAACTGTTCCAACAATCTTTGCACCTTCTTTATATAGAACGCATCTTCTTCTGCCCTCACACTACAGAGGTCACTACCTAAGGAGAAGACAATGCACCTGTGATGCCAGCCTGGTGCAGTTTTTTGACTTTATCTTCAAAGTCCTTATGTTTTCTACATACACAAGCTTCCCCTGTCAAATAATTCTGGACCAAAAATGAAAAAAAGGGCAATGTTTAAAGAATTTTTAAAAATGTTTAAAGAAGTCCTGAGAGACTTTCTGGCTTGTGATTCTGGCCAGGAAACACTTGTGTGGCATTTCCATCGGGTCACAGAACATCTGTTTATGGGATGCTTGACCTCCTCACACGATCTCCCTTCCATTGCTTTTTAATGTCCTGACTCATTGACTTATTCTTCTCATTAACATTTGTTTAATTTGCTTTCCTCATCTTTCATTTTCTTGGTCTTCATTGGCTTTTAACTTTCATGATGTCTTTATGAGTTTTTCAAGTTCATGATTTTGGGAAGACAATTGGGGTAGGAGCTCTACCTCGCTAAAGTTGTCCAGCGTTTTTAAAATAACATGGGGTAAGATTTAAAACTTCCCATAATGCTTTCTTTTTCCTCTAATACCTGCCAGAATTCCCTGTCCAGTTTTCCTGTTGCTATTCTCAAAACTTTTATGTTCATATCTCAAGCAGATTTTGGTTTCCCTGTAGATTTATGACTTTGATACAAAAAAGAAAACATCTGAGTCAGATTTTCAAACTGTATTTGATTTTAACATTACTGTTTATAATAAATAAGCTTGCTTTATTTTTTAGTCACAGATGGTACTTTGTGAATATGTTGATTAGTATGTCACAAGTGTACTTACCCTGGAAATAGACCATTTACCCTATGACCTGTGTATAAAAGTAATCCATCATTTAACTTCCTTATGCCTGTATTCCTCAAGAAGTTCAGGATTCTCTAGCTTATTAAGCAGCAGTCCTATGCTGTTTATTCGTCTTAACAACAAGAAAGTTATATCTTTATCAATGTCAAAAATAGCCCCACACCAGTAATATCATAAATAGTGAACCTACATTGTTCTCTAAGCTGTCAGAATGTTTTTTCTTTTTTTTTTGTATTCTGTCATTTACTTTGCAGTAATGACACGAGGTTAAAACATTTGAATAACGTCATGTTAATGGAACGAATGCACGTCGCTGATATCTTTAAATAAAGTTCTCGTTATCGACTTTTGAGTACAGCTATGAAGCATCAGAGTGTGGGATATGATAATACGACTCAGTTAGCTAAATTAGCGAATAATCCTGGATGTCTTCCCTCACTATCATATGTTAAACTTTATTTGTCTCTACTACAATAAAAAAAGATGACCAATAGTATAATGGTGGTGGGAGAGGTACACTGGTCATTGTACGAAGGTCGTAATGGTAGCGACAAATGAGAAATGTTAAAATTCGATCCAAATACATCACGGCATTGAGAATTTTGAGAAAAGGCGTTTAATTATCATGACAATATTGTCACAACGCGAAAGACTCAATGGTCCTAGAAATATCTTTGGCTTTCTTCATCGAATCAATATTTTGCTACACTTTGTGAGCTGTCGTGATTCACGATGTGTTGTGGGCTCCTGGGAAATAATTAACAGCCCAGGTCAAAATATATTTTTATACAAAGTCTCCAGAATCCTTAAAAAAAAGTAAATGCCGAGCCCAAAAACTCAGGATGGGTTCACAACTACAAACACCAAAGAGATGCATGCAACCAGGAATGTAATGTGACTGTTCATTAAGTAACGTTCCAATTAGGCAGTGTTCGCTAGGGTTAATGCTTCTCTTATGCAGTAAAGAAAAGAATCATTTTCACTTTAAGATTTTATTGTTTTTGTTTATGCTTTGAACATGTACCTGGTTTATCCCTGATGTGGTATCACTTGGCAATGTTGACAGGTGATTGCATTACAGATAAAGAAGCCTATTTTGCCACAGGATTATGCCTGTCAGGGCCAGCTGGATTTAACGTCAGTCAAAATATGTTGAACAAGAGACTTTATGTAGGTTTGTGGAGTTAAGCATAAGGGAAGATGACAGGGCTATCCACAAGCTTTGCATCCTTAGCATTTTAATGCAAGGCGACACTGCGGTTTACGTCTCGAATCATCAGGGGAGATTGGTAAGGAGTTTCATTACATAGCTCCTGATCCTTCTTAACATCAGTGATACTGTCACTCTTCTACACACTTCTATTTACTGTTTCAGCTACCATTTTCTGGATTTACTTCGGAGGTGGTCTCTTGCAAGGGTTTGTTCCCTGTGCATTTTTGATTGTGACAGATGTAAGGGAGGAAGCACTTTTTTCATGACATTCATAGTGGTGAAAATAAAACATTGTGCAAAGTGAAAGCTAATGATGTTTATCTAATTTCTTAAATTTTTTTAATTTCTTAAATTTTGTAATTGTGTTGAGTTGTTTTGCTTTGCTTTATTGTTGAAATGATATGTCTTACTTATAAATTAAGAAACGAGTAATATTGTTCAGAGAGCATGATAACTTCATCATACAATTTCACTCAGAACCTGTATGTATACAAAAAAACCATCATTTTCAGCAGAACTGTCTTGACATGAAGCCGAACAGAACCGTGTGAGCCAATCATGGAGGAGGGACCAGAGCAGGTGCAGCACCAGAAACGAACCGAAGACAGACAGGGCTGTGGTTTGGATGGATCTAAGATGTCCTTAGGGAAAAAAGCAACTGGCCAGTTTTAATTACGGGAAAAGAAAGATTTTTTTTTGTTAATGAGCCTGGAATTTATAGTATTTATCAACTGAATTTCTCCTCACGCAGACTCAATATATGCAAATATATAAAATGTCCACAATACTTGTTATCAATATAAATGAAACAATTGCTTGAGAGATGGAGAGAATGTCATTGTAGAACTTGCTAGTTATTTTTTCTTTTGTTAGATCATTCTGAAAATTCTCACAACAAAAAGTTCAGTTCTTCCACAGCTGTCAAAATGAGGCAAATGCAGATAGTTATGTTACACCACCAGTATTAAATGGATTATGAGGCCTAGGTTACATAGAGAGCGAGGCAGCGATAAAGTCCCTGGTCAAACACATGGCATTTTGTCCCCAAATTAAAGAAGAATGTCTTCACATAAAAAGCCATAAATGAACAAGCAAACAAAAAAAAGCAAATAAATTAATAATACTATGTTTTGTTTTATGACATATACTTTCCCGTTAGCGTTCATGCATGATTTTAATATTCCGCCCCTAGATAATTTCTGTGACAATTCCCAACCTACTTAAAATAAGAAGTCTTTCATGTTTGTAGAGAGCTCCCTATTGTGATCATGAATGTGGAAACTCGCCACAATGTTGCCATAGCAACCAACTCTATGCTTCTGAAAGCTCAGTGTGTTCCAAGCTCATATTTTGTGTGCACAGTCCACTTTTAAGGATCATATTCTATTGATAAGACTGTATCTTAATGCTGGTTGTTTGATTAACGTCTGTATCATAAATACAGGGGAAAGTCAAAAGTAAATAATGTGAAGGTACTAAAATCTGTTAAATACTTTGTTAAATACTTTGTGTTTGTGTGTGTGTGTGTGTGTGTATGAGAGAGAGAAAGAGAGAGAGAGAGACTAATTGCCATTTATTTAATTTGTTTCTGAATGTTTCATTGTCTGAGTCTTGAGTGCTGATATATTTGAAATTTCAGAGCTATGTACATTATAGGCTTTCATTAACCTTTTCCATGTCTTTTTCTTTAAATATATATATATCATTCTTGAGCCATGTGTGGGCGGGTGAGCCCAGACCACTGTAGATGGCACATTAATACAGGAAGCCGACAAGGCTGTCGTTTATTTGACTTTCTGATTTAAAAAAAAAACCTTCAATGCAAATGAGGGAGAAAAAAATGACGTTTTGGATTTGTTGGGCTTTGGGGTCCTTCCAGGCCAGGTGGTCTGGGGAATCTATGCTGAATTCCCTGCTAAATACTGTATGAGTTATTGTTCCAAGCTCAGTTACTTCGTTTGGTTTGCAGGCTACCTCTGTCCTGCTTGGAGCTCTTGTCCTCTTCAGCTTGAGCTGTGCCTGATTTGGATAGCTCCCAGTGCTGATCTCACTGAGAGGGCCTCCCACTGTCCTCACGGCACACCTCGGAGCAGTTATTTTAACCCCATCCCAAAGATATCACATCATGACGTCACGCCTCATCACGTGTAACCCGAAACAGGGCATGCGATAGTCGATAGCCAATGGTCGCTCCATACTCAGAACATCATTTGGGAAGATCATTCAGGTGTTTTGCATATTTCAGCCACATCAGCTCTGATTATTCATTTTTTGTGAAGCAGGGTTTCAGTTGCTGGTATTACAGATGAATGCGTTTTAGATGTTAAATGTAAAGTCAATGTTATCATTATAATTATCGTTCATCATTTTAATTCTATTAAAGGCTCATCTGTAAATGATATGGAGACAGACTTAAAAATCACATGTCTACAGAGAGAGTCCTGCTTGTATCGCTGTGGTGTATATAGGGTTAAATCTAATGTAAAACTGGCATCTGTCATGGTGGACAGGCCTGGGGTGGAGCCTTAGCCACTGGCCTTCTTAGGAGCGAGTCATGTGACATATTAATATTGAATAAGCTTCCCCAGCCCCTCAGACTTAGCAATATTTTTATAGGTGATTTTTTTTTTTTTTTTGCTGCTACCCCAAGTAACCTAGAGCCAGTTTGACTCCAGTCCAACACCTGTAATCCCCCCCCCCGTTAAACTGAGTCCATTAGCTCCGCCTGTGTGTTTTCCCTCCTATTGGATGTGGGCTCTTTGATTTGGTATTTACATTTCTGTCATGTTGGCAATAACCCCACCCTGTCTCATTTGAAGGGGAACTTTTGCCAATAAGCCTGCTCCTCACTGCCAACTTCCCATGCCACGCGAATTTCTTCACCAACAGAGATGTTCTCACAGTTGTCAAAATGACTTCACAAAGTCTCAATAATTAAGAAATCTCTTCAGACTTCAGATGGTATCATGATGGATTAAGTCCATCCTCGGCAAATTAAATTCGTTGGCGTTAAATATGTGAAGTTGCGCTACCACTTTACAAAACCTCAAAGATTCTCTGAAGATGTTAACACAACATGTGCAGGTTGCACGTGTTTTGCATCAGCATTAAACATTTTCTGAACTATAACCAGTTTGCAATGCTTTTATGTCTCATAGGCTATAATAACAGACTTTATATGCCGTGCTCATAAATCCTAAAATTTTTAAGTCACTGAAAATTTGGAATTGTTCACATGTTTAGCGTATTTTTATAGTCATCGTGATACGATTTAAACAAACTGAAATGCTCCCCATTTCATCACCAGTAGAAACATTTGAGACTCTCTTGATATTTTCTATTATTATTTTTGTGTTCACACCATTTCTGTTATGGCATACATGGTTAATTCAGCTTCAAATTTACCTCGCTCCCTACTGAATTTCTTCCATGCATCAAATAGAGATTTTTTCTTGCCATCCCTAAGCAGATGTTAATTGGTTCCACAGGGTGTACATGGGGACCAATTGATTCACATTGAGCCGGTTCTTGCTGTTTTGAATGATTGATTGGATGTCCCAGTTGATTTGCAGGCCCATATTTTCTTGCATTTCGCCATAATATGTGCATTTTGGCATCACACTGCTGATTTTACTCACTGCCTTTAGACACTATTCCACCTCTCTTGTATTTTTGAACACTCATGTTGCAATCAAAATGAAGAATTTCCACTGATATCAAAAGTTCTTTAGATGCGCACCCTTAATTAATATAATTTGAGTAATTAAATGCACTACTGTATTCGGAAAAATCTGAATATTATTTATGCCTGGTACACAGGACTATTCTGCTGGGACTGGCATGCAATGAATGTTTGACTGCCCAGATAAAGACTGATTCTTCTAAACACAAGCTGTCACATTCTCAGCATGGAGCAGGCCTAGTGCGTTTTTATTTATTTTTTTATTGCGTGACTTTGCTCTCGCAGTTTGAGTGAAGAGTTCCTCTTTTTATCCAGTGTCGCCCGATTTAATGCACGTCAATGTTGACGAGTTGTTTAATGTCACGTGTGCATTACACATTTTACACTCTTATTCTGTTACATAGGCGTAAATCACTTAGAAAGATTTTTATTTTTAATTCTAATCCGTCTTTACAAAGGCAAACTGATTTCTTAAAAATTTGTTTTCTAATATCGTGTATGATCTTTTAACCTTCAGTTTGTTCTTTGATGTGGTTAATGGAATGTCTGCGCCAACTTTATTAAGACCCTATAAAAACAGTAATAGAGTCTTGAAAGACTTAATGACTTTAATTGAAATTGCAGTGCAGTTTTGTTCTGAAGAAAAAAAATGGTTATTCATTTAAAAAGTTTAAAGCAGTTTCTTTAAAGGCAGTCTAAAGATAGCAGTAGACTGGATTTTGTTGAATTAACAGATGAATCAGTATGTCAACTGAATACAATCAAAGCAAAAATAAGAAGGTCAGTTTATTCTTTTATTTTTTTTTTAATTTGTGCTATATGCAGACTGGCAGAGTGGCTCGCAGAAGAGCATCTATTTATACACGTGTGTGTGTGTGTGTGTGTATCAGAACAGAAACTTAACCCTGTGTTAAAAGGCCTAGAGACAGTAATGATTGTCTCTGCTTCGTTGTAAGCTATACTTTTCTCAGTAGCTACAGGAATGGTATCAGTGCCTAGATGGTAGAATTCATCACCTTGGTTTTTACCTATTACCCTTTCAGCTATGTGGTACCCTGACAAAGTCATAATCTCTCTGCAGTTTCGTGTCTCTGCAATTCCTTTGGAAATCCCTTTGGGATTTTAAATCCCTTTCATTCCATGGGATGATATCATGCAACTCTACCTAACTGCTTTTTTCCCCCAGAATCTCCATTGAAAGGGCAAAACTAATGGGGGATAGTGGACAGCTTGGATGTGGTCAATCTTGTAGAAGGAAAGGTTGTAAATGACTAGCTATCTGAAAATTGGCTGGAGCACATTAGGAAGCATTTTACGACCGAAATAAGGCCAGCCTTAATTCATAAGTCTTGAGGTGCTGCTCAGAGACTTAGGAGAATTTGAAAATGAGACTACATGATGCAGAGGGAAAGGGAGAGAAAAGGCTGCACTTTGATTCGTAGCAGGGATAGTAATAACTCTGTCATGCCTAAGAAAGAATACACTCTCAAGCCAAAATTTAGGCAGCTGGGTAAAAAGGGAAAAGCCTTTTGGGTCTGACAGGAGGTAGGTACCTTAAAATATGGGCTGGTGACTTACTGGTATATTAATTAAGACAGAGTTTGAAGAAGAAAGCATGTATCTGGAACTGAATTGAGTAAATAACGTATGTGTTGAAAACAAGATGATGAAAGGCAGAATTATAGAATAGACAAGAGTCTTCTTAAACTCCACAAACGAGCAGCGTCATGACTGGCAAAAGGGTGTGGCAGAGAACTGTAGTCACAAAGCCAAAATAAGAACACAAAGCAGATCAAAAAGAAATAAGTCTATTATCATTCTGACAGAAATGCCTCAGCTTGGTTCCAGTCAATGTCTTGTCTGATCTCATTAATGAATACTTATGGTTTGGAAAGGCCTGGACAGTTGATGTCTATCTTCAGCAGCTGTTTTCCATTGCATACAGAAGGAATGTAAAACGTGTCATTTTCCCATGCTTTCTCCAGAGTGTCAGTGTGAAATTTGCAAATAATTTCACCTACCAAGTTATTATTACCAGTCCCTTCTCAGTCAAAATATTTTATCTCAGTAATAAAATGACCACCTTAAATTGTTTTTAAGCTACAAACTGAAACTCATCCAGACATCCTTCCAAAATTTTCAGCATCCACGGTGCACTTGAAACAGATGACAGGTGGTAAGTATCGTATTGTTTATGCAATATATTTTATCATTCCACAAGGCAAGACAATGCAAATGTGCCATATTTATTTATTGGACAGTCCTATTCAATCTGTTATAAACTGAAGCGTTATCTATAACACACACATATATATATATGAATGTACAGGGTAGGACCTAGTCTCCTGTGCTTACTGAAATATGTTCTTCAAATCAAAACAGGTGCAACAAGTACTAAGGATACCTAAGCATGTGATATCAAACCTTCTTTATATTTACTCCTCCTTCACATCTTACAGGAATTTTCTTGAGAAAAGGGCAGAAACAAACGGTCTGAGCTATAATGTAAAGTGGAGCCCCCTAGTGTCTGTTAAGCTACTATAGCAATTTAGGCTGTTAACACCTATTCTCTTGGTCAGATAGGTTGAACTATAGTAATTTCTAGCTAACTTTGAGCCCAGACTGACAAAAGACCCTCGGGCAACCAGAGGGAGCAGGGGACCACATGATAAGGCGTTGGACCACACGGTCATTCTGTAGAATTTGTTCCGTATTTAATGAAAATCTCTGAGCACGAAGGGGCTCTGGATAATTGATCGTAGTGAACCACAATGAGTTTTTCCTGTGTAGATGGCAGTAACTCTAGCAGCACAAACACATTTGTCTGTCTAGCATGAACAAATCGGAAACAGATGACCACCAAAGATGCACCCCGGACCTCCAGCTCAGATGCATCATCTATCCTGTGTGGCTGAATGTAACCATGATGACTAACTACAGTGTATAATTAAAAACAGCTGGTGCTCCAAAGTCAACTTTAACCTCATCCTAATGTCTCTGCTATGCTTACATTAATCCTTTAAAGTGAAAAAGGATGCAGCTCCTCATATTTAACACCGCCAGGAAGGCATATTCAAAATGATTATTTTATTTTATTTTGGTATTGAAGACATAATGTTATACTGTATTTGTGTGTCACGTGAAACGTCACTGATGTATATTTGCCACAGTCATCCTCTGGAGCTTGACGGAGGTGAAGTGCTGATGTATATGGTGACCTTAATGATCTCTTTTGCTATTACCTGTAGATATTGCTCAGTCTTGTGCCTCAAAAACAAGGTTTAATTTTGTGGAAAGTCTTTCAGTTTTACTATGAAGGGATAGCTATGGATCTGCAGTTTACAAAACCTATCTATGTGGCAATTTTTTGCTCCAGTAAGCAGATAACCTCGTGAACAGTTTAATTTCTATATGGACACACATATACAAAGTTTTGTTACAGTGAAATAAAGAAGATGATGACATTTTTGGGCCGATTATTTGGAGGCATTTTTTGTAGTTTGGTGATTCTGAAACTGAAAGTGACACCTCGTCGTGTTTTATTACCCCGGTAACAAGGTCAGAAATACCTGTTACATTTCAGAGAATTTATTTAGTTGTGATCTTTTCTCATAAAGATTCCAATCACACATGAAAAATACTTAAAATGATCTCTAATTTTAGTACTGCGAAAACTTTACATTCTACAAAGCAATCACAGAAAATCAAGTGTATCGCAAATGATAACAAACTATGCAATTAACATTACTGCTGTTTAATACTCTGTATTTCCAGTGATTACATTTGTGATTTTTTTTTTTCCTTTGATTCATGGAAATACGGATTTCTGAAGCAATCCACATTCTGAAATGGTGGGCGGGACTCTCCAGCATCACCATCATACATGTTGGGTTCAGTCTAGGACATCAGCATTAGTTTGCTTTGAGTTGCGTGTTAGAGCTAGCTTTAGTGTGTCGCTACTAGTTTCCTGGGTATGGGAGCCAATAGAATATTGATATAAGTGTGTATTTTCCAGTGTAGCATCTCTCTGCGTGGTCATAGTCTTTGCTCATCCCAGAGTGGTCTATTTGTGAATCACGAAAACAGTAAAGGCGTAGCAAGCTAAATTTATACAATAGTTGCTTTTACAGTAATTACTTTTCTCAGAGTTGGACATCATCAAGTCATTTTGGTTTTTCCGCACCATAATTTTCATCAGCAAAAAATGTATCAGTGCTAGTGCCGCTTTCCGGTCTCTTTCTCTCACCCTCTCTCGCCTCCCCTCTATCTTTCTCGCTCTCTCCCCCTCTCCCTCTCTCTCACCCCCCCTTTCAGTTTGCATTCATTCTTTTTACATCAACAATCTAATGGAAAGTATTGAATGAATTGTAAGAAACACAGTTAATATCTACACATGGCTACTCAATGTTATTTTTCTATTTTTGATGTTTTTTCCCTGTGGTGACTCGATGTCTGATGCAGAATGAGAGCTGAGTTATATTTTACCATCGTATTGGAAACAAGTTGGGGAAGGCAGTGATGGGACAAATGAGGCTTCCTAACCCATACTGGGTGGGAGAATCTTGAACTAATCAATCAATACTGATGCTAAATGAGGCTTCAAAACCTGTTGGGAGTATCCTTTGAGTATCCAATTCAGAATCTGTTGAAATTCAAATCTGTCAAATGATCAAATCAAAGATCTACCTTTATGATAACAGCATTCCAGCTGCCCCTAATGATAGTTGGCTGTTCATCACAGGATGTTTAAAGATACTGGATCTCTAGAGTGACATGCCTTCAGATTGTGGGAAAAGACAAGAGTAGCAGAATGAAATCCACACACACACACGCACACACCCATTCTGGTGCGGGATTAAAAACCACCAACTCTGTTGGTTTGAGGCTACCGAGCCCCCCCAATGGTCTATAGTCATCTAATCTCAAGTTTTCTGCATTTGAAGAGAAATATGCACTGTAGTGGCTTTTTTAAGAAATCAAATAATTGCACAGTGAAAATTTGTAGATTCTAATTATTATTCACATTATTATTAATAATAATGATGTGACTTTCATTTGTGTTTTAAGGACTTTTCATTGGTTACAATGGAAGTGATTTTATTTGACTGTGAGTGAAAATAGTGAAAATCCCTTGAATCTGAAGGGTTTAAAGGGTTACTTAAAAGCTTAAGAGCTGATGAGCTACATATCTTTTCAAGGATTTTTGGCCTTCAAACATATGAAACTTTTTCAGTTTCCCCAGATGCAGCCTTCTAACACTCTATGTGAAGGGTTACTTAATGGGAGGGGCCTCTTCTAATTGGCTGCCATTGGTTGATGTTATTCCAGTTGACATCACTGGTTCAGGGAGTAAATGTCCCCTGATGCCTTACTGTAGTTCAGGATAGATAGAATCTAAGCAGTCCTTCAACAAACTCTCGGTGCTCTCAATGGGTCAATGACGTCACCGCTTGGTGACTCCCTCAGTGTGTTGGCCTGCTTTACATCTTCCGTATTCTCATCTTAATACTTTACAATCAGACCTGCCTACATTTTGGAAGGCGTGGTGATTTGTCTGACAAAGGTTTTTCCCTGAATTATTACTCCACTTTTGAGGAACATTATGGGATGTTGGGCACAGCTTCATTGCCCTAAGAGAGAAAGGATTAGACAGAGATGTGAATACTGTCACAAAAACCAGATTTTCAGCAAGAAAAGCAATGTAAACAGATGCCACAGGAGTGCAGAGAAAGAATAACTATAATATAAAATAGATCATGTATAGACATATAACCATAACATAACATATAAGCATTCTTCTGTGTGCATGTTTTCCCCATGGATGAGGACAGGCTTCCTTTGGGTTGTCTTCTGAATCCAATCCAACAGCCTCATTTGAATTCAGCCCTTGCAGTAGCTGTGACCTTTGTGGGAAACCTTACTCGCCCATTAAGTGTGGGTGTATTAGCAGAGCAAATAATCTTAACATTTACCATTCTGCCATCCTGCTTTTATTTCTGCATTTCTGAGAATCCTGTTTAGTGGTTTATCCCTCTGCACCGAAAGTGGGAGAAAGTATGTGTTTGTGTGTGTGTGCGTGCGAGTACACCATTTCAGAATTTATCTGAATTTACGCTATAGACATAATTACTCTTTTCATCATATGGGGAATATATCTGATTTAACACTAGGCAGTGTGGGTGAAAAAGAAGGGCCAGTTAAAGGGTTTAGTCCATTCAAGTCTAAATCCATCTTTAATTTGCATTTAATCATAAATTATTTAAGAATGGAATTACTAGTGGCAATAGCTGATCTAAAAGCATAATAAAAGCCAGGAGGAGCCGGAGCCAAAGCGTAAAATTCCTCATTTCTTACCTGTTCTTCCGACTTTCTATTGCTTTTCTTTTCTGCCTGTCATTTAGCTGTCGTGCTGCTACTGAGATCAGGATGCTGTAGAGCACTTTTATTAATGAGCAATAAAACATGCGACCTGTGATCTCCGTATAAGGCAACGTTACGTGAAATATTATCTTTACAGCGTGCATTCGGATGGCTATACACTATTTTTGATAAGTGATATAAAAAGAGACAACCAACATTAATCAGTGGAAATTTGACTGATTTGAAAATGACACATAACACTAATATACTCTTAATCATGAATTGTAAAAAGTCAAGGTGGAAATGTAAATCTAACACAAAGATAACTAAAAAGAAACATTGTTTGTTATGTTGATTGGAAGGAGCATGACGATTGCATAAGGAGGAATGTGACCACTTCATGATCTTTGATCATTTTAAGGATCATTCAGTAGATGATGCAGGTTATCATCTGTCCGTCTTCCATCCTTTTGTCCTAGTAAGGGTTATGGGTGACCTGTAGCCTATCCCAGGCATCACCCTGCACGGGATGCTCGTCCATTGCAGGATACATCCGTGCCTACAGACAGATGGCAATTTAGAGACACCGGTTAGCCAAACTGCATGTATTTGGACTGCGGGAAAAAACAACAGGTGCCAGGAGGGAGGCCACACAACGTGAAGAGGACATCCAAAGTCCACACACATATGGTGCAGGGGCGGGACTGAAGTGACCATTCTCGGAGTGGGGAGCCACTGCACAGCCTGCTGAGTTTTAGCAGTTCATGAATTAACCTCACACTGGCCCACGTGTAACCCCTGCGACACGTGCTGTTCCTCTCATGCATGGACACACGGTGGCTCATTTGTTAAGGGCTTTCTGTCAGGCACCCCACCATTAGTCATGTAACACTCTCACCATTCTCCACTCCCAGCAGGACCCAACGCTCAGCTGTACATTTTCTACAGTGCATTTTAAATCACGTTTCCACCACATTTCTATGCTCATTTATACTTTCAAAATGTTGAGGCCAGCTGCATGACAGACTCTGAAATGATCGCAACAGAATCACAGTGTAATTACACAAGTCCATTTTCTGCATAAACTCCCCGTCGCTCCTTGCCTGCGATAGGCATGGCCAGGAGAAGTGCTTTGATTCCAGGTGGGTGTAATTAGGATGGAGGAGGGTGCAGTTGAAGGACCCTTAATATCAGCTGCTGTAAAGTCTGTTTTTTACCCGTACAAAGCATAACAAGGAAGCTGTGTAAACAGGGATGTTTTTTTTCTTAAACGTTTCTGTTTTTCCTCATTGTGTTAAAGCTGTACAGTACAATACGGTACAGTGTCAGATTCTGATTGGTCACTCTGAATCCAGCAACCAATAGCATCTACCTGGAACATCATGGAAAGTAAATGCTTCCATGGAAACAATGGAAACTTTATCGGACGGGTAAGCAAGTTGTCGAAGTCCAAAGATGCAGACAGAGGACAGAATGTTCTGGTGGAATGGCGTCTGCATGGCCGTCAGGAGTTGACATTAACTTGGCAGCGCCTAATAATAACAATAATAAAAATAAACAGGTTGGGATACGGACAAGAGTACATAACTGAATGTCACAAACAGCAACATATATCACAGAAAATGTAACGTTAGTGATACTGTCATTGGTTAGCACGGTAGCCTCATACCATCGTCGTGAATCTACTTCCTCCCGACAGGTATGTGTGTACCGAGTTAGCATTGTTTTTCTCCCGCAGTCCAAAACATGGCCAACTGACATGGTGTGTCTGGATTGCTCATAGCAGGTGATTGACGTCCCGTCCGGGGTTGCCCCAGATTTAGGATAGGCTTTAGCGTAGACCAGGGCTGAAGAAGGACGGATGGATTGATGTATGTTATTTTCATATGATTTTATTTAAATTGTATGTTTAACGTTGAAACATGTAAATTTTTCTTTATTGTGCATTTTAAAGAATATAAGCATTAAAAGGATAAAGTTACACTCTACTAATAGTCTTAAACGTTATGTTTTTTTTTTTTATGATTCCCATCTTTATGTGGCCATTTTCTTTTTTGTGTGCATAGGTACCCATGTGTCTGATCAGCATATAGGGCAGTGAAACATCATAAGGTTAATATAGTTTGTGAGAGGCTTTTCCTTAGATACCCTGGTGACTTTCTTGGTTGCATGTACAGTATGTAGATGAAGAATTTGGAAACGAGTATGAAATAAAAATAATTTCAAACATGAAAAGGAATAGCAATAAAAAATACTGCGGTCCTAATTTGTTTCACGATATGCTAAATGGTGTTCTTCTCATTTGTGGTTTTACAGGCAGCTGACAGTCTTCTTTCACATCAATATGCACTTGTCACTGATTTTGATCCTATTAAGTCGTAATTTAAAACAAGAGCAACTTGGGACTTTTAGGAAATACTAGTTTAATTCAAGGCACAGTGCCAAGAAGCAATATGGGTGATCACTTTGATGTCTCTACAAGGACACTTCAGTTTGGCCCAGAAAGTCCCCAGCTATTTAGAACTGGACCCACTCCAAGAGTCAGGTTTGTCAACATGATAAGTAGGTTCCTCAACCGTAGTCTCGTTCCAACTTTTTCACAAAAGCAATAGGGTTTATTTTTGACCTTAAAAGCTTCATTTCAGAGGTGGAAGACCCAGATTACCCGGTTTTCTTCTGAGTGTGTCATTTCAACAAAGCATTGTTAACATCTACACTCAGTGGCCAGGTTGTTATGTTTGCCTAGCTGGTACCCAGGATGACCCACTTTTGCCTATGGAGCCACTTCATGGGTAGACGAATTGTGTATTTGGAGAAGCCATTCCATGCACCGCTGTCATTCTGAGCTTGTGTTGTTCACTTGAGGCCTTGTTGTTAGCCTGTTAGCTTTAATGAGTGTGGCCATTTTCCTCTGACCTCTCTCATTAACAGTGTTTTGGCGACAGTGTTTTTGCCATTGACAGGATGTGTTTTGTTCATCACATGAATCTTTTTAAACTCCAGACACCGTAGTGCTTGAAAATCCCCAGAGGGTGGCTGTGTCTGAGATGCTATAACCATCACGTCTAGCACCAGCGATCACGGCGTGTTCAAAATTGCTTCGATCTAATGTTTACTCGAAGAGCAACTAAACCTCTTTCTTCCTTCTAGATGCTGGCTGTATGGAGTTTTAGGCTCATGACTCAGGCATTAGCAAGCAGGTTTACCTCATAAGCTGAATATATATTTTTCATAATTGTAAATAAATGCCCGAGTCATTTTTACAACACCGGTGCTAGGCATTTTACATGTTTCTTTATCGAAACCTTTAAGAATATATTGTAGGTGACCACAAATATAAGCCTAAGAATGACTGTAAATCAGCGCTCTTCATTTGCAGAATATTGGTAATACATATGTACACTAATATTCTCGGAAAAAATACATTTTTCTGTTACCTGCCTGATTGTCTTGGGCCGTTATCAAGAATTAGACAGTCTATGGTTTGCAAAGCCATACAAGAAAAAGGAAGTTGCCAACCATGGAAATATCTAATTAGCTTCCTGTCTTGAATTTTATGGCCTCTCCTAGATACGTCTGACACGTAATTTAAGGTTGTCAGATTGCATTTCCCTCTGTTACTGGATCACAATATTATTTCACCACACTTGCAAGTATATTTCAAGAGATGACAGAATGCATTTCAGTCAACTTGAAGCCTTTGCGGGGTTGCAGATTTTTAACTCATTGGGCTAAATTTTCTGTCTTGTGCTAATAGTTCACCTATACCACATTTATGTTTGATCTAGCAAAATGTATTCATCGTACTTAGAGAGGAGTCGAAAAGTTTCACTTTTAATGCAGAAGTAGTGTGTGATTTCAAAGATTTGTAATCAAATTTAGTGAAATCTCTGAGTGCTTGTCCTGTTTTTTTCTTTTTCTCAATGGTAATTAAAAGGATGGGATGTACTAACAAATCACTCAGCAAGCTCTCTAATTGATACCGAATTAATGGTCGCTTGTTGTTACATTTAAAAGAGCATAAATGAATAGAGGTACACTGTGCTATTAATGTGAAAATGCCTGCTTTTCTGCTGGCTGATGCCTGATTCTTCTATTGTCTTTCATGTCGAGACACTGAGGGCTTCACCACTACAACGGACTGCTCACAGCCAAGCACTTGAGCATATCAAACAATAGCTTCAAGTAGCTTCTATGGTCATGGGAACAAAACTCCAGGGATGCCTACCTTTCGTGTGACTGTATTCATTTCTACAAATGTCTTCAGAGTGTCGCTTGTTTAATTGTAATATATTGCTGTCATGGGACGGGCACGGACCCCCAGAGTGTGGGCGCAATTCCCAGAGAGACCCGCATTTATTTAGCAACAAGGCAGGACAAAGACCGTGTGCATAGCAGGTGGACATGGAGATGGGACCAGTTGGCATAGCACGGTCTTCCTCACTGCCTCCCTACACCCACCCCACCACAGTGAGTTGTCCCGCGTGGGCCCAAAGTCAGCTCGTTCGCTCTGCTTCATTCCTCGCCCGTCTACACCACAAAGCGGCTGATTGCCGACTGGCTCCAGCTGCAGCTCCTTCTGCATTCCACACAGGTTACCGGGGATGCAGGAGCCGGAGGCCATGGAGCTGAGGAACAGGTGATCTGGGGGCGTGGCACCCGCAGATGGCCACATTGCAGAATGATCCTGCAAGCTGGCCAGTTTGATTGTAATATAATAGGGCTGCATAACTAATGTTATACCTTCATTGTAGTTGCAAATGTTTCTTAGTAACTGATTAGAAAAGGGTTTTTTTTACACATATATCTTAGTTGTAGACAAGAATGGTATCAAAATATTTTCTAAAATACAAATGAATGACAACATTGACTGTAAACTTACAAACGTGACCTTACTCTATATACTGTACATGTATGTATGGGGGGGCACCTCCAGGGTTTTGGGTTTGAACTCCGCCTCCGGCTCTGTGTGCATGGAGTTCGGATGTTCTCCCCATGCTTTGTAGGCTTCCTTCAGGTACTCCAGTTTTCTCCCACAGTCCAAAGACATGTGATGTAGGCTGGTGGTGGTGGTGGTGATTGGTGTTTCTAAAGTGCCAATAGTGTGTGACTGTGGCCTGTGATGGGTTGGCACCCCCTCCAGGGTGTCCCCTGCCTTGTGCCCTAAGCTGCCTGGGATGGGCTCTGGGCCCCCTCATGACCCTGCTGCAGTGCCTAGAGTACACAGTTTGGAAAATGGACAGTTTTATATAAATAGTGCTGTGCAAAAGGCAGTCAGAGAAAATGTAACTGTGTATTTAAAATAAGAACAATTAGAATATTGTTGGATGGTAGCTATAGTCTGAGATGACATGAAGAGATGTTTTGAAATATGTAAACTGAAATACTTTATCCAATATGAAGCCATAGTTTAATGGCAACATAAATAACAAACAAAATTTAAACAATCTTCATTGTCTACCTAAGACATTTTCAGAGTACTGTATATATATGCCATATTTGATTTAATTCTTTTTTTTACTTTTAGCTACTTTTGTATAATTATATGGACATTTGGGAAAAGGTGGAATTTCAACACAGACGATACCGAATGAAGTGTCATATTACCTTTATTAATATCACACCCCTCATTAAGTGGAGACGTTTGGCTGTCACCATGGCAACAGTGTTGTTAATGTACATTTTGAGAAAGAAAAATCTTTCACTTGCCAGGGACGAGAATGTGTTGCCTTTACTGAAGAGACATCCTGCTGTGTCCACGAGCAACACGTTTGCTTGCTGCGGTCTTCGCCTCACGTCTGAGAGTGATTCTATGCCTCTGTTATGGAAGCAGTGCTGAGTGGAAATTAGTGCTCTGCACTAAAGCCTGAAATTTGACAGGCTTTTATTGCGTCTCTGCTTTCTGATTGAATTAATTCTGAATGGCGCACACTTGACGGTCCACATTTTCTCATCCACTAAAGCCGGCCACTTTTGAAGGTTCATGTTCCACAGACTCACCATAATGAGTGATTTTCATCAACTGAAAGAGCAACTTCCCATTTTCCCAATATTTGGATTTAGTTCCTTAAATTGTGTAACTTTTCCTGAGGCAGATGTTCTTTAGGGCTCAGCATTAGAACATTTTACTGAAAAGCTCACGCCTAAATTTAACTGTGATTGTTAGGCTGAGGAAGATGATTTTAATGACTTTAATGACAGTGTCAATGAGAGGATAATTCTAACATACATTGTCAAGTCTTAAAACGCAAAACCAAACTTGGGACTTTCCTTCGGGTTTTAATTCTGAACGGACTACACCTGCTACATAAACAGAAAAATACAAGATGTTTGTTTCTTTGTTTTGCTTGCCTGTTTGTTTGTTCAAACCTGCTATAGTGCCCTCGCTGGATTGTTGCAGAACTCAGCAGCAATGGAGCTGAAGAGCTAGACAATGAAATTGTAGGCTCTCAGAACAAAGGGTGAAGAAAATCAGCTGGCTTTGCAAATCTAATCTCATAAAATCATTTTAAATTATGTAACAGTAAATATTTGATCAATTTATCTGTTTTAAGAAATAATCTAATTTGAAATAACACTGAAGAAATCTATGTTTAAATATTTTTAATAATATAAAATAACATCTCCAGTATAATGTGATTTTTCAGTAGAAAATATTGTATAAATGGCCTCATCTGGAAGATCGGTGTCAAGACTTGTATTTTACCTCAATTCTTCGTAAATAGCATCTAAATATACCAATTAAGTAGTCAAAATAAATAGGTACATGTTAGTGGTTCAACTACAGGTGGAGTTTAAAAGTTCATCCATCCATCCATCCATCCATAACAGCATATCCAGTACAAGGTTGGGAGGAGCCAGGTGCCTATTTCAGGAAACACGGGGCACAAACCCGGCGACATTCTGGACAGGATGCCAGTCCATTGCAGGCCACAGGCTTGTACAGAGTCAGCCATGTGTGCCGATGCTGCAAATTGGTTTTTAAGGTAGAGCATCTAGTTCCAGATTCCATCACATTACTGTGGGACAGCTATGAGTCTATGGAGAATCACAGATGAAGCTCTTCCAGCACAGGAAGGTTCCCAGAGACACAGACTCGCTTCTTTGAGAAGAAGCGCTACTGTCACATGGCCACGGGTACATTTGTATTGACGCGCATGTAGGTTATATTTGATCTTTCTCAAATAGAATCGTAAAGTAGGGGGAAATCATAATAACTTTGACATGACAAAAATGCCCAGCAGCACTTTCTTTATTTTTCTTTCCAAGAATCATAGCGTAAAACTGTTTAGAGTTCCTAATGTACCTGCCTCTGGCTCATATGATATTTGAATTGCTCCAGCTCATGGTGGTGCGATTTGTACAATTGAAAATGACTGTTGAAGAAATAAATCATGTTTTTAAACATCACCAAATAGGATGCCATACATTCTCATCCATATGAATCATGCCGTTTACGTTTTTGGATTGCCTGAAATTCCCGAGGCCCTTTTTTTCCGAATAACCTTTGTGTAATAGCTCAAAATATCTGTTATGTTGTTAATAATTATTGTATTGATAATAATAAAATAGATGATTATTGATATTATTTCTTATTTCTAATATTATCAGTAGTAGTAGTCACAGACAATGTGTCACATTGACTGTTTTAGTGGCTCACACTGTCTGTTGTGCTCAGTTTGAGTAACTATCTGCAGAGAGTGACTGTATGGAAATGATATTCTGGCCAAGAGTCTTCAGAAAATCCCGAGTTCTCAAGGCAAGCTGGAAATGAACCCAGCATGACATTAGTTGTGGTTCATTGGCCGGACACGCTGGCTGGGAGAGTCTGCTTGGGCCTGTGTACAGGACACCTTGCTCAAATATTTAGATCTGCCCAAAGTGTCCTTTTTTCCTGAATTACAAGTGATTCTTTCACATATTCATGATGCTAACGTTATTAACGTCATTTCTTTGGCAGTAGATATTGTAATTCATTTGAAATGTGCAGACCCCTGACATTAAATTTTGGTACAGCCCTGCTGCCATGACAGCCGTTTGCAGCAGGTGGTCACCTCCTTGGCACGTTTCTCGAAATGATTCTTCGCAGTTCTTTTTTAGGGGATCTGCTCCATGTCATTCAGATTAGCTGGATGATGCTTGGAGACAGATCCATGAAATTTTACCGGACTAAGACTGGCCTACTGGACAACATTCACCTTTCACCTCTCTGTGAGCCGCTCTGACGTCACTTTGCTCCTCTGGGAACACTGCACAGCCAAAATGCTAGTTTTTTTCCAGTCTGTAGTGTTTTTGTTTTTTTTTTTGTTTTTGTTTTTAGCAAATGTGAGCAATCCGTCCCATGATATTTTCCTACATTTTTACTCCACTTAAATTTCCTTCAGTTCCAACAGTAGGGCTGGCCCCCGCTGATGAGGAACATCACCACAGCATGTTAAGGTCAGAACCACCAGATTTCTGTTTCTTGTGGTGTAGACCATGTTAGGCTTGTATTACATGTGGAGCTTTTGAACTGTGGCCAAAAACCTCTATATTCATTTCATCTGACCATAAAAAAAACTTGTGCCAGTCATAACTGTGTAACGAATTCCATGTTTTGATAGCCCAGTTAACTACTACACACTTACATAATCTTCACCCGACATCAAGCATTATTTCAATTTTATCTTCGCACTCTCCTTGACACGGCTCACAAGGCTACTTGCTGTTTGGAACGTCTGTTTTGAGGGACAGTTCCTGGGTGGTGTGAGACAGCTTCACCTTTCTGATTAACAATCTGAAGGTGCTCTTTGAAATGTTCAAAGGCTTTCAAATTACCTTCTATCAATTCCCTGATCTTTCCATCACCCCATCTGTAACATCGAGGGAATCCGCTTCCATCTTATTTTCAACACTTTTTTTCTTTTCTTTTTTTTTTTTTTAAGATTCGGCCACTGATCACTGATCCCTAAACAAATTCGATTTTTATCCGTAAATGTCACCACCATGGCACATAGGGAGAGGCCAAGAGAAGGGCAAATATGGCCTCATTTGGCTAAATTTACCTCATCTAAGTAAAGGCTGTAATGATACAGATGTCGAACAGTTGATGAATTCCTTTTCCATCCATCTTCCAACCGCTTCTCCGCAGAGTTGTAGGGGATCTGGAGGCACAAAGCTGGGGAACATCCTGAACTGGATACTAGTCCTTTGTGGGACACACACACACACACACACACACAGACACACACACACACTTACACTTACACTTACTTGTATCTTTATAACATTGTGGGGATATTCCATTCACTTCTATGGGCCTAACCCTAACCCTAACTCCTACCCAGCCCTAAGTTTAGCCACAAGTAATCCAACAAAATACAAAACTTTTAGCTGTTTTGGTTTTTGGATTGCATTCACAAATTTTTATAAAATCGAGTATTCCCTTGTGGGGACATGACAAATGTCCCCACAATGTAGAAATTTTGTTCACACAACATAATATAAAGATGGTCCACGCACACACTGCTACATGGTTACTTTCTCTTGATTTTGTTCTGACTTGTCTGGAGGTAGTTGGAGTACAAATAATATTGGATCAAAGGTGTCAAAAAATAAAACAGTCAAGTACTTGAATACTTTCACAAGGCTGTACATAGAAAAAGCATCATCTTTAAATTTGACCCCCAGGCCATGATCATCCAGCCTGGTGAAAGATCTGTAGACAAATTTACAAAACTTCCCAGTTCTCAGTATCTTTCTGTGGTTAGGTGAGTCTAAATTGCCCATTCAGTACAAGTGTGTTCCTTGTGAAAGACCAGGGTGTCCCCTAACGTGTGCCTTGTGAAAGACCAGGGTGTCCCCTAACCTGTGCCTTGTGAAAGGTCAGGGTGTCCCCTAATGTGTGCTGTGTGAAAGACCAGGGTGTCCCCAAATGTGTGTGCTGTGAAAGACCAGGGTATCCCCTAACGTGTGCCTTGTGATAGACCAGGATGTCCCCTAATGTGTGTGCTGTGAAGCACCAGGGTGTCCCCTAATGTGTGCCATGTGAAAGGTCAGGGTGTCCCCCTATGTGTGTGCTGTGAATGACCAGGGTGTCCCCTAATGTGTGTGCTCTGAAAGACCAGGGTGTCCCCTAACGTGTGCCGTGTGAAAGACCAGGGTGTCCCCTAATGTGTGTGCTCTGAAAGACCAGGGTGTCCCCTAACGTGTGCCGTGTGAAAGGTCAGGGTGTCCCCTAACGTGTGCCGTGTGAAAGACCAGGGTGTCCCCTAACGTGTGCCGTGTGAAAGACCAGGGTGTCCCCTAATGTGTGCGCTGTGCTTCCTGGGCTACTCTCCATGTTTCCCGTGTCCCTAGTACTGGGTAAATGGATGAATTACTACATACGCATTTTTCTTTTAAATGCTATCAGTATATTATATAGTAAGTGAGAGTCACACCTCTTCATTAAAAAGTTGGCCTCTGTCCCTCGTGCGCTGGAGTGGCTGTGTCGTGCCATGACGCTGCACTCTGCTCCCCTGCAAGGCCACTCGTCTCCGATGGGGACTACCTTGGCTGCATGGTGACACACACACACCCTGGCCATGGCATGGTGAAGGGCGCTGCCTGGTCGCCGTGTGCCATAATCGTGATTTATGTCATGAAATCGCCTGTGATAATCCCCATTTAATATTACGTGCTCACGTTTCATGCATGCGTGCCTCTTAGCAAAGGAAATATATGCGTCTTCAGTCATGGCAGGTAATGCGCTGTGCACACAAACAGTCATTAAAAGCCTTGCTAAGAAGGTAGCATGCGTCCAGCCCACTGCAGTCTTGTCAAATTACTTTTTGGTGCCTTTATTACATTATATTTGTATTTCTGGTGTCATCCCTCCATCCAGGCAAAAAGGTTAAATGAAACTGCTAACGAGTCCAATTTGCACAAATCAGTGATTAAAAATGTGCGTTTTTTTTTGAATGAGGGAGCACAATGGGGGTGATTTGGGCAAATTTGAGGCTAAGTGTCTGGTATCATGTATCTGTCTTCTCTAACTGAGAATCCATTGACCCCTGAAAGGTGTTCTGAAAAGGTTAAAACTCTCCTACATGTTGAACAATTGGCTCAGTGAAATGTGTCAGGGGGAAAAATGTAACATCCACCTTTAAAAACGGGCTTAGGCAATTACGGTAGCGGACCGTGAACGTAAAACACAAGTATCAAAGACATGAGGTTACTAATGGGCGTGCCTCTTACATACCGGAATCCCAGGCGTATTTTATTATTATTATACTGACTGTAAATAGTGCATGACAAACTGGAACACTTGAAAGCTGACAGATGCCCAACGATTTGCTTTTATTCATTGTGACAAATTACTCAAAGTGCAGCTTTAAACAAGGAAGATGGGGATTATTTATAAATGCCACCATGGAAGAGAAACTAGGCAATTTACTATTCCCATGGCCTGCCGTCGTTTTCAGCTGAGCTACTGATGGCTTAGGGTGCAGTCCCAAGCTGGGGAGATGATAAATATTCATAACATGTTATTTACATTTGTTCTTTTCCTCATGCATTCGAAGAAGTGTTAAAAATATCAGTTATGATTGTTGTTGTTGTTATTGTTATTGATGATGATTGTTATTATTAGTAGTAGTAGTAGTATATGTTTATTTAATTATTAACTTTTTTATGTGAATGGTAAAAATTCTGAGAATATTTCAGAATGGCCTAATACTGTATGAGACTTGTATCAATATCTCAATAATGTCTGTTTTCCTTTCTTATAATTTTCGTGAATTCATTTCTTGTATCATTATTAAGTCCACGTTTGAGTACGTTTTACGTTAGGAGTTTGCTATATAGCCGGCTTATGTTCGTGCCATGTAACCAAATAAGAACCTCCTATTGAAAGATGTCTACCTTGCCTGTAACAGGTCTTCTCTCAGGAGAAAGGAGCTTCTGATAGTTTTGTTTCTAGTGATTTCGTTGTGCACTGCTGTGTTAGCGTCCTTTTTAGCACGTCTTATTTGACCTATCAGGTTCAGAACTGCCAGCATTACTGACCTTAGTCTCTTGTAATAATCTAAGGTATCTTGTTAAGAAAATGGAGCTGAGCTGTCTGTATAGATTAAGCTTAAATAATGTAGACGTAAAGTATGCTTTTGGATTTTTGAATTTTTTTATGAATTATATATATATATGTTCACTGCCTATCAATAAATTTATCCAGTTTACACACCAGATAAACAACATAGCCAAAACTGGAAATGCAGGATCTTATTAAGGATTTAAACAGGTTGTAAATCATCACTCTTCATGTAGATTTTTGTACAATGTTTACATGACCAGTACTTCTGGCTGAAAACTGTTTTGTTGCAAGTAATGAATATTGTATGTTTAACTGCAGGTTACTTGCATAATTTACATGTTTATTGTGAGATTGTTGTACAGGTGAAATTCTGAGAGAGATTTCTAAAGAATAAGCTAGCAGGAATGACAATATCGAATTTAGTTTCCACAGTGATCATCTGATCTTCCTGTCTGTTGTGTTGTGCTGCTTCTAGTACAAAAAAGCAAAGGAACTATGTCCGAGTAAAGATTTAAAGCACAGGAACTATGTATGAGTAAAGATTTAAAGCACAGGAACTATGTACGAGTAAAGATTTAAAGCACAGGAACTATGTATGAGTAAAGATTTAAAGCACAGGAACTATGTAAGAGTAAAGATTTAAAGCACAGGAACTATGTATGAGTAAAGATTTAAAGCACAGGAACTATGTATGAGTAAAGATTTA
>JAACJT020000002.1:362283-387871 GCA_009936485.2 Gymnarchus niloticus | reverse complement strand
TATTTTTTTATATATAATTTATATTGTTGTGTGGTTTTGTGTGGGGGTTGTGGGGGGTGGGGGGGGGGGGGGGGGGAGAGGAGGGGGAAGGAGGGAGGGGAGGGAGGGACATGTTATATGCCAGATTAAAGAAATGGCAAAACTGTAAACTAAGGTTAGCATTTTTAATCCCAGAAGGGCTTCTGCTCTAGCACCCTTAAGCAACAAACTGAATCTGAATATATTAAAGCAAAACATACTTTGTGAGAAAAACGCGTCAGCTAAGGGACGCCAGCGTAATAACCTGAATTGTTAGTCTGCTTTAGTCAAAAGTCATGTATGTTGTACTTAAATATTTTCAAAAAAAATAAACTAAAAGAATGAGATTTTCCACTGTAAAATGTGACTATCTAATGACATTCAAACATGCTGTCTTTATTAACCCCGGGTCAATAAACCGGGCATCATTATTGATGGCTGTTTTTTGTTTTGTTACCTTTTATGCCTCTATTTTTATTTTTAATTTTCTTTTATTTTTTCCTATTACCTTCCCCATTTTTACAGAGATAATTTTCCGACGTGCCAGGAATCCCAAATTAAATAATTTTTTTTTGTAATTGAGTGCCGTGAGTGCTAAACGAATTTAAAACATATGAAAACAAAATAAAAACTTTGCCATTTCACAAAATTAAATAAATAAATAAATAAATAAGCAACCAGATTGCTGCGTCGTTGGGATTCATTCTCTGCAAAGCTTTGTGCCTCGGGAACCTTGAGAGCGCTTAGACGTTGCAAGGTAAAGTCTGCTCCGAAACGTTTCGCTCTGTAGCCTTTGTGGGAGAAAGAAATCCATTCGCTTTTGAAATAATATAACCCCATTTAAAAGAGTCTGCTTTTGTTCCGGCTGAGGTAAACAGGATGGCGAGGCTAGACAGAAAACAGCTCGCTAGTGCGACGACTTGTATGACACGCGTGTACGACAGCATTTTGAAGAAGCACTGCAGTTGGCGCGCATGTAAATGAGGCTTAGCTCTTCGCGCCAAGGCATTGTCTGCGGTCTCGTTTTATTGTCAGATGTGAAATTTGCATGCTGTTTTGTCAGGAAATTGCGAATAAGCTGTGTGAGCAGTGCGGCCCAGTGATAATATTTCCCTCAGGAAGCGTGTCACGTTGAACTGAAAGGGCACGACTGACCTTCCTTGCATTTACTGCGCAATGAAACCGGATCGTGACGGTTAACGGCAGGCGGCAGTTGTGCTTGTGCAGCATAGTGCGACTCCCTGTGGTGGTGCGGCCAGATCTTGGGACCACGTTTCCGGGGCATCGATCATAACTGCCTTGGTTAGTTATTTTAGTGCACAAGATCTAGGTCGGTTACGGAGGCCATCTATTAATTACAGTGACGTATCGAACCAGAGGTAGATTTAAAGCCGTCATCTGCCTCCATGGTTACCACTGGTGAAAGCAAATCTCCCTGAGGTCAATATGTCTCAATTATTCTGTCTGTTTGCGCACAAGACGACACATCTCTTAAAGCGATTGCCACACGCTACACGTTAACGCCATGTAAACTTGGTTGAAGCTGTGTCCTGGGCTTACCATGAAATTTGTTTACAACATATTAAACAAAGATTTTTTTTTTTGTCTATACTCCATTCATTTTACTTCCACCTGGTCAGTGCCCCATTTTCTGAGGTTTACAGCCAGCAACCTTTGTTAAATGAATCTTGTTGTCTCAAGATGTATGTTTAGACTGTTTGCCCTAAAGGGTTAGAGTTTTGACCTTTTGACTACCCCATGGAAAGGAGAAAGTAAGAATTCATACTCTTTGGCTTGTAGTGGTCACTACAAAGTTTCAATTCAATAAATATTAAAGATAAACAGATTATCCTTACATTTACATATGTACATGTCACTTGAGATCACCATGATTCATTCCAAGTTTTATTTCTGAAAGAACTTCTATTATTTTTTTTTTCTCTCAGATGCATTTGTGCGGTGTTATTATTTGGTTTATTGACATGATTTTTTAAGATGACAGTCTATTTATATTGTATGTTGTGGTGTTTTTTTACTTATAGTCAATGTATTTTAGAAGTATGGCAGTTGCTATCACTTACTCTCACTCTGCCAAGGTTTTGGGTTCATATCCTGCCTCTTTGTGTGTGTGTGTGTGTGTGTGTGTGTGTGTGTGTGTGTGTGTGTGTGTACCATGTTTATATTATGTTCCCAGGAGGTAATAAAAACCAGACATTTGTCATATCCCCACAAGGGAAAACTTTGTACCAATCTGTGGATGCAATCAAAAAACCAAAAGAGCCAAAAGTCTTGCATATTGTTGGGTTACCTATGGTTGGGGCAAGGTAAAGGTTAGGGTTGTCATACTCAGGATTAGAGTTAGGCCCATAGGAATGAATGAAAGGTCCCCACGAGATTATAAATACAAACTGTGTGTGTGAGAGAGAAGCTTGCATATTCTAAACTGGGTTTCACGTGGCTTATCTGCTTACCTTTCCAGTCCAATTCTCAGCTAGACACACTGGTGTCTTTAAATTGCCCGTTGTGTGTGTGCCCTGTGGTGATCTCCCATGCTGTCTAGTGTGTTTCCCTGCCCCACACTTCCTGTGACAGGCCCCAGGATCTCCATAAACCTGTACTGACTAAGCAGTTGAAAGATGGATGCATGTACTGCAGTCAGACGACATAAGCATTCTCCCTGACCTTGAACGTGATATGTGATCCTAACGGCTGTCTGGGAGGTTCCTTCACTTTATGACGTAAAACCAGCAGGTGTAAACAGGATGAAGCTTTTCCCAATCGGTTGAGTGATCGCCTGTAAGTACCCTTTTTTTCCATGCTTATGAACAGGTGTGCTTGTCTTTCATGAGTTTAACTTTGATTCAGTAGTACTACTGAAAGTTATTCTATGAAGATATGATTCTGGGGGAAAAAAAATAAAGAATTTGGTGCTATAAAAATGGGTCCCATTTGTGTGCCGGGAATTTGAATAACCATCTGTTTGAAGCTTCTGGGTCCTAAAACGAAGAAGCAGTGTTGTCGTACTTACTGCCAAAAGGCCTGAAATCTGCAATCATTTAAAGCAAAACGACTGTATTGTGTATTTATAAAGTACCTGAAAGTATAATATGCACGCTGTGACCATTATTTCGCACAGATGTCCAAGAATGAAAAACAAAGAATAAAGACTGAAATTCTGAAGTGAAATAACACTGAAAATCCCTATCCAATTGCATGAAAACATTTTTAAGATTTTTTTTAAACTACTCATGTATAAGAGTGAAGGATTACCAGTAAGTGAACTAGATTGTGATAAAGTGACACAAACAAATGTATTAAAAAATAAAATAAATCCATCAAAGGCTCCATTTTAAAGATGAACACTCAACTGAAAGAGTATTCTTTAATAAACTGGGTTCGAGTCAAAGGAAACATATTACTGTACAAAGATCAATTTAAGTAACTATAGCAGTTGAGGACATTTTCATCTTTGCCCGGATGTCACCCAGGTCAAATGACGGCGAGGATGTCAGATGTGTAAAATCAGCTTGAACACCGAGGAAATGCTTGTTTCAATAATTGATACCTGCAGTGACATCGACCAAGGCTAATCCTTTTAGATGGTGTTCTCTGCCCTTCCCCTTGCAATAACACACTTCGGGCACAGGATGAAATACGAGCAGACGACTTCCCTTTCTCCAAAGAAACACACAGTTTTTTTCTCTGTGCCGCGTTCTTCAAAAGAACAGCTTTGGCGGAATGCTGTGACTTGTATTGTCTGGGCTAAAGCTCTGTTATATTATATTTTTAATCTGTTCTAAATTATCTGCCTGAAAAAAGCACTACCAACAGCAACAATAATAATAGCATCAATATCAGGGAAAACCCTGTGGTTTGACTTAATGTCTCGCCGAAGCACATTCCTTATTTCATACATTAGTCAACTGGCTTGGTGGAGTCGCCCCTTGCGAAGCACTTCATTGGTGTATTTCCTGCTTCATGCTCAAGGAACAGGATTCCATAGTGTCAGGACCTGAAACCGTTTAACTGAACCACTGGACCCCATGGCAAATTGGCCCCCCTCCTTCCGCATGTCCTCATGTGTACATTTTGGATGGGTACAGGTTCCTCTGTAATAGCTGTATTGAAAGACTTAAAATATTATGAAAAACAATGTCTGTACATATAATATATGAAGTATATAATTAAACCAGGATGATTTTGTTTCTGTTTTTGTGGCACCAAACATTTTATCCTTTAATTAATCAAGAAAAAAGCTAATCATCTGGATGGTGCATGTGATTTACCTTTCATGTGATTAACCCATTTCATCCTCTTGTCCCTATATGTAATTACAGTAGGTAGATGGAGTATTTAGTCTTTGTTCTTCCTGCCATGGCTCTCAATTTAGACACATTTTCTCTTGTAAAAGAACTTATAATTAACTCGGGGATTTTACGAGATGAGGATCACCTTTTACAGGCCAAGTCATTTTGAAATGACCGAAATTACGACCGTGAGACTCCAATGAAGGAAACTGACTGAAACGTAATGTAAGGGAATGCATCACCTATAGGTCAACCCTGAGGACTAACTCAACGTTACTCCTGGTTCGGTAATGTGGGGCCACAAATGAAAACTAGCTCAGATTAGCAAATGGAAAAATCTTCATATAAACCACTTGAACTGCTTTCTGCTTCAGGCTTAAATTTTTATATTAATACCACACCTGACATTTGGTCACCAGCAGTTTAATTTTATGTTTTATTAAATATATAAATGTGTAAGAGAGGACTGAATTTCCTCCGACATTTATTTAATACTTTATTTGATTTGCTTCTGTCTTCTAGAGATTTTAAACCCATGTTAAAGTGTTTGGCCGGTTTTTAAAATTTTCATGTGAAAGGTGAATTTCAGTGCATTGCACATCTGTAGTATGGGAAACCTTCTCAAATTCATCATTTTCCATACCAGGTCACAGCGAGCGCAGGAAGCAGAAAGTCCAGGATTATGGAAGGACATACACAGTGGGTAATTTAGAGAAGTAGACGGGCAGCTCGCTTCTCCACTGAGAGACTACACATGAGATTGGAGAGCAGTGAGACTTCTCACATGGAGATGGCATTTACCAGGTAGTGCTGGTAGTTGAACAAAGAGGGCAAAGCGGGGCGTAGATCTTACGGAGTGACTAGATGGAGGTAGGTGCCAGTCTGTTGACGGTTCTGAAGGCCATCAGCAGGGACATTAACTTAATGTGAGAGCCTACAAGGAGCCAGTAGAGAGTGGCAGAGAGGTGTAACGTCGGAACATTTGGGATGGCTGAATTCCAGATGTGGTGCTGCATCCTGAATCATCTGCAGTGGCTTAAGAGCATGAACCAGTAGCCCAGTCAGCAATGAATTGCAAAAGTCTAACCATGAGATGATAAGTAGCTGAGTTGCATATTCTGATAGATGTGCTCTGACATTCCTGATGCTGTAGAGAGCAAGCGCACAGGAATGGGGGATTATGGAAACATGGTCACTGAAGGATAGCTCATCATCTGTCATTACCCTTAGGTTCCTGGCAGACTTTGATACACATCCAAGTTATACAAAGATGTTTTGGTGAACTGTAGGGTAGGCGAAGAAGACGAGTAATTCATCTTTGAGACATTAAGCTAGAGGAGATGATGCTTCATCCAGGCACTGATGTCAGCACGGCACACAATGAGCCGAACTGAGACCTGTGGTATCATCTGCAGGGATGACCTGCTAGAGCTGCATGTCGTCAGCGTAGTAGTTTAAGGAGAAGGATGGACCTAAAGAGATGGTACACAGAAAGAAGAGAAGCGGACTGAGCCCTGAGGCACAACAGTGGTTATCTGATGTGACTTGGAGGTGTTTGAATGCAATTAGTGGGTGCGAAAAACTGATTGCCAGTAGCTGCTACCTTCTCTTGAAAGAAAGTGGTTGCTGGGTGGAGGAGATGGTCATGGGTTGAGAAGGGTTCTGAAAGTGGAGAAATGTTTGCATGTGTTTGTAGAGTCGGTGACCATGCTATGGTCGTAGCTGGTCATAGCAGCAGTGGCACTGGAAGAGAATGATGAAAGTAGTGGTAGTGATAGTGATTGATAGGGTGTCAGCTTCTTGGCCAATTCTTCTCAGTCAGCACGAGCTTACATTGTTGATCTCACAAGGCACTGGAGAACTATGGGCAAGGTGGTGCAGAGTGTGCAGGTCTGGAGGAGAGAGGGCACAGAGTGTCGAGTGAAGAGGTTAGGTTCGAGTAGAGTGTATCATAGGCTTCCTCAGTGCCAAGTGAACCGCATGTTTTATTGGCTGTAGGAGGAAACTGAGGCAAAGCCACACTGTAGATGTGAGATACTGAGACATCACAGTACACCTAACACAGTAGCATCTTATGGTCTTGTACAAATGGTCGCCTTTCAATATTTTAACAGAAAATTTGAAACACTACATTCTCAATTAGAGTTATTTAATACAATTCCTATTAGAGATCTAAACTATGGAATGTATCTTTCTTTCTTTTCAGCAGGTGACCTGGATATAAAATAGTGCATAGTATCACTCTGCTTATGTCCAGAGGTGATATTTCTGCATTTCCCCCGATTCAACCTTTTACTAACTTTGAACAAGTGTAACATTTCATGTCAGGTCTTACAGTTACTTCCTGCAGACCAGTAGTCCATCCATAGCTGAGAAGGGAAAAACTGCAACCATTAACGAACCATTTTCCTGCATTTCTTCTAGTCTCAGTAATGAGATTACTAATTTTTTGTTAGATGGATGCTAATTTAACCGGTGTTCATTTAGCAATATCCTGTGCTATTTGGGTCTAATTACAGCAAATGAAGCCTTCATCTCAGCAGTAAAACAAGCTACAGTAAGTGTATATATACAAACACACTTAATGCCATGCAGTTGAATTTAAAAGCATTTGAACACAATGACACACTGCCCTGGGTAGTATACTGGCACTGTAGCCTGATATCTTCAAGGCTGGAGTACTCCCTGTGTTTGCATATCTTCCCTGTAGCTACTGCAGTATCTTCCTGTAGTCCAATAACTTGCTGTTATGTGAATGAATGCCTCAAAATTGTACATAGTGAACTGGGGTGTCTAAACTGGCATCCTATCCAGAGAGTCCTCTGCTTCGGATCCTGTGCTACCTGACAAAGGCTCCAGACTGACCATGACTATCTGTTGGATATGCAGTATACAAGATGGATGGATGGAAGATGACGACGACACTTAATTGTTACTCGTTTAATATTTACCTTCGTAACCCATTCTCAATGTTGATTATTCGCAAGAACCATATATTAATCACTAGCTGAAATCCTACATTTTATAACCTGCTTGGCAACACTCATCCTTGAGCAAACCATCCTGAGCTTCTCGTGTTATTTGGTCTTCAGCCTGAGGCTTATTGCTAACCAAACTGTTACAGCGGTCAAAAGCAGGTCAGGAAAAAAAGAGACAAATAAGCAATGCTGCGTCTGAGTACACAGAAGGTCTAACGAGCTAACACTGATTAAATAAGATAGAGGGACAACAGCAGAGGTCCACATTCTGTTCAGTTTGCCCTACCCTTGTTAGAACTGCTGTGCTGACATGTCGATATCATGGTTTTACTGAATGCAACCGTGCCACAGCAATGAATCGTGAAATCATGCATGTCAGCAGATGTAAACACCAAGAGATGCTGGGCCAACAAATTCAAACGTTCTGCTGATGGAAGACAACAACATGCGGAAATGTGCAGACCAGATAGTGGAAAAAATTGTACGATGAAGTTGGTGAAAAGTTACGGCTGGTATCTTTTTTTCAACACGGATAACGAGAGCATAAAAAAGAGAAATTGACTTTCATATTTCAGATGTGTTACTTTCATGCCGTTTTGCTATTTGCACTTAATGAACTTAAGCAGAACTTGTGCGACTCGTGATAAGGAAACCCCAGTATCAACGGTTCGAAACATTTGTTTCAGCTGTCTCTCTAGGTTAAGCCCCTGTGTGGTGTAATAGAGTGCATAAAAACATCTTGTAAAGTGAAAAGCTGCGATAGAAGAGGAAAATCAGGGAACAGGTGGTTAAAAATTTATGACAATGTTGAAAAAAAAAATGTTGGTGGATACTTTTCACCAAGGATGTACATGTGGGAGGGTTCTGGCTTAGATGAAAGATTATTTTCCTCAACAAAAAACAAGCGGTGGAGGAGCTGCTACTGGGTGGGGTGGGGTGGGGGTGGGGGGTTAAAAAAACAGGTAAATATTTGGGCATCTGACAGCTGGATGTGTGTAGGAGTCTTGTGAAAGTGCCTGTATGGCTGCTGTCTTTTGAAATTCAATGAGATGTGTTGGGGAGAGAAAAAAAAAAAAAAAAACAAGGTTGTCACGGGCAACCAAAGTGGCGCAGGCAAGCCCTTGATGAGTGACATGGCGGGGTAGGAGTGCAACACTCGTCCGGTGGGGTGATGCTCATGACGGCTTTTTACGTAGAGATGTGAAGGCAATCCAAGTAGCTGAAACCGAAAACTCAAATTCGGATCCTTTGATTTCAAGTTTGATTTCTCTCTCAATTTTCTTAAAAGCTGGGACATCTGGAAGGTTTCTCTTGAAATCCCGGGCCATGCATTTGATATGCTTCTGAACTGGAGATAAAAAGGGGAAGGTTTTTTCATCCTGCGTTCTTCCACAAGTGATTGTCTATTTGGGATAACAACATTTAATGAACACGTATTTCCTGCCGTGCTGGTGTTCCTTTAATACGTTTTGTTCACTCTTGTTCTTAAGTATGAATGTAAAACAGGTTTGAAGAGTATTCTTTGAGAGCATGGTACACAGTGTTCTCGGTGTATGAAAATAAAGCATATAAAAATGTCTTCAAATTAATATAGTGCTGCGCATACGTATATGCCATTCATATATATGGAATTCGGTTACACGTCATTCCATCCATCCGTCTATTCATCCTTCTGTGACCACTTATCCAGTACAGACCTACAGTGGGCCTGGGGCCCACCCCAAGAAACACAGGAAACCAGATAGAACTCACCCTGGATGGCATACCAGTGGGTGCACACTCAGAAGGAGAGACTCTTATTTTGTTAAAATTAAAAACTAATTCCAAACAGCACCTGAATTCTCTGTCTGCTTCCAGTTCACGGGAACATGTTGTATATTCGCACGACCCTGATGAAGATGGAGGTATGTATGGCTTTGTCCGTCCCACGCCTCACCTTCTGTGGCTCTCACCCCATTCAAGTGTAGCTCTCACATCAGCTTCCAGCACCTGAGCCCCCACCTTTAAAACTCATTGCCGTCACATCAGTGCCAGACTGCTGTATCTTCTATGACTTCACTCCAAGTCTTCAACTCATTCAAGTCTTCAACCCCCCCCCCAGACACACTGCCGTTCACCTCCCATTACATTCTCTGGGCTCCATCCTTAAGCCACTGAATGTCATTCTGCTGTCTAAAAATACAGCTTCCCTTCAAATTCCCAGCAATTTATAAGTGAGTGTTTAATATGAAATTTATGAATGTCATGCCCTTTGAAAGATTTTGCTCATTATTAAGGGCACGCTGTAGAAGGATGGAGGTTTGAAATTCTAATAGGAAAAGGCAGATATGGAGTGATTTCATTGGACCTGGCTTCTGCAAATTCTTTTCCATAAGCTAGTTTAGGAACTTCCCATTCAGTGGTATTTTAAGTATTATGCAAAGCCAGCATTGGTCAGTGCAATATATTCAAACATTCACGCTTCTGTCTGAAATGGAGTGAAACAGTAGCATAAGTGCTGATGAGTTATCATATTTTGCTGCTGGACTTTTCTTTGGCTGTAGCTCTGATTCAGCCAGAGCCTTGTAGTCTGCCCCAGTCGTGCAAAAAGCAGGGTAATGATTCTATTTTGTGCATCACTTTAAGACAAAGTTTATAAAGGTATGGCAACAGAAGTGAGACAAAATTTTCCCCCATTCTGTGTTTAGAGGTATTTTGAGTTGAATATTTACATTTCAGTCTTAGCAGGGTAGCTTTGTATGATGAATTGTAAATTGTTTCAGATTTTATTTTCCTTACCAGTTGCAAGGTTCATCGCATCCGTTAATGAAATGTGCTCATTGAATACAACAGCAATGCTAATTCAAGAATAAAAATGGCTCCCGCGCTGAAAATGATGAAAATTAGCATTGCTGCCTGAAGCCTAAATGCATTACGGGATCTTTCTTTTATCTTGAGTACATTGGCTCATCATGGTCTTCTCGGCGTTCATAGCTTGCTGAACAATGCTGCATCTGCTTGTCATGTTGTCGGCGACAGCCATTGAGTCAGCCTGTGTTTGTCGTCCCTGCGGCTCGTCGGTGTGAAGTAGTGCATGCAGTTTGGGTGGCTCGCTGCAGTTAAGGCACCTAGACGCAACACAGATGACTGAGCCCGTCAATGAAATGACAGTAACCCAGCAAGGGATTCAGTTCTTTATTTCTCCATCTCCGCCTTCCGTGCAAAGGGTATCCACCAGTGAGCGCACTCCTAATTAAGTGCGTTAACACTGCTGGGATTGTGTTTAATGATGTTACTGCACTCTGCCTTAATATCAGATAGCTCCTCTAGTCAAAATAAGGTCGGGGATTGATGACTTATTAGTAGCACTTCAGCTTTGGAAAACTCGCTTGCCGTTGACTGATGTTAGGGATTGCGTTTGCTTCGAACGAGAGTGACATGTTTGGTTTCTTCTTTCCAATAAAAATAAGAAGTAGTCATACAAAGTATCATAAACAATATTCATAGCAGGATTCTGACACTGTGATATATCCCTAAGAGTGAATGTAATATCCGTGTGTTCTGTGCTGCACTTGTTATTTGCCTTCAGTTTATTATTCAAATAGTGAATTGTGCTTCTCTTAGGTCTCTCTTCCAGGAGGCACTCCATGATATTGCTTGCTGGGCATTTCTGCAACATGTGACAAATCTATAACAACAGCAGACTGTAATTGCCAGATATTCCTTTGCTACATTGTCGGGCATGACTTGATTCATTTTTTGGTTCTTCACTGTGGATTTTTGTTTCTCTTGCCAAAGTCGTGGCTGTTTCTTGAATGTCTTCTACCGCAGACATGTCTCGAAGTAATATTTGTATTAATGTTCCTGTGTTCATCTGGTGGTTAAAAGAGGACCTGAGTTTTCCGTGGCTTTAATTGAAGGTGTTACCCAGAGAAAGGAATGGAAAGACGATTCATTTTGTGGAACACGGCCGTGCATACAGATGGTAAATAATGCAGAGCTATAGCTCGATTTGGCTGCTCAGCCTTAGATGAAGGCTTTTGTGATCGATCCTGCCACCCTGTGTGTTTCTGGTGAGGAACAATGTCACCACATACACTCGAAGCGAGGCCTCCAGTTTTACTCCACAGGAAATTGTAGCATCTCCTTAAAGTGCCAGGATGAGATAAATGCTTCTGAAGATTCTTCTCTATACAGCACTGTGCAAAAGTCTTAGGTGGGGATATTGTGTTTAAATTATATGAACGTTGGTGTAAAACTGACCTGTCTGTCAAAGTGTGTCAGTTTACGTAATTTGACACATCTCGGGTCATTCCAGAATTTACAGTTACTGTCCAACGTACCCATGTATTTGTCAAACTCAACTATGAGTGCACCTGGTTTTGTTAATACATACCTCGGAAAGATTAGTAACTAAGTTCACTAGTTAAGTCAGTTGGTTGTGAAGTTTAACAAAGACTTGGAATGGGTGGGTTGCTCTCGTTGAGAGAGTTATGAACCAAAGCTGAGTTCCTATAGCTAACCAACCAGATATCAGTAACATTTTGGAGAAAATGAGAAATTGTTGTTAGTTGTTATTGTGTTACGGTTTTTTTTTTTTTTTTTTTTCTGAGCAAATACACAGTTACTGCCCAGATAAACAGCCTTAATCATTTTATCTGCATACCTACGACTTTTACACAATTGTGTGTGAGTGTATACACGCACACAAAACACATATTTAAAAGTAAATGGGCAAATAATTATACTTAATCACAGATTTGTCAAACTTGTGATCTCAGTGTTCAGAGTTCACAGTGCATGTACCCATACAGATGTCCTCAGGGAAAATGTCTTTTGTAGCTCTTAACGTTTCAGTTGGTAGTTTATTTTTTAGGACAGATTCATTGATAAAATATTCATTTCCTTAACAATGGTGTGCTGGGTAAATGGCCGGATGGGATACTTATTTTAAAAAACATGATTTATTTGTAAAATGACTTGGTGTTTAAAAATAGGACAATGAAAATTATGAGCTGAGCAGTTCTGTAA
Source organism: Gymnarchus niloticus (assembly GCA_009936485.2). Lineage (NCBI taxonomy): Eukaryota > Metazoa > Chordata > Actinopteri > Osteoglossiformes > Gymnarchidae > Gymnarchus > Gymnarchus niloticus. The sequence continues at coordinate 375,558 of JAACJT020000002.1, read as the reverse complement.
GTGCACCGGACTATTAGCTGTTCAGTTCAGCTTGTTTCATCTCCCTTTCATTTTATTCTGAGGTATGCAGAAGAAATAACAGCAACACTATGAGTTAAGTTCATAAATGGTTTAGCTGGATTTCTTATGGTTACTTTTTAGCAGATTGCAGTACAGGCCTCTATGAGAAGTGCAGGAGTCTAGTGTGGGTGGACAAAAAGTTAAGAGCAGAAGAAAGACCAACTCGCAAAAGGCTGTATCCGATTGACGTTAAGAAACAAACAATAGATGGGACAAAGATATAGCTTCTGATGTAGAGATTGTTCTGAGGTGTCGGGAGACGGTGGCAGGAGAGACAGCCTTTCTAGGAAGGTGTGCCGTATGAGTTCTGTAGAAAGGCAGATAAAAAATACATACAGTGCTCAATAAAAAAAAGATCACGGTATGTTAATGGTAGGGTGGCTGGATTGGAAGGGTTCAAAGGAAATCAGACTGAGGTGACTTCTACTTCTGTTGATATGAGGTAATGAGGAAGGGGAATGGAGGGTGGAGAAGATAGGGAAAATCAGCCAAGGGGCTAGGATTTGAAACACGGATGTTGAAGCCCCTCGTGGGAATGGATCGACTGCCAGAAGAAAAGAAATCAAGATCCAAGAAATGGAAGAACGGCCCTGGTGGCCAATTATGAAGAGTACAAAGTGGTGGAAGAGAGGTGACATGGGTATGGTGCAGCCCAGCGGTGGATGCAAAGCTGATGATCTCAACTCGGTGGAAGAAGAGGAAGAAGTGGGGACTTACAGCTGGAGACGACTGCAGGTGGAGAGGGAAGCCCTCTGATGTAATCCAGGTCTCACAGCTCTCATCTTTATTGGATGATGACCAGCAGCTGTAGCACCACCTGAACTGTAGAATTATTGACGGACACAGGCAGACGAGAAACCAGTGATGGCGATAAGCACATCTCTCATGAGTAAATCTACTGCTAGAACAGAGCGTCGCTCTCCTAGAGAAAAGCACAGGAATAGGTGTGGGGGGAATTCAAACATTGCCTCCGGCAGCAGGACCACCTATAGTCTGACACAGGAAAAGTTGTCCTCATCTCAGTCCACCATGATCAAAAGTGTCCTTATATAGACCAAGGCCAATAAAGGACCCTAGAAAGGATTCAGGTGCAAAGTGAAACAATAGCTAAGCTCACATGGGAGTTAATTACCGGCCATTCAGCTGAACCTACAAAGATATTTGCTGAACTGACCAATGATATTGCGTGGCAGGTAACGTAGGAAGCGTTTGTGCCGTCATGATTGGTCAGCAGACTCATGTCCCAATTAGTAATGCTAGGATGATATAAAGGATGAAAGAGTTGCAGCTTTTCTTTGATTAGGACATTAATTTACTTTATTACGACACACGTGACTATTCTGTCTCTGCTTGCGTGTTAGCGAATGTTCATTTGCTCGGTTTTGGAGCACGCTCTTTCCATTAACGACGCTATCTCATTTTGTTTCTTTTTATTAATGGAGTCTGATTAAATAAAGTTGACAGTGTGTTCCCAGGGACATTTTCCTCATAGAGAATTTCATTCAATGGGTAGAAAAATCAACCGCCTCGCACAGGAAAACTGTGGAGAGTTCAAGAATCTATATCCCGCTTCTTCTCGATTAGATCCTACAAATGGACCTCCTGGGGGTTTTTAAACTGGAGATTTTTGTGGATTTAAAGGCTCCCACTATGGACACTTGCTGCAGTCACATACCTTTATTAACTGTGTTTTTTTTCCCCTCTTGCCATGCATGTAAGTTTAAGCATAGCTTTCGATTCTAAATTTTGGTGCATTTAAAAGCTCAGTATGTTCTTGAGGTTCCATGATCTGCTGAAGGGTACAGCAGCATATTCTCCCGGGGGACCTAAGCAAGCAACATTCCATATTCTCGTTCTATGGCCACTGGAGCACCTGCTAGCCACCTGCTGACTTTTCACATCTTGTTACAAACCGAGAGCAAAGGGGGTCTTGAAATGACTAGCTGCTAATCACCATGATGACAAACTCAGGATTAGTTAAAGGCAGGCTGCAGGTACAGCCACACCTTCAGCAATAAATACGACTTTCCAGCAATAGACATAGACTGCGGCCACTTAACATAACACATGTGGCTTGATTCACGTACACATTTGCAATTTAACACCCTGTGTGTTTTGGTTTGTAAATAAAATCACTACATAGCAGAAATCATACATATTTGTGGAATATGGTTTCTATTAATATAAATGAATTTCTTTAAGTATGAGTAAGCTTCAGACACACATTTTGACTTTGTTAGAAGCCTTTGCAGTATGAAAATGTCTTTACCTGAGAGCAATGTTCCCCTGTTACACTTGAGAATTGAATTACTGTATGAGCTAAGGCCATCGACAGCAACACTGGGGTTATCTCAAATGAAAGCGTTCTTCTCGAGAAGCTTATCCAACACATACCCTGCAGGCTTCACTACATTTTGTGTATGATAACCATAGAACACCCACGGCTGCAATTAAATTCTGAATGGCTGACTATAAGAAAAAGAAAGATCACAGACATACAGTGACATGAATTGACTCGGAGATACGTGTTCATATGGCCATAAAAATTACATTTTTGGAATGTTTTTGTAGCAGGCTTTTAAAATCAAGAAAATGGGTGCATTCAATCCATAGATATCACTGAGAAGCAAAATGTGCCCCACCACACTGCATATACACAAATAGTAATTCAAAATAAATAAATAAGATGAAGTCATATGTTTGAATGATTTGTTTTATGTTCCTACTGTGACATAATCCTTCTTGGGCAACAGAGTCTTAAGTAGTTCTTGCACTCATCTCGTCCATCCAAAATGAAGGAATCATGGTGACAAGACCCCGGACCCCAGTAAGAGGGAATCTCCTTTTCATATTGTTTAATTTCAATCACAAGGCTCAATGGCTTGGAAAATTCGTCACCTCGTTCCCTGGCAATGAAGTGAGGTATCAGTTAGGCCTTAATGAGAGGAGAAATAACATCAGTGTGCATTTAAGTTACCTTCTCCTCCTTCTGGTAGTAAGCTCTGCTCTACGCTCACATCCCCATGGCAGAAAAGCCTGGCACTCCACACTTTGCTTGGCAAATAGATGTTTTTTGAAGATTACAAGGAATGCAAACAGTTATCAAGAGCTCATTAATTACTGCCAATGCAAACGCGAGGCATTGTATCAGACTTGTGGGGAAATGTCATTTAATTACATGTTTTATTTGGAAACATTTCTGTAAACAATAAACTTTAGTTTAGTTTCAGTACCACATGGCTGGTAGAATTCACCATTTTAACCAAAGATTTTTTAAAAAGTCATCGGAAGTTATCACCTTATGTGATTCTAATGGGAAGTGAGTTATTTATTTAAAAAACGTTATCTCGTAATCCATTATTTCAAATGAGGCCCCACCGGTTAGCTTTCGACAGGACCTGCCTTGAGTTTATGCACAGATATAAGTTTTTGAGAGTAAACCGGTGAAAGGCCCAATTGTGCTTTTTCATAATTATTTCAGTCTCAATTATCCAACTGAGACTTAAAGCATATTTTGATTTTGCCTGCTTCATGCACCACACCCATTCATCAACCGTATAGGTCGTTCCAAAATGCCAGACGTTCGCAGTTAGAAACCATTAGCCAGAAAACATTATGGAAACGGCCTGGTGCATGAGCACTTCTGAATGTAGGTACGCTTTGAGGTTGGAAGGACTATAGGTGTCTTCTGCACACCTAGTCAGTCAAAGAGGTGCAAAGCAGATGTGTATTTCTGTGTAGCATTTATGTGCTGTGTGTATGTATATATGTGTGTATACAGTATATTCCACATGCAGTACATGAAATAATACTTTTCAACTTTAAGAATTACAGCTGAGTGAAAGAATTCTGGTTTCAAAATGGACCTGCAGTCTTATCAAGGTGACCTTAATGGAAAATGGCCTTTAAGGTGTTCCCCGCAGGGCTGGCCAAACGGCCTCTTCAGTGAGACGCTGCTGTATGTCAGTTATCAGCTGACTGGGCCTAGGGTTCTGCTCTTCCAGCGATATTCACTCACTGGACACAAAGGGCAGTTGGCCGTTTTAAAAAGCAAAATAAATCCACAAGTAGCAATTGTATTCAATAAGGCAACAGGATGTAAAAATTAATTCTTTATATGACTGTAGGATTTATTATAGCCTCATTTAACTGAATTTTGACTGTGATTAATTGCACTTGCATTATAGTCAATTTGCCACTCATTTTAAACTTAGACAAAAAAACTTTATTTTATGCTGTGATAAAAAGTTATCTAAATGCGTGGGATTACTCTGTTACTTCATTTTTTCCCCTAGGATGAGTGTTAATAATGTCCTCCCATGTGTAGTGGTGTTGGTGTAACTCACACAGGGGACCTGTACTTAGGGTGACAGCTACCTTCTTGGTTTTTCTCAGCACTGCTGTTTGACGTGATCACTTTGGAGGGGATTGTCATTTGGTTAACCCCACAAGAGAGAGACAACTAGAGCATTCATTTTGAGGCTTCTTTGATTATTAAACAAACCATTTGGCCATGCAGATCACAGTCATCAAATAAAATAATGTGTGATACACCTGAATCCATCCGTCCATCCATCCATCCATCCATCCATCCATCCATCCATCCATCCATTTATTTTCTAAATTGCTTATCCTATGCCAGGTTGCGGGGGGGTGGGGTGTTGGGGCAGTGGATGGAGCCTGTCCCAGGCAGCCTAGGGCACAAGGCATGTGGACACCTTGGACGGGGTGCCAACACATCGCTGGGTTATAGACCTGAATTTCTTTCTTAAAAACTGCCATCCAGCCAATTTCCAGGAAGATGTACTGGATGCATGTATTGCATTGCTAAAAACTGTTCATTTTAAGAGAAATTAGCATGTAAGGATAGTGGAAAAAAAATCTATAAAATGTTCGACAGGCTTGTAATGTTAACTTTGGAATGGAAAAGTGTGTTTTGCCTACCATATCTAGTCACTCATTTTGAATTCTCAGCAGTGACTTTATAAGGTATGGCTAAGTGCTATATTGGCCAGTGTGCGTGTGAAAATGAGTCATCTTCTTTAATCTGATTCTTTAATTGATGCAGTACCACAAAATTATTGTCTTGGTGAGCGACTAATCCTCACTCGTGATTCCACGCTATTCACATATTGATTTTCAGTAACAATGTTAATTTTGAAAGTCAGAGAGTTACACTAAGCCAGTACTTTAATAATTAGTAACCCTAATAATTATTAAATACAGGAAAAGTTTGGCCATTGTTAATGATAAATTACACGTCTGATAAACAGTGTAGATTGAGATCCATGAATTAGAAAGGATTGGGGAAAAGTCTATCTTTGACAACTCAGCTGGTAAAACGTATTAAGTCACATCATCCATCATAAGCCAATATATGAGCCCAAAGTCAAACCCAGGATAGAGTAACAAGCAATCACCTAATCCAGTAGGTAATATCCATCCATCTTCAAATCACTTTGTAGCTCAGGGTGGCACAGAACCTGGGGGATATTCCAGGCCACATGGGTAGAAGCCAGGAAAATACCGTGGACTGGATGTCAGTCCATCACATGGCATGTGCTCACACACACACAGGGCAATTTAGAACTTTCGACCTGTTATCAACCATGGAAAGACAGCTGCACAACATTTGAGAATAATAATAACAATTCATATGCGCAGGGTTACAGTGTGTATGTAAAATGTATTCTCTATTATACATTATACAAACCTAATCATGTATTATACAAGAAGTGTTTACAAAAAGCAAACAAAGACGATGGGAAAAGCGAGTATTAGCAAGAATGAGAGTAAAGAGGCAAGGCATTCTGCCAATAACAGAGGGAGGCTTCCTTTTTATCAGGATTTAAATGAGCTGCATTGATTAATGCGACAGGAGTTGTCTTAGCATCTTTGCTCGCATGCACACTGTCTGCTTGCCTCTTCCTTGGAGACACGAACGCGGCCCTTCATTCCCGTCGCTGGGCTTTGCGGATACCGATTGAAATTCAAATTAGCCATGATGAAGTAATGACATGGAATATCAGCATGGAAACGGCCTGTTTAAGGGGAATTTGCACACTGTTCACATATATAGCTACCTGCTTGTTTTTTCTTTATTACCCTGAAAAACATGACTGCAGAATGGTGGGATCTAATGTTAGTTTGATTCTGTTCCGAAGTAATGCTGATGACCATACAGACAAAAACATTCATCTAATATCAAATTCACTGAACAAATGTTCATTCTGGTTTTGTTAGTAAATTGCATCTATGTTTTAAAAATAATAACCTGAACATGCTCTGTGATTATGTGGGTTTCCGTCAGGTCCTCCTGGTCCTTCTGAATCGGTGCCTTCAATGTGCCGACGGTGTGCTTGTGTGTCACTGTATGTCAGCATGTATCCTGCTATGGCTTGGCATGCTGTCCTGGACATTCATCTACCTCGTACCCTGTGCTTTCTGAAGGCTGCCGGGCTCGCCACGACCCTGGACCCTATAAGTAGTACAGAAGACAGTCGTTTGGACAAATTAAACGTCGTCAAAGGGCAACATGGTGTCTGGTTAACAACGACCCGCACTATTGTGGAGTGATGTACATTTTACGCCTTCATTCAGCTTTCATCTGTAAGCCCGGTACCCACTAATTATGGTGCTTTTGCGATTCCCCATTCATTATTGCGTTTCTGAACTACCCGGTGCTCTCCTACACCAATCTCCGCAAAGAGATTAAAGAAAATTCCGGTGTCACGGCGGAGCTGTCCCTCAGCTAATCGTGACCATTAACAGGCCACCTTGTTCACTTGTCTCAGCTGATTGCAATAATTTTGAATGGTCCGACTAACCCACAGCACACAGGTACAATCGCTCCCGAATCAGGACTATACCAAAACTGAGCTTGAGCTTGGTTAAAATATTTGACAGTGTTTGAGATGATCTTTTAAGAATTGTTTACACGCCGTACTTTGTCGGAAAATCTGAATTTCTGGTGAAACTCGTGTTTGATATGGAGACATTGAAATTAGATTCCTCCATCTTCAGACCACTTATCTGGGAAGGGCTGTGGTCTGAAATATGATATGAAACAAGATAATGATATTATTTTGGCAATTATTTTAATACAATCTAACACAGTTATAGCAAGATGAATCAGCTTTCAAGAGCTGTTTGTCTCCTGGAAAAATAAAGTTGAGTAGCATGTGCACTCGTAACGGAAGAAGTCATCAAAAGAAAATTGAGCTTGTTTGTCATGTCTGCTAATGATTAATTCAGTTAGCCCTAATGTGTGATTGTGTTCTGTGACAAATCATAATGCCCTAGTATTTAAAATGCACTCCCTCTAGCAGCCTATTATTACTTATGATCAATGCATTTTTAAAAAAGTGAGATTTTTTAATTCAATATGATGCCAAGTCACCCAGGCTGCAGTGGAAGTCAGCACAAGAGACCTGAATAAGAAATCAATGAAAGCATCATCCATCCAATTAAGGCTCACTACATGTATTGTATTTGTTGACCTAATGCTGGGTACAATGGAGAACATTTTCTGAAGTAAAAGCCCTTTAATAGATGATTGATCCCTCATCCAGAAGTTTACCAGCAGTTCATTTTTTCTATAAATTTAAACCGTCTGAATGTCATCACTTCCAAAATTGTTAGACTTGAGGAGTTGGCCACCCTTCACTGGCATTGATTTTTTTCAGTAGATAAGTGCACAGTGTCAACATGAAGTGTGTGGGTTTGCAAGTGTGTGGGCATATTGTGCAATTTGAAGTGAATGCATCGATATGACGGGTAAAATTAATGAAACCCCAAAAAGGGAACATTTAGAAATGTAGTCATTTTAACGTACGTACCACGCACCCTGTTTTTTTTTTTTTTTTTTTTTTTTAAATCCCCATTCCTTTCTATCCCTAAGCACAGCGAGACTACAAGAGGGAGGAAGGACGGAACCAACCACAGTTTCTCGCGGGTGTTGTTTTTTCTTATCATGGAGAGGACACAAGTTAGTTATTAATATATACAGAAGGTCGATGTTCGACGAATTTAACAAAATATTACATTTGACGTTTCTTCAGAATTAACACGAAACCAAAAACATCCTTCAACTCTATGTGGAATTTATGAAAAGAAAATATTAAGAAGCTATCAGAGTACAACAGGTTATCATTTTAAGCACACTTACATATGACTTCATACATAGGCTCAAAACATAATTATATTCTGCAATATACATATACATCTTTTTATCCGAAGTGTTCGGTTATAAACAAATACTTAAACGGGGTAAAACAATTCTTACTAGGGAACATTTTGTGCTCTCGGTAAATGATACGGCGGTCTCAATGGAACCAAATAAAAATATTCAGACGGACTCCAATAGCTTTCTGCTGAAATATTAATTGTCCCTCGGCGTGCTAATGGCATTAAAGAGCGTGTGCGGGTGTGAAGCCCGACGCTTCGGCCCCTTGCTTCCAGCGAGGCTGTTGGTATATTCCGGGGATGCTGATGTGGTGACTATGAGAGCCTGTCTCCGCAGCATCAGACTCCGGGAAGATGTGCAGTTGATCCATAGCCCTCAGGAAAAGAGCAGATCACCTGAATACATGCCTTCAGCCTCGTTTATGAAGCAGGCTCCTCTTGTTATAATCCCAGTGCTTATTCTCGTCAGAGACACTGACGACGTCTGACGAAGCCGAGGTTTACTGATAAATGACACGGGCGTCGGTTGTATTTCAAGGATAAATGAAGATTAATTTAAGAAGGGATATATGCGATCTCGAATCATTCTAAAAATGCTGTGAAGATATGGGATGGAATCAGGCTTCTGTTATGGCAGCATCTCAGAAAGGTAATAAACCAGCTGTTCCCGTGAAATGTTCGTGCGGATGCTTGGATCTGCGATGCCCATTTTTAAAGACAGCCATACAGTAATACTCCCCGATTGGGGCTTAGATGCCAGCGTCTTGTGGTCGTCATACATTTTTAGGATCGTATTTTAATTTTACCGTCCATTATCCCTTCCTAGCTCAACCGGCCGCAATGCTTTACAGTGTATGTGTGATTATGCTTATCATTCTGTATAAATACTGCCATTCGTGGCTAGTTTCAAACTGAAACAACACTGTGTGAATGTTTTTTTTCTTCTCTGACATTCTAGATTGTTGGCAAATGAAAAAAAAAAAAAAGTTTGCGCATATTTGGGAAGACACAAAGCATTTAAATCTGTCCATTTTCATTGTCCGTGAGGTACAATGCTGGGTGTTAATGACTAAGTTCTTATAACCCATCATTTCAACGTAATCTAGAACTAAATCACACACACTTGTATAAACATACACACATACCTGTCAGAGTGGTGTTTTGGAAATGCATCGGATTATGTGGATCGGATCAGACACATTTACAATATGATTATATTTTTCGGAATAGTAAAGCTTATATACAGGACCACTGAGGGACCCATTCATGTTGATGAATTTACAGAATTATGTTGCTTATCATCATGATGCCAGCTATTGATGGTTTGAGAATGACTTCTAGCTATGTGTGTATTTCCATACAGTTAGTTCAGTATTTTTTATTTTTTTTTTTTAGTTTTCTATTTTTCGTTATATTTTTAATAAGAAAATACGATCATTTTGAAAGCACTCCCAGTTTTGTAAAACACCATTGAGGATGTGCATGATATGTGATTGAAACAAGCTGAAAGATAACCTGCTATGTACCTGCGCAACAAGTGAAAACTGCATATTGTATTTTAAATGATATTGTCAAGCCTTACTGTAACACACAGCACCCCTGAAATCCATATATACTTTTGTAGTGAAGAAAACTAATATATAAATAGTAACAGGCATGTGGAAGCTGAAAATAAAGTAATGCTGGTCTTTTAAAAATACCTTTTACAAAAAAAGTGAAGTAATATGAACAATTTAAATGAACTGACTTCTATATGACTGTATGTTTTAATGTATAGTCATATAGAAGACTTCTTTTTCTATGTCTTACATTTATATCTTTTTATTAATGTGCATTATCTTTCCAATTAAAATATTCGTCTATTTGAGGAATTTTGAGTTATTATTTGTTAACAGTAAAACAAAGGTACACTGGTTTAAATTTAGAAGGTTGTTATATTAAAATGGCACAAAGGACCGTGTCTGAACACAATGGCAATACGAGCATCAAAATATCTCTCAGAATGCAGCACTGGTTCATCCAGTGCTGAAAATCAGAGTAAACGCAACACTAACGTAAGTGTTTATAAGAGAAACTCTACTTGAGATCTCTTGCAGTTAAGTTATTGTGCAATCTGAAGTAGAGAAGGTGATATAGTCTGCATGTACGCAGAGACCAATAATCTGGTGTTTGTTCGGTTAAGTTTCAGAAGCAGCTCAACTGAGGTGCCCTTGTGAAACCTGAATTTCTCTAATATAATAATAGCTGGCTGTATGATTAAATGCACTTATCAGTGTCTTAATATACAAAAGCAAATGGTAAACGGGGGAAAAATCTGCTTATTTATAACTGATGGAGAAATTGCAGCACATTTCCCATAAGTTTAATCGCATTGTACCCTTGACACTAGCAGAGAGGAACGTAGTCTTCCCTGATCTCCTTATAGCACTGTGGTCAGTCCCTTATTGTATTTTTCCTGAAGTGTCAAGGCACACAGCAGCTGTTACAACCTTGGAATAGTTGAATGATATCTGGACAAATAGCTTAATGTGGTCATATTTATCTATCTGATTCATACACAGTTTTGTGTGCCTTCAGACAGACAGACGGACGGACGGACGGACAGACAGACAGACAGACAGACAGACAGACAGACAGACAGACAGATAGATAGATAGATAGATAGATAGATAGATAGATAGATAGATACTGTCATCTACTTCTAAAGCCAGGGGGCGCTCTTGTCTCACTGGTGCTGTTACCTTTGTTTACAACTCACATACATACATTGAAAACATGCGTGCCAGCTGGCCGTCGTTTAAAGATTCATTTACATGCGTCTCTATAAGCAGGGTCACCTGCACCTCTGCCTGCATGACTTGGGTCTCCCCTTTTCTTAGTAGTTTGTGCTCTGCCCTTCTTTGGATTGGAATTATATTACAGTGAGTTTTGTGAGGTTTTTTTTTGTTTCAAGTTTTTTGTGCTTCCTGTCTCGATACAAATGTTAAATGAAGGCAGAGGACGTAGATGCTGCCTGTGAAGGTGGCAGTGAAAACAGGTACACCTGCAGACAATTTAATGCACAGCAGAAAAAAAGTCCAACCAGACGGATTTAATCCTCTAGGCTGAATTCTGACTCTGAATTTCACATGATCTTATAGTTATAGGCATTGGATCAGTTTCTGGCTCATGCACCATGTGTTCCTCTTAAGTGTCACTGCATTTTCAAAAACACCTGTAAAGAAATGAGAACCCACGTGATGCATTCATGCCTACCTCGAGCGTGCAGCATTAATAGAGAAACATTAAAGATAAAAGGTCTTCTTTCATGTCACTTTTTTGCTTTTCATCTTTCTTCTGTCACCTTCTCAGATGCTAGCTTTTGTGTTGCTTAACGAGGCAACGCGGAATGAATCTGAAATGGAGATGGCACTTTTTAATGCAGGAAGACCGTAGGAAGTCTAGAAGTGAGGCGGCCTATGAAATTGGTTTGTAAATTTCTCCATTTCAGACTCGCAGTGCTTGCGCGTCGCCATGGCGTATTTGCGGAATGGGAACAAAGATCTCCATATTTTTATAATACTGAACCACATGTGACCTAAACATGACCTGGGGTCTGTTTAGTCAGAATGTCACAATGCAGGGCACTTGCTTGATGATGATGCACATCAATTACTCATGTTGTTTTTTCGTGCTATACCCACCTGCACGTGTGAGGCCTCGAATTGTAGCTCCCTTTGAACGCTGCTTCAGACCAGCACGTTGCGGTCATTAAAGTGGTTGAGGGCAGCATTGAATTTTTTATTACTGTATTCAATAACCAATCTGTTATCCTGTCCAAAATCAAGGCATCGTGCAGCATTTTTTTTTTTTCTGTAAATTATGTTGAAATTAAATCAAAAGCAGGGGCTTTTTCAAAAAGATTCGGTGATTTATAGTCCCTAACGTTGCACTGACACATTTTTTTAAATTTAAATTCTAATTTAAGAATCATGGCACACAATTCTGCAAAACAGTTCAGAATGTCTCTCTATTATTCCACTTGACCATTTTGACCAATAAAAGATCACTTTGTCAATTTGCTGCTAGGTTAAATCAGTACTATAAAGCCTTATTTTAACCGAAAAGAGATGGTATTAACTTAAATCTATTCTTAACGGTCCCTGACATAGTGGTATATTTTCCCTGTTCAGCCTCAGAATACTCCATGCCAGAAACATTTTCTGCTTCACAAGATACACTTCACTACGAGAAAGAAACGAAACCTGTAATAAAGAGATGCTTCTCAGTTTATGTTTGACCATATCTAGATCAGATATAATACATGGGGTAAAAATGGGATAGACAACTCAGAGAAATGCTAGCTATTTATAGAATAAAATATATAAATAACGCTCAGTTTCTAACAACATGGCTCCTCGAGCCAGTTGGTATTTTGCAGTTCTGCCCCAGCTGTGTTCGGTAGTGAAACGTGTATTCAGTATATTTTTTTTTTTTCAGAATTAAAAAAATGCAGTTAAATGTTCACAGTAAATGACATGCTCAGACTTGTTTCCCGAGTATCTGCAGTTTGTGATCTTCTGATGCCTTTAACTTATTATTGAGTGATTTATGATCAATATTTGACCTTCAGTTAACTTACCAAAAAGTAATCACAGTGACTGATCCCATACCTTCACAAATATTTTTGTATGAATGTAATATATGTACATATTCATATAGATATTGGACTTAAAGCCTTTTTGTTTGACATAAATGGAAAGTTCCAAGTTCTGTTTTGACTTGCAATATAATGTTGACCTTTAGCAGGAAAGGCAGGAATAGAGAGAATGACCTGTTTTTGCCATAATCAGATTTGATGTTATTTTTTCATGGAAGATTTTGATGCAGGTCAACAGCACAGACTGATACACAAGTCTAGGGCTATCCAATGTTTGCTTTAATTGTATGCACATTGTAGTAATTCATTAAATACTGAGTGAGGCATTGTGTTCACATGTTTTACAGTGTACAAACGTGAGGTGTCGTGAAAGTATGAACGTGAGGTGTCGT
>JAACJT020000002.1:328067-362183 GCA_009936485.2 Gymnarchus niloticus | reverse complement strand
GAAAGTACAAACGTGAGGACTCATGACAGTACACGTGAGGAGTCGTGACTTTACAAACGTGAGTTGTCGTGAAAGTACGATTGTGAGGTGCTGTGAAAGTACAAACGTGAGGACTCATGACAGTACACGTGAGGAGTCGTGACTTTACAAACGTGAGTTGTCGTGAAAGTATGAACGTGAGGTGTCGTGAATGAAGCACAATAGTGGTAGCCAAATTGTCCAGCAGTGGTTATATCAAACAGCACTTATGATGTGAGAACAGTGAGTCTGTGTGTGTCTGTGTGCACCATTCTTATGTTGCACTGTGGGGACAAAAAATCCCCAGGAGGTAATAAATCACTGACATTTTTACCTTGTGGGGACACTTGTCAGGTACCCACAAGAGAAAACTCAATTGTATAAAAATCTGTGAATGCAATCAAAAAACCAAAATAGCCAAAAACATTGTATTTTGTTGGATTACTTATGGTCAAGGTTAGCACTGAGTAAAGGTTGTGGTTGTCACAGTTAGGATTAGGGCTAGGCTCTTAGAAATGATTGAAAGGTCCCCACAAGGTAAGAAATACAAAGGTGTGTGTCAGTGTGGTGGTTAGACAGTATCCAAATACATATAAATGGGTGGGTGGTGTCTGTCTACCTGTCTGTCTGTCTGTCTGTCGGTCGGTCATTCACTCATTCACTCATTCGTTTTGCAGAGAGTAGGTGCAGCTGTCTGGCTATGGCCCCATGACGTGATCCGTATTCCATCACTGTCTGCCAAGACATTAATATTCAAACAGTTTTTGAACAAGTTCTATAGTCTTATGGGTTGATATCCTACATGGGTCATGGAAGAGATGGGTAATAATTTGTAATGAGGTTCGCTGCATCAAATGTCTAAAGTAGAACTAATTAATGGCAAAGAAAAAAGAGAAACCATTATAGATGTTGCAAATACGAGACACAGAACTGGGTTCATGAAGTCATATTTAAGTCATAACACAAAGAAAGGTTCCACATTTGCTTAGATCAGTCTATCAGAAGAAAAATCAGTAAACCTCCATTTGCCGTAGGACAGATTAAAAGGAAAACAATGATGTGATGAGCCAGACATTAGGCATTAGTCTTCAAGAAAGTCTGAGGATTTGATTGGCGTCTGTTGTGGTCTCTGTTATGCACGGTGCCTGGAGAGTCGTCAATGTGTTGACAATCCTGGCATCATCAGCCCTGAAATTTACATTGGCAATGGCTGTACTTTGGGCACTGGCTTTGGCAAGGGTTGCAGTAACATTTACCGTAACATTTACGGGAGCACAGCACAGACTCGATGTCTGTGTGGCGCATAAGCTTTAGGTCATGCCATTATAAAACCTTGTAGATTTTTTTCCGAAAGAACAAAATATTTTTCATAGTGTTCCCATTAGTCAGAGTGGCTTCTAGGTTCTCTGTTGCCAGAGACATTCTCCATCTGTATGTCTGGTAAGTGAAGTTAAAATTAAACATCCATCCTACAGCTATTATTTAGATGCAGTCTTTCTAACCAAAATCAATGTCACACGTATGAATGCACTGGATGACATCCACATACTGTATCCGTCACTGATTGAATGATCACAGCTCATTATAGGCAGTAAACTCAGCTACGGTGTCCTACTCCTCATCTTTTATCTCAAAACCTCAGTCCCCTCGTTATCTAATTGATTTGTCAGTGGCACGGGAATTAAGCAGGGTATTGTCAATCCTCCATAATTGCTATAGGCCTGAGAGACTCTTCCCTGATAGAAGGGGCATTCCTACTGTGGACACACCGGACTGAGCTTCATCATCACCATGGCTGCGTTGCCCCCCGCCTGCCCACCAAAAAGCTGACAGATCTGTACCCTTAACAGGGAGCTCCTTCCTCCGATATTCCTAGACCTCAATCGGCTTCCTGCTCTAAATTCAGGTGACACTGTAAAATGGGAGACTGTACTGTCTCATACCTCCTCAGAGATGTCGTCCAGGTGTCCCCTCCATCAGATCGCAGTCCGGCTTGGCGGAGCTACGCGAAAGCATCTTGACTCCGATCCGGGGCAGGAAGCACAGGGTCCCCTCAGAATCTTGACAGATCTCTGCCGGCCATGGCAGTCCCAGCCCTGGCTACTTTAAAGGTCACAGCGGTCTGTCACACGTTCAGCCTCACGGCTGCTGCCACATTGGCTTATGCTATCATTATATTTCTACATTCATGCGTGTAGACACTTCCTCTCCACCCCCATCATTCTCCTCATATGTCTGGAGGACAGTCCTCCCTCAGCAACCCTTCTAGGGCCTCCCTTAAATATATTTTAAACTTAGGAAAAGCTGCATTTCTCCCTGCTAAAAAGCAAAAAGTTCTTCACAGCTACGTCCCTGACATATTAACAATCTTTGTCTTCATTCTCCATTCATAAATCAAGAATGGACTCTATAAGAAATGCTACTTCTCTCTTGTTCGACTCTTCTTCCTTCATCGTAATTCTCCGAATCATTTCAGAATGTATTAGTTGAAGCTCATTCCCTGAGCGATGTGCATTGTGCAATATTTTTATAAGTAATGATATACATGGTAAACATGCCATAGGTGTTATATCATCTGAAAGGCTTACTGCTTATGCTCTTCTTATTTGTTCTTGGGTTTATTATTATCAAAACAAATCAATGTAGTTATGAGTATGGGTTCATGTATTTCAGTAGCACATTACATATTTTCCAAATCTTTCTCCATCCTAGGACACTTTTGTGTTGTTGTGGAGAAACCCTTAGAGTAGAGATGTGTAATATGTTCTTCCTTGACGGGAGGATATTCACTGAGTTATGTCCCCTATAAAGAGGATATTAGTATCATACTGTAACTCATTTCTGTGTCCTTTACAGTAGAGTGACTCAATAAATCACATGGAAATGCCCAATGTGGGCCTGCCAGCCTACCGACTGCAACTTGGAGGAGGTTGGGTAAGGACATTCAATTCTGGTTTCACATTCGGAATATTGATGGCAGTGATTAAAACCGAGCAGTCAGATGCTAACCTTTGTGATAGGAAGAAAGGAACCCGAGACATCCTGGATTGTAACTGACTCGTGAAGATCCCATTAAACACCTCTGCTAGTTTCGAGCCGTTACAGGTTCTTCTGCGGATTCAGCTGCCCTAACTTCCCCGGCTGCCTGCCCAGAAGCCCTAAAGGACGGCCATCCTCATCCTCATGGGTACTTCTTGCTAGGATGGTCATTAGCTAACACTGGCCTGAAATTTTAGGTCTGTCTGTCCTTCGTGGGTCTAACTTTGGTATCTGTCTTTTTTTTTTCACAATTGACTCTGAAATGATGACACTGTTGATGTCATCTGTCGTCGTTCATTGTGAAGCAGAACAACATTAAATCATACCTGAACGTCTTTGGGGATGTCCTGTGTGGTTGTGATATAGAAAAATGTTGATGATAAGTTCTGTTAACCCAGCGGAATTGACCACAGTGAGTTTTTAGAAGACTACCAAGTAACGGGGACTGCAATACATACAGTATATGTGTAGCGGAAGGAAGGAAGGAAGGAAGGAAGGAAGGAAGGAAGGAAGAAAGGAAGGAGTTTATCCTGCATCAGTAAATTAATCAGTCTTCATTAGGTTTTTAGCCTGGTGGCGTTCTTCTGTGTACTTTTTCTTTCTTTATTTAAAAAAAAAAAAAAAAAAAAAATCACAAACCAGAACTCCCACCAAAGTACAATTGCTGAGATGACGGGGTCCTGGGTCAGATGTTTGGTCATATGTAAAACAGCTGCAACAAGCAGCACAGGGCACGGCATCCATAGGGGCCCACGCTGTTCCCTCTTGGTACGTGGTCCCTTGACGGACACCTGGTTGACCAGGTCACCAGATGACCGCCAGTTTTCTTTGAATCTCCAGAATTTCCAGGCTCCTCTCCAAAAGAGCTGTAAACGTGACTGACCATTGCTGCTAGAATACAAATGTTGTCCTACAATGAGCTGCGGTTGCCCAGGATGAAAATCAACAACTGACGCGTTTGCTTCTCCTTTTTGTTACACCATTAATATGATGACAAATATGATGAGCGACTTTAATATTATATTAAATATATATTAATATCATGAGCTCGCTCAGAATTTACATTTATTATTGAATTAATTACCAGGTATGAATCCTAAGAAATAATGTTATTAGCACTATTATTGTTAGCGGGAAAAGCCCGCCAATTTATGTAGCTGAATCCTGTCATCAAAAATTATGATCTTATTAAAATTTACAAGCTTTAAGTCTGACTTATAAAAATGCAACAGCACCCATCGTATCAATCTGCTCGCATCAAGGAGCGACTTTACGTTACATCACCCATGGGATTATTTTTGTATTTATTTGGTGTGATATTCAAGAAGCTCTCTAGTGTGCGCACTGCCCTGATTCCAGAAGGCAGCCTGATTGGATCGCCATCTCCTGAGTTGTGTTTTTTTGTTCGGAAAGACTAATAGAAAACAATAAGATTAGCCATTCCGCGAGACCCCAGCGTGCACGTTGACTCTCTGAGCCGCCTTTCTGCTGATGCCAGGAAGCCACTGCGCCGCTGTCATGTCACCGAGATTCAAGAAATAAGAATGCATCTAATTTCCTGACAGTGGCACAGTGTGATAGGGTGCGAATTAGCAGAACAAAGAGTGCGTGATAGTGCTGCATCTTCGATTTTCACTGTGCAGATGGTAAACAAGAAAATGTAGCAGAGTGGTTCTAAGGCCAAGCTGCCGCAGAAGTACCCGCCTGCCAGAACATTTTCTTAATTGTTAAAAAGTATATCTTGTGACGCTACCCGATTTGAATGTAAACGTGCTTGAACCGCCTGTACAGCGTCCACACGTGATAGCTGTCTTTACATCGTGGATGAACGGAGGGAAATGCTTGTGTTACCTTGTTGAAATCATTATACCTGTTTTCTGGCTTGTAGTTGCGGAGATGTGACTCCCATGTTTGGTGAGTGTACGACCGCCATAGCTATTTATATCTTCCGGAGATGACTCTTCCAAGAGGCTGGAAACACAGTTGTGAAGTATGTGGCGCTCCACTGCCTCCGGTCTTAAGGTCACAAATGCTGCTGGGAGAAGCTGACAGAAAATCAAAATATGATGCCTGGCCAGGATGCTCGGCAGCTGACAATAGGAAGAAAAAAAGGTTAAAAAGTGCGAGGACACTGGCCTGGATGGACAAGCATTTCCCCTGTCAGAACGAAAGCAGCTTATACATTTATTCATGCGTCTGCAAACCACCCGTCCTCCCAGCCACAACACAGTCTTACTCGAGATACTATTTCGTTCCTATTGCCCTGCTTCACAGAAAACCTTTAATACTTTTGTTTTGCTTTTTAAAAGACTAACCACAGTCTTCATTCCCTTTGTTTGTTCATACTTTCACTATGATTACAACGCTTGTATTTTTCTCACAAAGCGGCCATAGCACGTAAGACATGATGGTATTTTTACAGCCTGCTGGCCAGCTGTACGGTGCAAAGAATGGACCCATGTGTCATCATGTGTACCTGTACATGTACCTGTATGTCATCATGTGTACCTGTACATGTACCTGTATGTGTGTCATCATGTGTACCTGTACCTGTATGTGTGTCATCATGTGTACCTGTACATGTACCGGTATGTTATCATGTGTACAGGTCTTTACAGGTACCTGTATGTGTGTCATCATGTGTACCTGTACATGTACCGGTATGTTATCATGTGTACAGGACTTTACAGGTACCTGTATGTGTGTCATCATGTGTACCTGTACATGTACCAGTATGTTATCATGTGTACAGGACTTTACAGGTACCTGTATGTGTGTCATCATGTGTACCTGTACATGTACCGGTATGTTATCATGTGTACAGGTCTTTACAGGTACCTGTATGTGTGTCATCATGTGTACCTGTACATGGACCGGTATGTCATCATGCACGTTCGGCAAACTACTCTTGCTTATGAACGATTTCCCATCTTCGGAAACTCAAAACCTTGATCGCATGCTTCCTGTGACTCTGATCATTCATAAAAAATATACATTTAATTACTTTTTTTTGCTCTCTATCAATCCACGGGAAAAGGCTGACGTTGATTTTTTTTTTTCATTCTGCAGTCCTCAGTATAACATTGAAAATGATTGGTTTTATTTTTCTGGAAAGATTTTTCCCTGCACTTGGCAATGTATGATTCAGACTGCAAGTTGCGGAATGTTGCTGGCACGGGATGACACTGCAGATGCATGGTTATCGTTGTGGCATTTGCTCAGTTTAAATGGGAATCGAAGTGTTACTTCTCATTAGAACTGACTGACATTTGTTAGAAGACTGACATTTGGGCAGTCCGTGAATTTTTACCACTTCCTAAGGAGGCGTTATGTTGGTGTACAGTGAGAGATCTTTCATGCCATATTTACCACATTATATTCTGTTTTTTTTCCTCAACATTTTCAACCAGTAAATAAATGTTAAGCAAATTTAATACTTTAATTTTTTGAAAAATAACGAGCCAAGGTCGGTTTTCAAGGAAAGGTCTCAAATTATGTTTTGATTTATGTTGCCATTATGTTGCCTGTTGCTAATTTCTGAGTCTTTTCTGATGATTATTGGTATTCTTTTGTTTTCTGTTGATTTCATACTTTAAATTTGTGAAGTTAGAGAGCAGTGTGGACATCGTTTAGCTTGTATTTGTATTGCATAATAAAGTCTTCATTTGCTTCCCCTCCCACTTCAGAAGATTGACACTTAGGGACGACGAGCTCTGGCCGGCCTTCCTGCTCCCGTTCCTCACATTTAGGTCACACTGGTGCCTAGGGAGGCGTAGAGCCGTGCCAGTGGTACTTTTGGACTCAGTCACACCTCATTTTCATGTGGCAGTTTAACAAGCTGACTTTACCGCTCACTGCAGTGACACAGCAGGTGCTTAGAGACGGCATTCTGGAAAACACCATTGGAATGTTTTTCATTCCAGTTGTCTTCACAGTTGAATTTATGTAGGAATCAGTCAGACTAAACAGACACACTGACAACAAGTTTTGGTCCCAGAAGTCTTCTGTTGCTCTCATAAGTCTGAGGATTTCAGGAACGTTCTGACATGAAGCTTTGCTGACTGGCAAAACCGGTTTCCACTGAAGTGAACACTTCTGGTGTTCAAAAATGACAAAACCAAGTCAATAAAAACTACTTCTAAATGCTCGTTTGAGATTACATGGATGGATGGATGGATGGATGGACTTACAAGCATTAGTTTAAGAACAACACTATTAAGCATACATGAAAACAACTGGATCTGCAGTCTGCAAATGGTCTCAACAGAGGAATGTTTATTGGAATTTTACAGAGTAGAAAATTTCATTCGTCAGATGGTTTGCAGATGTGTTTTCTAAGCAGGCAAATGTGACGGCTTCAGAGTTCTCTGCCAATTCACTGCAATACTGCCTCACTAAACAATGTAGGTATTTTTTGATATTATATTGATTGATGAAGTCATGACATTGTGCCACTTAAACCTAATAAGTGTTGCTAATAAGTAACATTATTGATACAAATGTGTTTTGGCTGCAGGATATTGGTCAAATATTTGCAAATATGCATGCAGAAATGAACACGTTTTCATTTAGAACTGTATTGAAACAGTGTATATATAAAAAATGTATCTGTTTGCATTATCTTTGCAAAAAACAGATAATACCGCAAAATTTCAGAAGTTTAATGGAATTCAAAAGTAAATTTTAATTTAAAATATATACCTACTTGAAAATGAAAAACCAAAGTCAGATAAAATGGGCTGAAATGAATATTAATATCATGACCTGTCAGTACACATGTAGCAACGTTAGTGCAGGCTGCCTCAGTCACAGTGCTGGAGGGTCTTATCAGCGATCTTTTGGGGGTCCGTTAAATGTATGGAGGGCCACACTGCAAATAACCACATATTCCAATCAGTCAGTACAATGAAACGTGTTAATTTAATCCCAATTCCCACTGAGTCTGCAAAGCAAGGTGTGGCTGATTGAAAGTACCATTAAAAAATCCAGTAGGTGAAATGCACTCAGTGACTGCCCAGTTGTTCCAGACAG
This sequence comes from Gymnarchus niloticus, assembly GCA_009936485.2. Lineage (NCBI taxonomy): Eukaryota > Metazoa > Chordata > Actinopteri > Osteoglossiformes > Gymnarchidae > Gymnarchus > Gymnarchus niloticus. Next base: position 354,095 of record JAACJT020000002.1, on the reverse strand, counting down.
GAAATTTCTGTATGAAACCGAGCCGTCTGTGTGTTGTGTACTGTACATATAGCTAAAGCTAAGTGCGCTAAACTGTAAGTCTGTGATCACGATGTAGGTAGACCTTTGGGAGGTTAGTTAGTGGTCCTTCAAATGTTGGTCTGGCCTTACAGTGCAAAGGGTGCAGAAGTGGTACATAGATACTGTAGGTAATATCATCAGCAAGGGACATACTCAAACTGTAAATCATGGGTGTTTGTCAACGCTGGCAAACACACTGCGAGCTGCGTGAGTTAAACTCCAGGACTATACTCCAGATATCTGAAATACTCCAGAAATGCTTTCAGTGGCTTTGAGAGTATAGAATGTGCTCATGGGAGGATCCAGAGTAGTGCAGAGCACATGACAGGAAATGTATTACTAAACGGTGAAGAAGCTTGATGTAGACTATGGTGTCTCCAGACTCTCAGCACAAGCTGTACTGTACCATTATCACAGGCTATTGGGCAACACTTTACTCATGACCCCTAGGCAACTGATCTGAACGTGTTTCTTAACCTCGGGACTACGTCCCACAGGTGGTCTGTGTGCGCCCTCTAGTGGTCTGCAGAGCTATACTTGGGAGTCGGGAAAAGTGATAATGATAAATACATGGGCCCTGAGGCTCAAAAGTTTGAGAATCTTTGATCTAGGGTAAACGGGTATGTTCATACCTAGAATAGCACACCAAACCTCAGCAGCATAGAACCCCAATCCTTCTAGAATATATTTGTGAGTGTTTTCTATGTGGCCGACCCAAGACTCCCAACACTAATGCTCATTGAGTATGGCTCCTTTATAATAATTAAGAATGGTTATTGCAGAGTATTGTGCAGGAGTCGTATATTTTAAAGTCAACGGTGCTTATATAAAATCGACAGGAGACTTTTGACCTGAAACATCTCATGAAATAAACAGTTTACAATACGTAAACAAGTGATTACCCAGTTTTTGAATGGATGTTTGTACAAGGAAGCACAGTATCTGTAGGGACCTGTAAAACGGAGTGAAATCACTTATTAATCAAGTCTCTGGACAACCTCATGAAAACGGAAATCCATTTTTATTTCACCTCCAAATGTAACTGGTACATAAATTATCCAGCAGTAGTTAGCGCAAATCTCAGCTGTAAATCTGTGTGAAATATTTCACCTTTTTGTGTTTTGCCTCTGTGTTTTTTTTTGGGGTTTTTTTTTCTATTTCAAGTCAGGCTACTCTTTAGAATTTATCTGACATACTACTTCCAGTATTAATAATTTACAATATTACTAGTATTACTTTTACTACCCATATAAACGACTTGTTTAGTGCCACATATTTCACTATACATACCGAGACATTGGTCATGTTGATATAACTTCAGAGGTAAATGCATTATAAATTAATGACTGCAAATAGTGAAAAATGCCCTGCTGTCAGTGGAGTAATCTCTCGTTTTGCCTCTAGTCTGTGAGTGACCAACATTTTTTGTACGTACATTAAAGCGGTCTATAATGATAGACCCAGGTCCTAAAACAAAACAATAACGGTTCCATTCTGTTTTTGGCTAAAACTGTTTCTTGCCTCAAGACGAGAGGTTCTTTCTTTTACAGGATTTAAGTTATTGACATTGTAATCAAAAATAATAGCACTGTGATTGCATGCATGCACTGAAATGAATGCATGCATCATTTGTGCTAACTGCATTAAATCTGTACGAACTAAAGCAGGTCTGGCTTGGTTCTTATCCTACCGCTTTTAAAATATCTCTGATATCTTCTGACCTGTGCTAGGTTTATTAATAATGTGGAAGATAATGATCTCTTCACAGTCCAGAGGCCTTTCTCGTGGGCTTGATCTTGCCCAGTAACAAGGTGAAAAATAATGATTAAATGCGCTGTTCTGAGAGGAGGCTCAAGTCAAGTGTGGTAGCTTCCGGCAAAATTTTATCTGATGTACCAGTATACCAGAGGGCCCCTGATCTTATTTTCATCACTCATGAAAAATAAAAGTTTTTACCTGTCAGATCTCTTTTCCCTCTGTTTTTCAAGACTGTCTCAGGGCAGATGTTCTTCTGAAAGTCCATGAACTTGGCTCGTGTAGTGTTGAGGAAGACCTCTCTTGAATGATAACATAACTTTTGTCATTAATATAAATGTGTGAACGGCCTGTCTTAATGGGCACCTTTAAGATATGCGGTGTAATCTGTATTTCATGACTGGCTGGTCACATTTGGCCCCAGAGGTGCATTTGCCTCGATGTACAGTTAACGAAAACCTACAGCATTCAGGAGCGATTCCTTAAAAAAATTAAGTGTACATCTCAGACACAGGTAAGTCATGAAGTGGAGTGACTTTGCAAGCTTATCACAATAGCCAGTGCATTTGAAGTATGGACTTTATTTTGTATGTATTTGCATTGGATAATCAGTGCAATATGACACGCATGGAGCCCCATATTTTAAACAGATAAAGAAGAGGATTATGAGAAGAGGAAATTAAGACATTTTACATTCCTATCAAATTAATGTTGAATGATTAATTACAATCTGAGACATTGCTCAGCATCTGCTTCATTCTGCAATCTATATGCAGATGTTTGGCTTAATCACTTGCACTTTGAAAGATTATCAGTGATTTGAATACTGAATCACACGATGACTTCTTTTTTGCTGAAGAATACTGCTTAGATCCTGATTAAATCTTTATTCTCTATCTCTAGCATTATCGCAATGATGGTCCAATATAGTTCCCTAGAAAAATGTGGATTCTTTTCTCTTTGGTACTTAGTCTTGTTCCCTCCTTAGTCCCAGGAGTAGACCTAGTACACTGATGCATAAATTTATCTCTAGGCGTAAGGTTGACAGAATATGTGCCTCTTCAGACCAAAGTATGTGACAGGAACTTGGGATGGACCTGCCAATCAGTTACCTGATGACCACTCATGACTGAATTTAAAATGTACATTTCCAGTTAAGCTGATCCACATATTTTTAATGACTACTGAGTCAGGTGGGCTTGTGTTCATCTGAGCTTTGTGGCCATTGCATAGCACTCGCAAGTCAAAGGCATTTTATTATTTCCATTTTTCCTAACCAGATTGTGGGATGGAGCTCACAACACAGGGAGACCACACAAACACAGGGAGACTACAGAAACAGAGGGAGACCACCCAAACACGAGAAGACTACACAAACACAGGGAGACCACCCAAACACAGGGAAACTATGCAAACAGAGGGAGACCACACAAACACAGGGAAACTACGCAAACAGAGGGAGACCACACAAACACAGGGAAACTACTCAGACAGAGGGAGACTACACAGACAGGGAGACTACAGAAACAGAGGGAGATCACCCAAACACAGGGAAACTACTCAAACAGAGGGAGACCACAGAAACAGAGGGAGACCACCCAAACACAGGGAAACTACTCAAACAGAGGGAGACCACAGAAACAGAGGGAGACCACCCAAACACAGGGAAACTACTCAAACAGAGGGAGACCACAGAAACAGAGGGAGACCACCCAAACACAGAGAGACCACAGAAACAGAGGGAGACCACACAAACACAAGCAGACCACACAATACTTTTAATAACTAATAATTATGTCTTCATACTATAATTATACAATGACAAACCAATCCAATAACATGACCAATTTCCCACCACTGTGAGGTAAACTGCACAATAAAATAAAATAAACCCTTCCATGCATGAGCCAGTGATTTAACGAGAAAAGGCAATCTGTGTTTGGCTCTACTCGTCACACACACTGGCAATTTAATTTGTCCATCTGTTTATTTATTAATTTTATTTTTTTGGATCACTCTGATGATTTTTCCCAGGGAATGTGTGCAGTATGACTCTCTGCTCTGCTCCTCTTCCTCGCCTTGTTCATTTAATCCTGCATATAAGTCACTGAAGCAGAACAGAGTGCAGTTATGGTCTAGTATCTGTATGCAGGAAAAAACAAGGCAATGGTTAATTAATTTTGTAATTTAAATATATTTTATGCATGCTGTAATAATTTTGCAGGCCTTATCACAGCATATACTAACAAAATAAACTGAGTGCTGTTAAGGTGGAAATGACAAAACGTCTCTGACGAGTTTAATAGTCAGCCTGCTTCTTTATTTCTTTTTTCCACAACAGTATTTTTCTAGTTTTTTAAACATTGTATTTTCAGATTTTTGTAATTCATAGCATTTATAAGAATCCTTAGAGAGAAGGCATATTAATATTTTATGTTGAAGCCAAATCCATTACCTGCAAGAACCAAAGTAATGTTTTTGCTATTTACATATGAATTCTCATCACTTGTTTTACCTCTTCATAGCTGTTTGTGTCCACAGGTGAGGACAGGAGAGATTAAATGTGTGTTGAGATGCTAGCTCTCCCATGAGAAAATAAAGGAGGTGTGACCCAGATTTAATCGTATCTTTTCATATTTCTTAGGTTAGGTGCACAGGCATTGACCTTTAGAGCTACTTACTTATTTTCAAAAGACACAGTAGGTTTCAACATTTGAAAATTTCAAAAAATATGTACTGCTTAACAATCTGTACAGTGTCTCTTGTTACTGAGCAGTATTTCATATTTAAAGGTATATGTAAGGTTGATATTGTATTATCATTGATAATTAGGGTTGCTAAGATTGTGAAGGGAGCCAGGCTGTTGATGGCAGCTAATGCTGCCATCTAGCCTACGGAGCTCCTGAAATTTCGACAGAATCAGTCAGACACCCTTTGTTCAGCTGCCTGGTCTCCGTTTTTCTACTCTTGAATCTCTTTTGCAAATCAGTCAGAAAGAAGTGAGACATCTCAAGGTCTACACCAGTGTACGTCAACACATTTATGACCAACGATTACTGCATATTCACTCCTTTTTCCCATCCGACTCTCAACAGCGTTTCATTCTTAAAAGCAGGCTCAGTGGAGGAGAAAGAAATTAACATCATCTGCATGGTTCAAATATCATAACTCAGTGCGGAGAACAAAGAGTTATCAAAAGTTTCGTCAGTGTGTGAATTAGTCTTCCATGTTTCAAAAGATCTCATTGAACTAACAGCACCTGAACAAAGTGACCCTGTTGACAAAAGTCCCGAGGTCGCTGTTCTTAAATATCATTTAAATTTAATCTGGGGCTGCTTGTTCTCTCCAGTGGTTACTTCCCAACTCCATAGTTTCTAAAGACAGTTTAAATGCTTTGTTTTCCAATAGACTACTGACTATTAGCTGACTTCTCTGTGTACATTTTTGAGCAAGTGCCTGAGTGCAGTGTTCTGTGGTTGAGTCGCAGCCTCGATGTAGGCCGTCCAGTATCACACGGCAACTGGGATGGCTACAGAGATCTCCCCAGTTTCAAGATGGATTAGCACTGATTTGCAATCAATGGTTGGACAGTATATAGGAATTTAACGTAAGTCCCTTCAAGGCAGAGATATTAGCATTAATTAATTCAACCAAGAAAAATGAATAATTATTTCCTCAGGCATTTGCTCTGTGGAATGAAATGATAATATATATTGCAATTTGATTTATATGCTTTTTGCGTCTAAAACGTGTGCTCATAATGTGCATTCTCTGATAGAATTGGTAGTAAGACAATAACAAATGCACAGAACTGCTAGCCAAAAGAATTGAAAATAAGTATATTAAACTCAACAGCGACACGGTAAGTGAAAGAAAGGTCAGTAAGTGTCTCAAACCTGGGACAGACGCTTTGGTGGAAATGCTAGGACATCTCCTTTTTTTAGTGTTAGTCACCTAAGCAATGTGGCGTTGTTGACAAAAGGCACCTGTACGGCATGCGAGAGTGTGTGCAGGTTTCTGATGCAATCGATCGAAAACGAACGAAGGAAAGTTAACTTGCTAGGGATGGGAATCATGGACTTACTAGAATGAAATGAGAAATAAATTACATCATGCATATCAGGATCCGCCGCAATCTCGGGACGTGGGCCTGTAAGACAAAGATGGTGAGGACGCAAGTGCAAACAGGGTTTAATAAGAAAGAAAAAGGATAAACACAAGGCTTTGCCCTGAACACAAAGACGTGAACTCAAAGAAACCAGACATGACAAGGCTAGAATTGTTGGCAGAAGACATACAGACACGACCAGGGCGTTACCCGTCTGGGAACCAGAAACAAGACTAGGAATTAAAAACCAGACTGGTAATGCCCCTTGCAGACTACACAGGGCAATCCTAATCTAACCAGAAACTAAACAGAACCAAACATAACAACAACAAACACTCAACACAGACAAAAGGGGAATCGAGGCTTAAATAACAAAGGAACCAGGTGAGACAAAAGAGGGTAATCAGGGCAAAGGCGGAACTAAATGTGGAAAACAAGGAACATGGGTAAAACCTAAAACCTGGCTAGTCCTTGGAGATCTGGAGCACTGGTGCAGATGTGATAATACACACCTGTAGATGGCACATGATTTTGTTATTTGATATGATACAATACACTGTGATCTGATTTAGAAGAAACATAAAAATCTTTTTTCTCAAAAATGAAACATTATTAAAGAGCTTGCAGTGTATTACGAAGGAGCAGTATGAATGGCCATGCAATATGTTTAGTGCATTTATTGTCATTATCTAAATTATGCAGTGAAGTATGATGATTAAAAAACAATTCTTCCCAATTCTTCCTCAGACTACCAGCAGGAAATTAATTACCTTTTGTATTCAATTACATAAATCCTCAGAATCCACCGTATAACGTATGATTCTTTGATTTGCAGGGACACACTATACTCAGCATTCATTCACTTATAAAGCGGATTTTAAAAAATGAACCTCCGTTTGTTTGTATTCCGGTCATGTCTTTTTTAACTTCCATTTTTTGACCAAAATTCTCGTTTTTCATTTGAATGCCTGGCGATGTCAGCTCTATTAGTACGTTAAGTGGCAGGTGGCGGGGGGGGACACTATTGAGGACTACTAAAAAAATCACAGAACATGCTATATCTATTTACGATATTACAAATCCCATAATAAGGATACTGATATACAGTACAGCCATGCCGACAGCATTTTTTTTTAGGAAGAAAGCTGACATTTTTACTTGAAAAGATACATGTTTTTAACCTTCAGTGACCAAGTAAATGCTGAAATGGGATTTCAGACAAACCCCAAATTAGCATTTAACCTTCCCATTGATGCGTATTGAGTAAATCCTGCAGTGTTTCTGCAGTCAGACTGGGTAATTGTATGCCCTTCAATACTTCCCTTTTTATATCCTTCTATGCACCTCTCTGTTTAATACACCTTCACATTCTCAGTCTGAGTCCCAGTCAGTCTGTTACCTCAGTTCATTTAAATTAGTGAATCAGAGTGCAGCTCCAGTTTTTACAATACATTTAATTAAAGATCTAAGTTGAACCTCCAGGGTTAGGGGTTTGAGTGTGTGGAGTTTGCATGTTCTCCCCATGTTTCCTCTGTGTCCTCTTGATTCCTCCAACGACATACAGTTAAACCACCTGGTGACTTACCCATACTGTGTTATTGTGTGTCAGGATGCATATGTGCGTGTCATGTGATGGACTGGCTTTCAATGTATGTTTTTACCTGACTTGTGCCCTGAGCTGCCTGGGATAGGCTCAAGGTCTCTCTATGAATCTGTACTTGATGGATGGATGGATGGATGGATGGATGGATGGATGGATGGATGGATGGATGGATGGACGGACCTAATGATGATAGACAATGATCTTCAGAGTACACCATTTTAGTTTGTTTTCCTAGTACATCAATCACGGTGTGGTAGTCTGTGGAGAAACATCATCTGCTGTTGAGAATTTGTGCTTAAAATGTTGAAAAACCACTACAGTACTTAAATGCTAAATACAAGCATGAACCCAGTGGTAAAAACATTTTGTTTAGTACAAGATGCCTCATAGTTGAATTTTAGAAAAACAATTGTTTTCCAGAAAACCTAGTCATATGCAAAACAGCACAAAGCTTATGATCTTCTATATATTGTTTTTTTCTTACTCTTTAATATTTCTTATATCATTTCGTATAACTGTACTGAGAGCTTTCCTAGCAGTTGACCAAGCCTGGTGTACTAAGACATCGGAAATCGTGAATAAACAAAAGGATGCTATTAGTATCATATAGCATCGCATGCATTATTATATTCTCTCAGTTGTTCACCTCAATTTTTCTACATTATAGCGTTTAAGCATTCCCAAAGGCATGCGGCCCTTTCAGCTCACGATACACAAACACGGTTTGGTTTTTGGCTGAATACATTAACCTTGAAAGCTTTACGACACCATAAGAAGATGTGTCTCTTCTCTGTTCAACCAGCACATACTGAATATTAAACATGACAAGAGTTTCAGAGACAAATAAAGGAGGGGCAGTAGCAGATTGCTGATGTCAATGACATGGCTTTGCAAACGGTCTCTGTCGACTGCATGTTTTTTGTGTGGAAGCCAAGCAAAGGGCTGACAGGGTTGGTAGGAGTGGAACATGGCATCCTGCCTAATCTGAATTTTTGTTAACGTCGCCTTTCACATCCACAGATTACAAACTCCAGCTGTAGCTGTTTATACCATTCGGACGAATTGGTGTCAACTGTCGCATGGAATTCTGCAACACTTTTAATGACTCGCATCTTGTGTTCTTTCACGTAAAGTGTAACGAATGAGATGCAGGATCTAAGTGGGGAGAGAGGAGGATTTTTAATCGGGAAACAAGCTCGTGGGCCGACAGGCAGGAGTCAGGCCAAGAATCAGAGAGGAAGCAAGCACACCAGGGGAATCCAAAGTCGTTGTCATTGGCAGGTAGAGGTCGGGATCCAAAGGGCAGTCAGAACAGCAAACTAGTTTCAATCGCAAGACGATGAGCCGGAGTGGATAAAAGGGCAGGAGTCAAAAAACAGGTATGCAAAGATCATTTGGTGAAAAGCCCTCAGTGTAGTGATGAATACACTCTCAATACCTCCCAACAAGTAGTGCGATTGTGTGGTCATTTATTGTCCTCCTGACCCCGGTGTTAGTACTCGGGGTAGGACGATTGGGGATACGCTGGGTGTAACGGGTCAGCCGTGGGCGTGACATAAAGCAACTAAACTACTTCTGTTTGATATAGATACAAATATTTGTATATATAACCAAATATTCTGAAAGAGGACCTTCTTTAAGCCTTACAAATCTACAAATTGCTACCAATGTGTTAACAAGCAAAACTTGACTTCAACAGGCTGTAACCATTTTAAAATATGAAATTTTTAACAAGTCGGTGCAGAATAATAATTCTGCAGCAATTTACAGCATAACCGTGATGATTATACTCCTCACAATAAGAATTCCAAATATTCAGTAATGGCCGACAATTTTGCAGGTAGTCTGATAAACAGTGGTAATTGACTCTGATGACATAGTGACAAAAGTAACGAAAAAATTGTTGGATAAACTAGAAATAGAAGCGAAACAAAGCTGAGATACCATTAGCATAATCCATTCTTATGCTGTTTAGGTTCTGGGTTTAAGCTGATTTTGCCATATGTTGTAGAGTGGTTACAGTCTACAAACGTTACGGATTGATGCTGAGGCTGCAAGTTCATTAATTCAAGACTGGCACAAACATTTTTTTTTGAAAACATGTGTGTTTCATAAGGATAAAAAATATTTTGATACTCCTACCTTGACTTATCCATCCATCCATCCATCCATCCATCCATCCATCCATCTTCCCTATCTGATACAGGGTCACAGTGAGCCAGGAGCCCATCCCAGGAAAGGCAGGGGATTAGGCAGGCATCACAGTGGTTGGAATTCTGGTACCCACACATATCCACACACACACATAATTCAGAAACACCAGTTTGCCTAACTGTACGCTCTGTAGGAGGAAACCGGAGTACCTGGAGAAAACCCACAGAAATACTAGGAGAGTGTGGAAGCACCCACCCCCCCACCAATACTTTAAAAAATATGACGTTGAGCTTCTCTTGAAAGTTACATCACACGTGTGGTGACTGGGAGCAAAGGCACCCTGCCGGTTACCTAAATCTGCATCTGCATTGCGTCTGTGCAACATAAGGCAAGTCAGTTGCATATCTGCATTCCTTTCGCAGCTGTGCGTATATCTATGTTAGTCTCTGCTTTCCTTTTAAAGTGAATGTATATCTTTGTTCATCGCTTCGATCAACAGAAATGCCTTGCTGTCTTTTCATTGTATGTTTGAAAACAATTGAAAAGTCTTGCATACGTCTGCGTAGGACAACATAGCGGGAAGCAGACGCCAAATACAAACATAATTGTACTTGACGTTAGGTTTTAACTCATGAGGCCTGTTACAAATATTCCCCCTTTTTTAACTTTAGTCTGAGTAGTCATATTTTTTTTCTGTGTGGACAGCTACTGGCACCGGCTTGAAAGGTTTATTGAGAATTACTGTTCCGGACTGTGTTCTTGTCAGAGCTCGAGATTAATGTTCGGGGCTCTATAAATGCAGTTCAGGTGAAATAGGATGACAGGAGATGTATACTCCTGCAGGAGGGAATCTGGTTGCATTATGGCAGCGGTGGCTGGCATGTAACGTGGAAACAAAGTAAAGCCAAGAGTTAGAGAACCGCTCAAAGCCTTAGTGGTGTGCTGTTTTCCAACTCTGGGGTAATGTATGTGATTGCTTTTAATTAGTACTTCTCTTCCTCCTCTCTGTTTTCATTGTTCACCTACAGGATGCAGAGAATTTTTTTTTTTTGTTAATTATTTAGTGGTTTACAGTTACATTATTGTAATGAATAACAAATCTTTTAATGATGCACAATATTACTGACTTAATAACTACGATTAGTTCCAGTAGTTTGCAGTCACTGGTTTTATTGTGGGGTGGGTGCGGGAGCTCTGTCAGTGGCACTCTAGTGTCACGCCTTCAGGGTTGACAGTTCGATTTTCAGTCCCCCCAGATTTGTGGGTGTAAGGCATGTGTCCCTACCTGGGCTACGGTGTGTTTCCTCCCATGAGCCGTGTTAGTTACTGTTCTTTGTTCATCCTAGTCATGCCAATGAAGACAGTTGTTATATGCTACCTGATCGTAGACGTATGGCATAAAATGATGAGCCAGACAAAGAGGCCAGTGGGAGGAAGAAAGTATGGGACAAACTACGGTTAGTTGCGGGTAGTGTTGGCACTTCTCTGAGGAGCATTTTTGGAAGAGCGCTTTGATGTTTGGAATTAGGAAAGATTAAAGAATGAGGATTATGTTAATGAGTTACCTGCCTGCAGGTGCTGCAACATGCGTCCAAAATTTTTCAAAATATGTTTGATCTTCTTAGTTAACAAGAGGGATCCTTCTACTAGCTGAGCTGATAGAGCTTCATAATGGCCTGTTATCTGGAGCCATTTAAAGTGCCATTTTATGCTTTTTTGGATGGTGGTAGAAAATTGTTAGCATAAGAAGACTTAATGTGCCAACTTTGGTCAAGAAGGTTGAAATACTTTCAGTTTTTTTCATGATTATTACAATGACTTACAGTAAGGTTTTTCTTATTCATAACAAATTACCCTAATGCCATTAAATTATTGTGAAGTCCAAAGATGTGAAATATTTTATTTAGAGAAGTTTTGTAGGAATTAATAGAAGGTATAACACACCTCTTACCTGGAGTAACAGAAAATGGACAGTATTATGTCTTTATTTGTAAATAAAGATTTGCTGTCAGTGCTGCAACTTTTTAAAATAATATTATGCTAGCTCCAAACATAAGGACTTTGCAAATCCATAACCTGGTCTTTATTTATCAACACTCAAATGAAATGTACCCATTCCAAATTAATTCTCAAATACCCTCAGGCACATGTGTTGTAAACTGTGTTTTGTGTTCAGAAACCAGTCATTTTTTCACTAATATCAAATCATCCATGCTTACATCTCATCGTCAAAGTAAAGAGGTAATTCATTCACACAGTGTAATTTGTCCTACCGTGGAGCACATGGTGTTTCTTCATAGCAGAAACTGAGGTTTAAATAAATATTTGAATTAATGCCCTCGATGCAGTCAGATCCCCTGAGAAAGTTGGATGTTGCAGGCCATGTGCCCTTATAACTCTGCCTCTGCAGAGCTACAAATGAGGAAACTGTCCCTCACTTACCTATATCTACATCACAATCTTGACAGGTAATGGTGTGACGTCCGTCTTGGAGCAGCCAAAGTGAAACATGCATTCACACCGCCCAAACTGTTAGCCTTATCATCAATTTTGCTGAAAACTTGGTCCTGAAGCTGTAGCGTAAGCCATGGCAGCAAGAAAGTTTAGATATGAATGTTCAAAAATTTGTTACCATAGCAATTGATATTTCATCATTAAGTCTTTGTCAAGGCTACCTGAGCATAATATTTCCCTCACACTCGTACCGTGGGTCTGACTGGGCTTGCTTCAGATGCAGAAACTTGTTTTGAAGGAACCTCAATCTCTCGATGCTCCTGAACTGAAAGGTAAGAGAAAAGAATAATAAAAATGATAATAATAATAATAGCAATAGTTAAAGCAGTTTAAAAAAAACCCATTTGGTATCCCCGTCCTATCACTATAGGACAGACTCAGAAGAGGTGCCATTTCAGGTCATTGGTCTTCCTTTGATTTTTCAGAAGTGGATTTGATTCCAAGGCTGTAAAAAGATGGCTCAGATGTTAAAAGTGTTGTTCATCTGGGCACAATGAGCAATCTTTTTAGGCTTCATAAGAGACAGAAAATCACTTCACAAAATGGGGACTCTAAATGGGAAAGCTTTAATAGAGCGTTCTAGACACTTGTGATGAAATAGGGAAAGAAAGGACTTTGGAAGAGTAAGTTGATTGTGGAATATTGGATGATTGAAATTGTGTTCTTTTCATTCTGCTTGACTTTAAACCACAACTTTGAACACCCAGACAGCATCCCTTATGCCTGGCATCCATCACCCATCTGTTTTAGCTAACTGCTTATCCCATGCAGGGTTGCCCAAAACTGCATCTTATGACAGGAGGTCCAGGGCGTATTGCAAGATAAACCCTGTATAAGATGCCAGTCCATCAGAGGGCACAAGGCTGGGGTTCACCCTGGATGGGATGCCAGTCCATTGCAGGGCACATATATGTACACTCACAATAATAATTAGTTTGTGTTTATGAATTATTTAGCGATACCAATTAACCTAAATACAACAGGAGAGCCAAGCAAAATGGGAGAAACATACAAACTCCACTCCTAGAATGGAGCTGCAATTCAAACCCCCAACCCCACTGTCACTGAGCCACCATGCCCCCCCCCCACCTTCCTCCCCATATATATGGCAACTGATGATACAGTCGTGATTAATGAGCATGTGAATAACGTGAATAACTAAGATTCTCTGATTATGAAATGTTTAGCAGTTATGTTCCAAAGAATAAGCCCTTATCAGTAAGAAATCTTTATGCTTTCTACCAGTTCACTAATGTAACTGTATAAATACAAGTACAAATATGACCCTGCGTTGGTTGTGCTAGTTTAAAACAGTAATTAATAAATAAGAGCAGCCAGTTAAAGAGCAGATATTGGATTTCTACTGCACTATGCCACACTTCTGTCACACATGCCCTACACACCCATTCTCTAACTTTCGTCCTCCATGCCCTGCAAATTCTCGGCTCTTAGCATTACAGATATTTTCACTTCTCATTTCTGAGGAAAGGTATGTGGGCTCTTCATGCTTAGAATAATGTGTTATACGAGTATATTCAGGTGGCAGAATGGCTTTGCAGGTAGTACTGTAACCTCACACCTGAGGCTGGGGTACTGAAATCCCAACGGCTCTGTGTAGGTGTGTGATTTGCATTTCCTCCCCAGGTTCCTCCAGGTTCTTGAGCCCAGAAACATGCATTTGGGTTAATCAGTGTCTCTCCTGGATAACGCCAGAGAGATGGGTAGAAACAGTAAGTTTCAGCTGTTACCAGGTCGATGGACTTTAGTGTATATTTTAAATAGCTTTGTCTTTCTTTGTCAGACTGACCATACATAGACTGGCCATACATGTTATACATTTAATTGAAGTAAAACACCAAGAAATGGTAGGGAATTAATATTAAACGATATTCAGGAGGGTTGTACCAGTTCTTATAAAGTGTGTCACATGCTTCCTTCCTTCAGATGGCTGTGACTGTTTCGTTAAAGTCACCTGGGTAATAGCTCTATGCAGGCCTCATGAAAACGGATTGTGCCAAGTAGCCACAGTGTGAAGGATTCATGCCCCGGAGTTAGATTAGGTCCTGCCTATCAGACATATTCCCATGGCAACACATTCAAAACCCAGAAAATGTATTGTTGTCGGAGTCCCACTCCCTTTTCTCAGAAGTGTTTGTTGGCCATTATATTGTAGTAATTTCTTTTTTCGCATAAATCAGATTTTATAATCTCGGCGGACGCCGTGTTGCCACTAGAGGCACAACGGCACTGAACGACGGGAAGAAAAAAAAATCGACCTCGAGCAGAGGCATGGGCACCCCAGCCTGCCTTTTCACAAAGACGATGTTTATATTCTGAGCCACTGGCTGTACTTCCACTGGTTGTGTTCGAGGGGACAAACGTGTGATCCACTAGCGGTCTGTCGCGCTTTCTCACGTTAACCATTAGACATGTGGAGCGTCATCAGCCATAGTGAAAATGCGTAAATGGACCCACGCCGGGAAGAAAAAGGTCATGAATCAGAGATGAGCGGCACCTGTAATTACAGCTGTTTGCTTCCGCCCTCGTTGCACAAGCCCATGGAAGCGCAGCGTGTGGAGCTCATGGCAGAATCTGCCGTAATAGCGAAACCTGAGTGTGGATTTAATGGTCTGTGCCATGTCATTATGCTACTACATTCAATGATTGTAATACTCAGACTTCATTTTTTTTCTGCTTTTCATTTCCTACTACTTTGATTACAATAATTACAGCGGTTACCATTAATACTACAACCGACACTACAAAACTACAAAATTACTCTGCCATGTGAATATCACAGTGCATGCTTGGCGTGTTTTGAAGTAAGAATAATGAAATTTAACAGGAATAAATATATGCATGTAGACAGATATTTCCAGTAAACACAGTCCTACAGAGGGAGTGTGTATGCCCAGTGACGGATGTTACTGTTAGACGAGGGACCCCCATGAAAGTATCAACGGTTTGCATTAATTGTATATAAACTTATGTTTTCATTCTAATTTATGCCCACCAAATTATCATCTTTATAACACTATAAAAGAGCTTAGTTTATTCACCGATTCTCACACCATTTGTGTAAACTCCTAGCGGCACGGCAAGGGGAATTGTCCTGCTGGGATCTACGTGTGTCATCATGGTGAATACTCATCATGATAAGGTGGACCAGGCTTGTCAGGATGGACAAGTGGCCTGGAGGCATAAGCAGACCTGCTTCTATTTAGCTTGTGCCAGACTTTTATATCCCCTTTCTCATTTGTACCTTTATAGGTACCATCTGGCTGCAGGGAAGAGCCTGTTTATCTACTAGGGGGTGGTCTTAATGTTGAGGCTCAACGGTGTGTCACCCCGGGGGCACCCCTCTCTCCAGGCTACAGTGGACTATTCCATCGTCAGGATGCACTGCTCAGTTCTGAGTAAAGCGTGTCAGACAGAAGTCATCAAAAACACAGACCAGAGCAACAGACAGCACAGGACAAACAAAATGAAATGAAACATAGTTACCCCAGAGGTGCAGGAAAATATAAAAAAAAGAAAGGAAAGTAAGGAACAAGTGGCAAAACTCAAAGGTAATTGCGTTATTTTTTTCTTTCCGCCAGTGGAATCTGTTAATGCCAAAGTAGGCACTAGTGTTGCTGTTACGATCACAGCAGCCTCCCTCTGACCAGATTGAGGAGCATGCGATAGCATTAGCGTTGCTGATGATGGCCCTGTCTCTCGCTCTCATGATGATCACTGCACCATCACTCTACTGGATAATGACCCTGCTCTCTGGCCAAAACAACTCCCAGATGAAGAGCACTGTTCACTGCTCGCTTACAGAATAAATCCCAAATCCAGCCTGGACACTACTGAAGGAAAAGTGTGGCATGCTGTGAAAACACATCTTACATGCAGGTCTGATTGTTTTCATTATTATGGGTCATAAAACATGAGAATCGGGGGTGAGGAGGACCCCATACATTTCATTTGCCTTAGGTCCCCAAATCACTAATTCCGCCCTTTTGTAGCTTATACTCTAAACAGTCCAACATAGCCAGGATACACATGTAAGATTAAATTCCTGTGGCTCACCCGTTTTTTTTCTATAATAGTAACAGTTTAGTCAATGTAAAAGGTTTTTAATTCAGGGATGTATTTCCATACATAAAATGTATGGCATGCAGTATTCACTTTTCTCTGCATTCAGCAATGACGGATTTTTTGGGCTCTGCAGATGTTTTTCCACTAGAACTCAGAATCACCTTTGTTTGGCTCCTAAAAATCGATTCCTGTAGATACCAAGGCCTCCTTATCACAGTTCAGGTCATTGCTCTTCAGCGAGTGGCAGATAACGCTGCTGGCATTTTTGATCCTGCCTGCTCGCCATGGTTACCGGCGAGTTAACAGTGCTTAACGGCCAGAGCGTGGGAAGCGACGTGCAGGCCTGTGGTGCGAATTAACAACCAGGACCTGACAGGATACAAATATTTCCTCAGACCACTCGGAAATTTTACAAAGTAGCCGGCGCAAAACAACAGGAAAGTGCAACCCTTGAGAGGAAACAGACAACCAGTGCCTGCAGCATGCCCGCAGCTCTGCGGCGCAGAGTACTCCCCATACACACAGGCTGCATTTTCAGGCCCAGCCTGCGGACCTTCTCTGAGCAGCTATGCCAGTGTTCCATTTCCCCGGTCACAGTCAGCTAGTTTCTCAGTCTAAGATTCATCTTTAGAGCCCCCAGTGGCTGGGTTAGGCAATGGCAAATGTGAAGGGGTGTTGTTTTTATATCATAAATGCCGTCCTGAATTTTGGAGAAATACATTTAGTAATAGTCATTTACATGCTTATAATTGGGTTTACAGTTAACCAGATAAAATTTCAACCTCAAGGGTCCAACAGAATGTTCCCACCTAGGATTTTTTTGTGCAATCCTCCTGTAACGCAATGCATGATTAAAGGGCTACATTTGAAATCAGTTGTCTATCATGGCTGGTCTGCCTGGCAGTTCTTGGCTTATACTCATTTATTTTGGAGAAATGTAATCATATCTTATTGCAGTTTTTAGATTTGCAGAAAACGAAACCTTCTCGTGTGTTATTTATTCATGGCACCATCAACTCATCATAGATTGCTTTGGTTCGTGCAGGACTGCATCTCATTGAGCCACAGCCACTACTGTGTCTTCCATCCTGCATCAGTAGATGTTCAGTCATGTCCACATATCGTGGCACGGAAAACCAGCAAAATGTGTTAAATTCGATTTGTATTTGCAGGGAATCTGCAAAGAACGTTCAAGAAAGGTCGCAATCTATGGAAAATCAAATGAAAATGAGATAGGAATGACTTGTGATAATTACCTTTTAACTAATGGCTAGGAGAGGATCTCTGGAGTGTTTCACTTATTAAAACGAGCTCCTGCCATATTCTGCAGATGTCTGACTTCCTTATTTTGTTTTTAGCAGGCAATTCAGAATGAAAAACGGTGATGGTTCTGTGCCATTGTGCCTTGGTTTAACTGCATTAAATGTCCAAGATGTATTTTTCTTCCATGAGGAGTAAACTAGCAAGACAATAGAACGTTTTCAGACTGCCCAGCTTCCAAGTGAAATAAAAAACAAAACCCCTGCATCCTAGGGGTCTGTTGTGAAAAAGTCTCCACAATGTCCAGTTCAGTGGGTTTGCTGCTACAGCTCACTAATTGTAGCACAGGAAACTGGGCAGAGGCTCTGAATTTAAGACCCATACACTAACACAAAGTTTACAGAGCATTGATTTCAGAAGAACATTGTTCGTAATCAAATAGGCTGAAAGTGATTAAAATCCTAATGGATGCCCTCCTGGATAAGACGGTGGATAATGAGCCTGGCAATCAGTTAAATACTTCTAAGAGAGCGGACTGTATTGTCACTTTACCAAGTGCTTTGTTATCTAGCTTTGGACACAAGACCCGGCTTTCTTTAATGCGTTGTTAGTGTAATTGTCTGTAATATGAATCAACCCGACATTTTTGATTTTCAAGAGAAGGCTGACACTCATTCCTCTTTGCTTCAAGCAGCAGTCTAAATTAATACTGATCTTGTAATATCTGTTCGTATAATGACTATACATAGCCTATATACGCATTCATCTTCTAACCACTTATCCTGGTCAGGGTCACAGAGGGGCCTGGAGCCTATCACGGGCAGTACAGGGCACAAGGCAGGGCTACGTACACCCTGGATGGGATGTCAGGTCATTGTAGGGCACATGCATGCACACTTGCTAGGGCACAATTGACAGACACCGATTAACCTAAATCACGTGTCTTTGCAGGAAAAAACTCATATAGCATGGGACTAACATGCAAACTCCAAGCATGCAGAGCAGTGGCAGGATTCAAACCCCAAACCCTGGAGGTGTGCGGAAACTGTACGAACCACCATGCCCCTTTACTGTATATATGTTTATTTATTTATTTGATTTATATCAGTATTTTGTTCTAAATTAGGTCCAATTTTGTGAAAGCTTTCCCCAAGCCTTCAGTTGCCTTCTACAGTATGTGATTTCCCACAATACAGTCAAACGAGAGGCTTTATGGTATGGGGTTGGCATGAAAACCCTCACATCTGTCGAACCCCCCACCCCCACACCTGCAGTAAAACCTGGCCATAATGACTGCAGACAGCAGGTGACCCCTCCCCTACAAGTTTCCCCCGTACCTGCTAGAGAGTAAACAGTTCTTGGCACAACTGCACTCACCAGAGGATGCTTAGCCAGAATGCCGTTCTCTGTATAGAACATCAATTATTCATCCAAATGTTGCTCGGTTGCATAATTAATGACTTATTACCTTAGCAAGGTGAAGGCTGACAATGTCGCGGAGAATTGTATCGCGATCGATCGCGGGAAAAGTGAAATTCCGATGTTATCCAGGGTTGATGCTGGCTGTCTGTTGCTGCAGTAAATCTATTGTGAGTCTCTGCTGTGCCAATGTCACGACAGAAGGGAAGTGAAATAATTACTGGCCTTGTTCTGCTGGACTTCCAGAAAGCCTCATAACGGTGGTATGCTGGCTTCTGTATGTAGGGCAAGGCTCCAGGTCAGCACAGTGGCCAAAGTTTACTGGCTGTCATGGGGGTTGACAGAAAGGTCAGACGAGGAAAGTTTACGTGCCTGGAAAAAGATGTCCATGCAGCAGTTGAAAGGTCACTTGTGTTCGTCTATCTGTGAAAGCATTCACCACCTCTCCACCAGTTCTCAAAGGTATTCATCTGGCTTCTGTAATTGCCTGGACATATTCCAAGCTCATTCCCCTTTTTTGGCACTTTCTCTTCAAAAGCATCAACTGAATGGGTCCATGTGTAACTAGTCTCTGAACAGATTTATGTTTTTTTTTTGTAAAATGGATTGCAGATAATAACAAAGATTGCAGCCCCTTGAGGAAATGTCTTTGGAAGAAGTCATTTTTTTCCATAGGAACTATATTTTATGGGCCTAGAACAATGAGTACAGTTAAATTAGCGTTTAATAAAAGGATTGATTTTTGCAAAAAATGTGACGAGATGGTATTGCCAAATATTTTTCCAATTTACAGGAGTTACAATGAGATAAGGTCCATTGTAGCTTTGCGGTGCTGCTTCCACAAAGCCTTTCACAACTGATACTAGTTTAAAGTTGTATCTTACTCTGTTTCTCAAAGAGCTCTTCCTTTCCTATATTTTAAAAGGGGGTACCACCCAGCAGCATAAAACTTGGGGGAACGATGGAAGTGAATTCTGAGCATCAAGGATGAATGACTAACTGAATAAATTTCCATGGAGTTATCCTTTCTTAAACGCCTGTGTTGTGTGTTGTTTTCCACTGGCGGAGAGAAAATTTCGTTTTTCCCTTTTCTCTCCCACCAGATTGTTCAGTGCACCCCGTATTGTGGATCCAGTGAATTAATGTGTGCAGCTGAGTGTCATCAGCCATGGAACAAATGGACTGTAAACCCTACCAGCCACTGTCCAAGGTGCGACACGAGATGGAGCTGGCGTACACTAGCTCTTCGGATGAAAGCGAGGATGGGCAAAACTTGCGCAAGTCCTACACGTCTCGAGAAACCCTGCCTGATTACGGACAGGACCTGAGGCTCAGCTACAACAGCCATGCCAAGAGGCAGACAGAGCAGACACAAGGTACGTTACGGGGCACCTCCATGTGACTCTGGGTCATCGCTGAACGATTCCCCGTGGTTGCTCAATGAAGCAGTTGTCAGGACTGATTACAGATTCTCCTGCGAGCGTACAACCTCCTGGTCTCACACCAACCTAGCCTCATACAGAAAACAAAAAGTGTAATAATGAAAACAAATATAATTAGTATTTATTTTGGCTGAAAGCAAAGATTTGTGTGTGGCATGAAGGATTATTAGAACATAAGTCAAGGCCAGTATTAAAAATGCAACTGGAATTGTCAGTAATCAAAATGTCATTTTGTCTTAGATGCTATACAGTATGTTTTTGCTTTAGACAACAATTTTTTATTCCATGCATTGGCTTTGTCAAGATCAAAAATGATAACGAATTTTGTCAATGCCGTTTCCCCGTTCCAGTGAGATATTTACTGAAACAATGGAAGGCACATGCCATATCTAAACATTTGGTCTGTGACCTGAGCCTGATCTCACTAATACCCCCGTCGTGCACTGCTGTATTTTTCAGAAATGTTTTCGGAAAAGCACCATTTATTCTACTCTAGCCGTGTTCTTGTGTGGTATTATTTTAGGAATACGCACACAAATCTCACTGCGGTAGTATATCGTCACAAGAGTTAGCCTCTGTGTGGAAGTAGAACGATGGTTTCCAGAAAGGATGGCGGTCGAATCGGATGGATTTTCCTTGACGTGTCATTTAGCTATGAATGTCTTGCAACACAAATTTCACTTGGAAATCAAAGTACGATGGTCACTGCAAATGAGTACATTACAGCACTGAGGGCAAAAGCTGGTAATGGGAAAAAAAACCGAATCAACTCAGAACTATGAGAGTCGCACTGGGGTCTAAAGGAAAACCCAACATCACACATTTTCCATTTTATCAGCTTCAGTTGAGCCATGGGCTTCCTTAATACATAGTAAAGTTTTAAATCATTTCATTTTATATCTGTGGCATATTCTGGGAAAAAAATCATACTTACGACTGAATTTGTGTGTCATTTACTCACTTCACCCATCCATCCATAGGAATAAAATTAATATACCGTCAGTGAATTAAACTTTATGAGATTAAAAAAAAATCTTAACTTAGAATTCCACGTTTAATTAAATGGAATGAAGTATGTCAGTAATGACTTAGTTCAGCCTTAAGCTTGGAGAATGGACTATCAGTTAACAATTTAAGGTAGTCCACAGGTAATATGCCTTGCAGTACATAATGAGATCTGTACAACATTGTCTAAATTCACCATTTTTAAAATAAAGACCTTAATTAAATGGCACAAGTGTACAAGGTAAAAACATATCCTGTATGGTACAGATATATTTATAAATGCCGTGGATTTTCACAGAACTTCAATACTCATTCCATCACAGTTTCTGTTCAGCTCATAATTGTTTACCAAATATTTATAGTCTCCTTCTTTGACTCATTTTTACACAGTGTTGCATGCACACAATGTATACACTATTCTTTAAATATGAGCTTGTTTCTCAATCAGGTATTGACATTCAATGTGCCTTTAAATAATCATTTGTGAATCTTGCTTTAAATAGTTCTCCTCTATGCATGGACAAGCGATTCCAAATCTAATAATATTGCTTTCTTCCCTACTGTGTTTGCATCAAATTGGAAAGAATCCAAAACCTTATGGGATGAAATAAGAAAACATACGTAATTCCCAGCGACTTGCCTTTGTAACCGTGAGGCAGTTCGTTCGAAGCAATAGGGAGGGGGCAGAGAACGGCTGAACAGGCACTGCTGAGGCATTCGGACAGAGGTGGCCAATTACAGGCTTGCAAGCCACAATTCTGCACCGTTAAAAGTAAATAAAAACAAAATAATGTTGCAGTGGCGAAAAAAAGCAAAAAATGAACAGTACCCCCCACCCTTGGTTCATGTATTTAGGGCCTTACCGTTACTGCTCTGATGTTTAGCCGGTTGGTCAGCCTTGTATTAAAGGGTTAATCAGATTAGCCTGCATGACTGAAAAATGAAGTATTATTTTAATTGTGCATCTTTTATGAATATATATATATATAATACATTCAATATATTGCAAATCTATGTATTTCAGTTAAATAGCAAGTGAATTCATTATGGATGCTGCTGGATAAAATAACTGTTTTTTTTTTATATGTGTAGTATACTGTATATTTGAGAACAATATAGAATTACATTTAATTTAAAAAAGGACCAAAGTGTGCCATTCAAATATGTGTACACCTGCTTCTTTATGCCGTCATATTGAACCATCTAGTGACTTCAGAGAGATCCAAAAGAGAGCCCTGAGCGAACTGTACCTTTTAAAGTATCGGCACCGGCTTGGGGTCATGGACCCACTGGCCAAATGAAACCCAACCAGCCTAAGCAAACACAAGCCACCACTCGGCTGTAGCCTGGTGAAGGACTGCTGGCGCAGTACAGCACTCACACTTTTATGTCCTTACTCCCCCACGATGCTGACCATCAGTCTCTCCTTATCTAACCCACACTGTCTCACAAGATGAAGCCACACATTACAGTCGCTGGCTCCTCTTAGTGGAAATGATCAATCCACTGACCTCCCCCCACCCAGTACATTGCCTTCCCAGTTTGGGTCATACTTTTGGGAAGATTCTTCATGCTGATGTGCCTTACCTGTCCCTTCTTCCGAGAAATTTCATAAAGCTCAGTTTAGTTTACTTAGCTTTGTCTAGCCCCGGAACCCCAGGCCATAGTGGTGGCCAGCCCAAGCATGAGACCTACACCCACACTGGCTGCTGTTTTGATGCCAAAGAAGCTCGTTTATCAGTTTCACTGTGTACTTCTTGTGTTGTGCTGACCCCTGCCACGCTACTGTTACATCTGAAAAAGAAAACCACCCTTGACTATGACTTGATTATTGACTATGCCTTTCCTGGGCCCAAGCATCCCATTCACTATCCTTGCCAGTGAGTTTCTTACAATTATAAAGGTACATTTACTTTAAGCAGCTATAGAATTGAGAATTGAGGGTACATATACCCTATGGAATTACAACACGTATGTTTGACTCATACCTTGCTATTAAATGTATTGTAATTCTGCCCATTTGTTTTTTTTTTATAATATTCTTCACATGCACTGTTAACTAATGTTGAAAGGTGTAGAATACCTTCGTTAAATGAATGATTCATCAAAAAGCTTTAACCGTTAAATTAAGTCAGTCATTACAAACTGTTCCATCTTTATTATCGTGATGAGATGCTTAATTTTCCCTTTAATTGATTAATCATATGAAATGCAAATAATGACAGCTGACACAAAAATGATAATGGACTAGTCTCAGATCACTGATTTTATCTTATTGCAAGCCGCAAGTGAATTACATAGAGCTTTTGATTAATGATATACATGTTTAATTAAGAAACAATTCTTGTTTGAGTAGAAGGGGAAATGAATACACATTTTGGAGGACAGACTAGTTGATGCATTAACCTTTGAAAATATACCAACAGTAGTTAGACATTTTGTAAAGGACAGAAGAATAGACATTTAAATGTTTTCTTATTAATGTTATTTCTAAATTGGTATACTTGTTAATTTTCCATTACTGCATTTGCTCATGTGTAGCATTCAGAAGTGCATAGCAGTGTGTTTTTTACACCTTTCTACATTTCAACACTTTTTATCGGTTATTGTGTTTAGTTGCCTGGGGGCCTCAGATACAGAACATACAAGTAGACTCTCATTACCTCTAACTCCTGTTAAGTGTGTCTGGGCAGCTGTACTGGGGAAAGAACGGTAAAATAATAAATTGAATTAAATATTTTCTCATTAGTTGTTGTGTATCCATGACCTGGACCAGGACATACTTTCGACCTTTCTACTATGCTTATAAATTTTAAAAATGATTGTCACAAGTGTTCAGGAAAGAAATTCACGAATAAGGTGATCTGGACGTCAGGTTTAAAGGTGGAAGGGATTATCGTTCCTGGAGGTGTCGAATGTCTCACAGCACAAAGAATGAGAAATGACGCTCAGTCTTCCCAAGTCTCTTCGACTGACTGCTGTACGATATTTCAAGACAGTGGATTAAATGAACCATTCATGAACCTTCAAATCGCATAGTGTGCCGAAGGGACTGAGATTAATTAAAGGCGATAGAGTTTTGAAGCACAGTCAGTTGGAACCTCTACCGAAATGAGTAATTACCATTCCATCAGTCTGTTGTTAATAGACATTCAGCCAGTAGAGTAATGTCCAGGCTTGCATCAACACGAGAGAAGCAGTATATCTGAGAGGCCTATTAGCCACTGAGTACTTCATCGTTGAATACAAACACGGTAAACGTAATTACACAGGCAACTTACAGAAAACGTACAACCAGACTATGCCTTTTCCAGTAACACATGCGGTTACTTCTTGTGCCTCACAGCAGAATAGGCAGGTGGTTGGTGTATTTGTGTGAATCTTAGTCTGAAGTGCTTTACTCACACATTCAATGAGCAGAAACCATAGGTGCAGGTGATGAAGTTATCCATAATAACTCCTCTTATTTTTAGCATTCAAAAAAACAACAGCACCCCAAATTAGTTTTTTTAATGCTGATTGTACTCTGAAATATTCATTTTCAGGAACATAAATATGTGCCAGTATTGCATACTTTGTAAAGAAATAGACCTGGAGAATTAAATAATTAAATCATTCTGAGGACATAAATTATAGTGCACATCTTTTCAGGATCCGTGTGATCATCTGAAGAATTTCAACACACTCACATTGATCAGGTATGCAAACCATTCTATTACAAAGAGCGTTATTTTGACAATGTTCAAGAAACATATGAAAATGTGAAATCTCATTTTATAAGTACCAAAATGCAAGTCTCTATACACCAATACCAATTTACCTGTAAACGTGAAATTGCAATATATCAAGAAATTAATAAAGGTAATGACAAATACCAGGTTTACTTTGGATTCTTATTTAAGTTTATGTGTGACTGATTAAGATGGGTCAATGCAAGCAGAAGTACAAATCACAAGGGACAAACGCACAGTAGAAAAAGAAACGATTTTGTACGCCTCTTCCGAAATAAAATTGGCTATTTAATGGTTAAACAACATGTAAGATTAGTGTGATATTTATGTTACTGAAACACAAGACGTAAATTCTCTATCTATCTATCTATCTATCTATCTATCTATCTATCTATCACATTTTTTTTTCTTTTTGCCTTTGGATTTACATAAACTGGATATTAAGGATTCACTCAAAGCAGACACTGTAGCATGAATTTATGAAAGCTGTTTGTACATGAATATGTGGAGGACAGAACCCTAGAAATAATTTGGCCTGCTGTGGCCACTCCATTGTCTACCAGTATTTAGATGGAGTGGCTGTGATTCAGATATTGAGGAGGGTCGAAAGGGAAGCATCTGCAGAATACAGAGGGAGGTCAGGAACAAGGATGCCCAACGTACTTCATTAGCAAAGAGGCTGTTTCTGAAGATATGAGTCCTGTGACATCACCCTGTGCTGCTGTTAATCAGGCAGAAGTGCAGTGAAATCTTAAGAGTGGGTTTAAAAGATTGGCCTCTGCTCTCCTGATGGTGTGCAGCCCCTCATGTTTTTTGTTCTCTCTCTCTCTCTCGCTCTCTCTCTCGGTCTCTCTTACTCGCTTGCTCACTCACCACGTATCCCTTCTGTATATT
>JAACJT020000002.1:208954-324556 GCA_009936485.2 Gymnarchus niloticus | reverse complement strand
TATACCTGAATATATATATACCTGAACCCAGTCCCCTCAAACATTTCACCGTTAATCTATACCTGAATATATATATACCTGAACCCAGTCCCCTCAAACATTTCACCGTTAATCTATACCTGAATATATATATACCTGAACCCAGTCCCCTCAAACATTTCACCACTAATCTATACCTCTACTAATGTAGGCCTATTTCTTAATTTTAATGGCAAATCAAAGTGTGAATAAATAAGTAAATACTCCATCCACAAAAAAATACAAGGTTAATAATACTCGGGGGTTGCTTACATATTTGTAATCTTGACATATTTAACCCCCTCCCACACACACACACACACACACAAACTTTGAAAATAATAATTAACTATAAAGTGCCACTTTTTGACCATGCTTACACAACATATTATAATCAAAAAGATCATTTCCTCTTTCAATTAATCAGTCATTTGAGACTTAATTTGTTGCCTGTGGTATTGATTTGGTATCGATGCCGAGGTACCAAATCTGCTATCAGTAGCGAAGTCAAAATTTTGGTATCAATCCATCACTATTACATGCTAAAAATGTAACAAACATATTGGAGAGCTGATGTATTTATTTAGATATCATTTTTGCTTTGGTGGTATTTATAGTCGTGTTATGGTGATATTTAATGTCTAAAACAGATGCTAAAATGCTAACAAAAAATATTTTACAAAATTCGGCTCCACTCATTCATAAATAGCACAGATAAATCCTTCTTTGAGGTGACACGTTAGAAATGAAAGGTAATTATAACAGCTTTGCAAGGTACAAAAAAACACTCTACTGTTCACTATGCAGTGAAAAGTGTAATCTAACAGCACATTTCTTGCGCGTAATGACTGAGTAAATAACTAGAGTGAATTTTAGAATGTCTTAAAAATATTTATTTTGGCAGTTTTAAATGATATCCAGCCGATTACCCTAGCATTACATATTTCACTCTACTTCTGTACTTTGAGTTTTATGTTGCTTGTTAGTCATGCATTTAGTATTTTTATGTTTTTCTTCATGCATTGGGGACATGGTGGCTCAGTGGTTAGCACTTGCACCTCCAGGATTGGGGGTTCGAACCCTGACTCTGTGTGGAGTTTGCTTATTTTCTCTGTACATTGCAGGATTCCTCTGGGGACTCCAGTTTCATCCTGCTGTCCAAAGACACATGCTGTAGACTAATTGGCATGGATGAATTGTTCGTAGTGTTTGATTGGGTATGTGAGTGTGCATTGCAATGGGTTGGCACCCCATCCAGGGTGTTCCCCACCTTGTGCTGTAGGGCTGCCTGGAATAGGCTCTAGCCACCCCCCCAACCCTGAATAGAATTAAGCAGTTTAGAAAATGGATGTATGTATGTATGTATGTTCGTTCGTTCGTTTGTTCGTTCTTGTATTTGTGTGCTTACACATTTTTATATGTTTTGTTATTTATCCGTTTTAACACGGCAGTCACATTTTGTGAAGTAATATGTTTACATGCCATAAAGACATAGAGATTACCGAAAAACATCTGAATGCTGACCAGGTGATCTGAAATATACATATTCTAGTATTTTGATGTTATGTGGGACCTCAAGGCACTGAAAGTGAGTAACTTCACTTATCTTTGATGTTTTGCTACTAACTGGGTACTCACCTGGAACATGTTAGCAAGGGGATGCAGTAACAGGACTGCATTCTCCCCCAAACCAAGGAACACTCAGAGAACATTCTCATCTGCTCTCAGCCAAGCACAACGCTAAAGAGGTACATTTTTCTCGCCTCGTTCCCTGTAGACCTGGAGTATTGTGAAGCGCCTCAGATGCTGTGCCCTAGCTACCAGGCAGATCTTCACTCGGGCCCCGCGCACGGGTACCCAATGGGCGTGGGTTCTGACATCGACACAGAGGCGGAGGGCGGCCCCTCCCCCAGCCACGCCCTGCACCTCTGGATGCGGGAGATCAAGTCTGAGCACAGCTCTTGCCTCTCGAGCCGGGCCAACTCTGTGCTGTCACTCACCGACACGGAGCAGGAGAGGAAGTCCGATGGCGAGAACGGTAAGAACCTTTGTCACATGTTCAGGATGCAGGGTAAGAGTGCTTCATTTTTTTTTTTTTTCCCTCCTCATGCGCCACAACATTCTTGCCATTTACTCTGTTTTGCTGCGGTTTTATGATGAAATTGTGTCAGGGTTTGAACAATGAAGTCACTGGAGAAAAAGACATTTTTAGGTGAACTGCAGCAGAAATTCAGCTCCAGGTGCTCATGCCTTTAGTGGTTGAGAGTAAGTCTGAAGAGGACTGCGTAGCAACATGCTTTGATGGACAGGAGATCACAGTAACAAGAGAAAAAGGAACTAGTTATTTCTCTGGACATATCACATATGCAGTTCTTTTTTTTAGAATGCAAAATATATTTATCTGTTAGCTTAGATATACTAATTGAATCTGCTTGATTTTCAATCGCATCATTAACTGAGGGAAATCTGCAGATCTCTTTAGCCAAACAATCTGTATATTGGTCATTAGAAGCTTCCTGTTTTGCCTTCGAGATGCTAACATGAGTAGGGAAAAAAATCGGATATTACTGTCTTTAACCAATCCAGGTAGCAGATGTTTTCCATAATTAATCCAATGCAAACAGCCGTGCCACAGGGAGACCATACATCTACAAATAAACTCACAGTGACACTAAAAATGGCCTGTCAACTTCCTTTTTTATGTTATCACAGTAATACTTACATGTAAGATGTACTATCTGGGGCCAAGGCTATCAGTTAAAGATTTATTATTGATAGCTTAGCCATGAAAATTTGATTTCTCTTGAAATCCGGAAAATCTAACAGTGAGGTTTTAGGTATAACATGGAAGTCAGAGTCTTAGTGGGGGGTTTTTTGGGAGGGAAGGGGATTTTTAAGGTGAAACTACATGTAAGATACATTAATGATCAGCTAATACAAATAAGTTATATAAAGTCATATAAAGGCTTTTCTGTAATTCATTATGAGAAACAAAGTGGATCAGAGCTTGTTGTTCAGTTCTTCAGAGTCTTAGAATGCTAGTTTTTATGTTAAAATGAAAGGCTTCCATTCTCCATAACAAAACAGCTTAATGCAAATGAATATTTTCAGATATGACTGATCAGAGCAACATGATTTTTCTTCTAAGTAGTTTTTTTTTTCAACATTCTTTTTGTTTTTTAAGGGTCTAAACTTTTGATTTCCCAGTAATGAAACTTCACCTGAGCGGCAATGTTTCAAGCGAACGCTCGATCCTGCAACTGATGTGCATTTAATTACACGGGGTTATGCACAGCGCATACACCGTGTCATTAGTCATTCGGCGTTTGTCATAGTCTACCTGACCTCACAATCCACCCACTGCCATGCTGTTAAGATATAGAGGCAGCAGGTTTTTCGTAAGGAGAGAGAAAGATAAACCTCTTCTACAAATTTCTGTCTGGCCTTTTTGTACTCATCAAAAAGCAGCCTTTGATAAAAGAAAATTAAAGGAAAAAAATATGCTGGACTCAGCTCCCTCTAATGATGCCGGAAATAATTATGGATTTGGTATTACTGAGAGAACCAGTCTGCCTTTATCCCGAGCACTCTAGTCGACTGAAGGGGAAAGGGAATAGGGTTCTGCTAAATGCACGGATCCGACATATTTCAAAAGATCCAGTCAGATCGAAAATAAAACGAGTAATGAGTGAGAGTGAAGACGGAGCCTCTTTCCATTTGATCCCGTGAGGATGCAAGTTGTCGACGAGACGAGGATATGCAGAGGAGCTGGCATTCACCGCACAACTCAGCTCTTAGTCAGTGGTGCCGGCAGAAAGAGAGGCCACATTGTCTAATGAGAGGAAAGCTTGGATGGCCCGGTACACATCTCTGAATGTCAGGCCTCATAGGCCTGTGGTGGTGGGAGACAGAGGGTAGGGGGGTTTGAAGGGGTGGCAACAAAACCGTAGCCCAAGAATCCAGTCGCGTCTGCATTGGCTCGTTCGTGTCGTGTTGGGGGAAAAATATCAATTTGCTCTGCCAGTCAGTTATTTGATATGAAACGCCTGCGATATGAAGATTCTGATAGAAATGTGGTGTGCTTCTTACCTTTCCGAGGATGAGAATGAATAATCTATATGCTGAAGAAGAGATTCCATTTGGAGGAAGTCTCTGTGTCTTTCCAAGAGCCCGTGAATTCACAGGGATTTTTTTTTTGTCAACAACTCTTTGTGCAGTCTTCCGAGCGGCTGACGGGTAGCCGCACTACAGATTATTTGTGTGTTTTCTCACGTCCCATCCCCCGTCTCTGGTCTTATCTCCACATACGGAAAGGCTCAGCCGGGCAAATATAAAATGGACAATGTATGCATTATTGATACCGTATTCTTTTTCATCAGTGCTACATTTTTGACCCTTTTGTGTGTGTACCAATTGAGAAAGATACAGTTCTCGTCAAAAGTGTCACCGAAAATCAGAAGTAAACATCATGGCGAAAATTTAATTGTGCATTTTTAATTGGACAGGTTGGCAAATATCTTTTTTTTGGTCTTCAAAGACTTTCTCTGAAACCTGTTAATGATGTTAGGAGCTGAAGCAAAAGGACTGCTTTTGTTCATGGTCTCAGCAAGGCTGACGAGTTAATTTAATGTCTTTTTGGTGAAACAGTATCAGTGGAGGGTGGGGTGGACAGCTTTCAAGGCTCTGTGACCTACACAATGGACTGAAATTAGTGGCCATGTGCACTGAAAACAGGCTGTGACGTTACACCAACACGTGTTAGCTGCACGTCTAATCTCTAACCGAGAAAGAACAGGTGACCAAAGGATGTTCTGCTTAGGGCAGATCTCCATTTTCAGACTTGCCACTGCAGTCAGACTCTTGGCTGCTTTTGTTTTCTCAACACAAACAGTTTTAAGTAGTGATTGAACAAATGAAGCTTCAAAACCCGTGGTGGGTGGGAGTATCCCAAACTAGCAATCAATGGATCACCAGCATTAATTAGTATCTCGGGATTCTCACACCTACCACTGGTTTTGAAACCCCATTTGTCCCCTCACTAGTTTAAAGGCTGTATGAGCAGTAATTTAGACATTACAGGTAATAAACATGAAGGAAGAACACCACAAAACAAAAACTTGTGGTCATTGGTAGCAAAATGTTTATCATTAATTTACCAAGTGTGCAATAACACTCAGGAGATGTTATTAATCTTCAATGACTCACAATCTGTAAATGCAGGAATTCATGCTGAATCGTGAGAGTCTGCATATTGGAATGTTTATATGCAAATCCGATATACTTTATTACAGTGTGCATGATATTACCTACTGGGAAATCACGATAACAGACTCACTGAGAGGTGTTTTTTACAGGTCTATCATCATGCCTGCCTGCGTGATGCACACAGTAACATTTTACAGTTAGAATTCAAAGTACATGTATGTGTCTTTCATTGTTGCTGCTTTACTGAAAAATAGTACATTTAACATCAAGAAGCCAATTAAAAACAATGTCTTATTTCCATATTACTTGTCTGAAAGTTACACAAAGTTTCATATGGGAAAGTGTTAATTTCTTTGTTATTTCTGTGAGATCTTTTTTTATGCGATCTTAGATTCATTTCAGCCACATTTATGCAGATAATTATCTTTACACAAAATTGCCTTCAATTTGAAAATACAATCAAATCAGGACTTAATGCAATTAAATTCTAAACACATTTTTATACTTTTTAATTGACAAGTGTTTCAACTTTTAATATACCTGTTATTGAGTTGTTTTTGAGTGAAAAATAGGAAAGGCCATTTTCCATGACTATCCTGAATGTGAATTAAAATGTAGATTGAAAGATTGATATTATCATGGAGATGTCGTCCTTACAAAATTTCAATGACGGGTTTATCAGCTGGGAAGAAAAAATTAGCATAATAGGCAGCCGATTTTATTTTCCCCCTGATAGTGAATTTAATCGTCTTTTTCTCCCTGCTGAAAATGTATTCTTATAAACCGCACCGCACACATTAAATGCAGTCCAATGCATATTGATGTGGTGTTTAATTAATGATAAATCAGATTCCATTATTATAAATGCTGGGCTTTCCTACAGATGAGTTTCAAGAGTTTATTGTAAAAAGACAGCAGATTGATAATTCGTATAAGGTGACAGTCACCTGTTGACAACAGTGACAGAATATGCAGGGTGACACGCAGTGGCACTGTTGAGAGCCTTCGAGGAATTGAGATGTTGCTTTATGTGACTGGTTCTGACTGTTATTAAGGCTTGGTTTAATATTGTTTTTGAATCTTGAGGCAGCTTGAAGCCAATTTTTTGCGAGAATGGCAAAGTCGAAGTCAAGGAAATGCCGTGGCAAAATACTTTTTGAATCATTCTTCAGTTTATCCATCCATCCATCCATCCATCCATCCATCCATTTCCCAAAACCACTTATCCAGTACTGGATCACACTGAGCCTGCAGTCTGTTCCAGGAAGCAATAAGTGTGAAGCAGGGCTCACCAGTGACAGGACCCAGTCCATCGCACACACTCACGCACAAGTTAGAGGCAGCAATTTACCTAACTGTGCATTCTTAGACTTCAGGGACAAACTGATGTACTCTGAGGACACGTGGCAACATTAGGAGAACGATCAGAGTCAAGCCCATGGCCCAGGAGGTGCGACACTACAGTGATACACACTGAATGCTGCCCCCTTCAGTTTATATTAACTTCATGTTGTTATCTTCAATTTGAAAGTGGATGGCAAGGATACCTTGTTTTATTATTTAAGTGGCACTGGATGCCTGGAGAAGCTTTTAAAGCTCTGACTGTGGGGCTCTGCTTTGGTTTACTGCTCTAGAAATTTCTGGTGGATTGGAACATCTGTCCTGGAAAGACTGAGCTTTGGGATGGCAGGACTTAATGTCATTTAGCTAGTGGCTCAACTATTGTCATCTGAAGTTCAATGTGTCAATGCACAAGTCAGTGCACATTTCTGAAAGTTGCTTCTATTTGAAAATATTACAAAAACAAATTAATTAATAAAAAGTGGACAGATGTTGGAAGGTTGGTATAATTCCATGATCGTCACATGATATCTGTCCAAGAATACTGTATTGAGGCTCTGAGGTAACTTATATTGAGTGAAGGTGTTAATCTTGTGTCCAGTAAATCAGATTGTGGTTTGAGTCCAAGGTAATCCGCTGATTCCGATGATGGCCATCGTTCCGTTGGGACAAGGAGGTTTTAAGTGGACCTGGGAGTCTCAGCTCACAAAAGCATTAGTACCTGCCCAGAATGTGTTTGACGCTCGTGGTCCGCTGGTTCTCCAGTAGTTACTGGTTCTGCTGAGAGGTGCCATGCAGCCTTGGGTAGGCCAAAAATCCACCAGCACATGCACGAACCTTCTCACTTGGGAAGAAGTAATAAAAACTGAGAAGTACATGTAGGAGTCAATTTTGTTGAGGCATTTAAAATATTTTTTATTTCCTCTGTTTAAAGTGGAGCAAACAGACAAGACATTTCACAGAATCTCCCTAGAATTGTTCTTTACTAATAAACATGACAAGGCATTGCATTTAGGGCTGCAGGGGGAAACAGCTGACCACATATATGTCCTTAGCATGCAGTAGTGCAGCCATAAAAAACGTAAAATAAATATAATAATATTTTTATAAATATATGCAAGTTTCCTGTTTGTCGCGTCTGTTCTGCTTTAGGGAGACAGATGTGTGTTTTCCGATTTTCACGAACGTGCCGATCCCCGCGTTAACGTGTGGTCTAATTACCTCACAGGCAGCGCCGTCACTCCATTTGAAAGATGAAGCCCCCTCGGTTTCACAAATCAGGAGCAGCTGATGCCTGGGACGTCCGTAATGGTGCCATCAGACTGGCGCCGTGAGACGTGTCAGTGACAATAAGGCGACACAAAAGCGACTGTATCCGAGCCTGCTAAGTAAAGTGTCGCACATGTTTACGGGTTAGCTGTAAGGGGGCAGCTGACAGTAATAAAGTCGGGTGAAGGAGGGCAGTACACCTCCCGGGGTATCTGCTGCTACTCGATCCTCTTTATTTTTAAGTCGCTGCTCCTCTCAGACATTAATTTAGATGCCTCTCGCCACTACTTCAGGTGCTGTTTTTGTTTTGTTTTGTGTTTTTCTGAAGGCTCTCGGTAAAAATACTAAACAAAAGCAATTGCAACTGGTGTTTTAAGCAGTTACTATAGTCATCTTTGCTATATTCCCAGTGATCTCGGTGCTTTATTTAATTAAGTCTTAATTAATGAGCCGCAATGAGATGTGGCTTTTTTGAATGCTAAGATTGTTCATTTAAATACCCGTAAAAGATCTGACTTATTAAAAATAAATTATAAATGTGCCACCTTTTTTTACAACATACAATTCCAAGGATGTGTTTAGATTTCTGCAATCACACAAGAATGTGGTATATTGCATATTTAAATAAATGGCATTCAATTCTTTCACTTTTGGCTTAATACCCACTTTTTCTTTCAATGTCTCCGTATAAAACTGCACATTAATGGAATGCAGACGTAATTAATTCCGTTGTTAATTTGCACAGTCCTTCCATGCATCTTTTATGTTAATCTATTTTATGTGTTAGCCAACGACAGCCTCTTTGCAGAAATTTTGGAGAGTTTTGCACGGACAGAAATGACCTGCTGTGACATTTTTTTGGGATGCATTAACTGCAGTCAGTACCACTCGTCCCTCCATCTCCTACAAGCCCTTATCCAGGAGAAGGTCACAGAGCAATGTAGCCTATCCCAGGCAGCACAGGGCACGAGGCTGGGCTACACTCTGGACATAATGCGAGTCCATCATAGGGCACAGCTACACATTCACACACTAAGGGCAAATTAGCAGTGCCAATTCACAGTGTGTCTTTGACCTGCGGGAGGAATGTCACACATCGTGGGGAGAACATGCAAGCTCCACATGCATAGGGAAGGGGTGAGAGTCAAAGCCCCAAACTGGGGCATCTGAGGTGATAATGCTGCCCACTACCCCACCCTCCTACCCCTGCACTTCTCACCTTTATATTCACATAGTGTGACCATTGGGATGCCGACAAAGAAAATTATGGAAGAAGCACATCAATGGCACCTGATTCTGAAAACCTTTGTATATTGTAAAGTAAAGATTGCCCTTGGATGCTCTTGGAAAATCTGCTGTTACCTTAAAGCCTTTGCCTATATGCCTGCTCTGTTTTCATTTGTTCAGTGGCAAGGCAGCTCCAAATTGAATGCACACAAATAAAACAGTGAAAATAAAGGTCCTTTGTAAGTCAATAGCTTGTTGGGCGTATACCGAGAAATTGTGATAGATTATGCATTGGCTCCAGGGTGCCTCGCTTCCCTGTGTGTAAAAGGATGGTGTGTTTATCTGCAGCTATCAGGGTTTAAACTTTTCAAGCTGAGTTAGTTTCTACATAGGATGGTATTTGGTTGCCTGTAAGACTTCGTGCATTCTGTTTTTCCTTAAATTATATATAGGCCTATATACTATAGGGTACTCCCATATAGGGATAATTCAGACCGCTATATTACTTGAAGTAGGAGAAGTTAACGTAAGAAATTTTTTGGAACAAGTCAGATTAAGATATCAGTGGTCTACTGAATGATTTTAAATGAGTTGTGTTTTTTATCATCTTTAAAAAGTGTTATAGTGTTGTACCATACATCTTTCTGGAGGAAAAGCTGCAACTACTAAAAGAAAACATGCATACAGACCAATTCTGAGTCCAAGCTCAGATTTAAATAACATATTAGAAGATGAAATGGAATGTAGGATTTGGGGAGGCCACAGTTATTTGGACTTTAAAGGAAGGGTGTATAACAAAATAGCCTCACCTCCTTCATGACACACCGATGCAATTGTTAAGGCAACCTAGCATCCTATTCATTTCTGGGGCGGAGGACATGTTTTATTCAAAACTACACATGACCCAGTCTCCTTCTGGTGTGAGAGAACAGAAATCACACAGAGATGGGAATGGTTAGCTGAGAATGATTTCACATTATTTCTTCATCTTGTTAGGTCACCACTGCCTACAAGGAGGCTCTTGTTTATTTATTTATTTATTTATTTATTTTAGTAATTGTAATTTACAAACCACTGTGTTCTGCTGTCTCTTCATCTTGCATACCACTTAACCTGAGAACCATTGTTCTATACTGGAGATCAGCTTGGTGTCCATGACCTCCTGATTGTCTCTAGAGGAAATGTAGGGGGTCTGAAGGGTCACCTTGCAATTGGACACAATTTTGGTATTTTCAGCCAACCAGTATAGACACGACAAAAAAAATTCAGTTGGGTAAATCATAAAGCCCTCCTAGTCTGTAGTTCTTAGTTAGCTATATTCCCATATACTGGTGATGTGCGCCCCTCACTCTGATCTATTTTCATTTCGGGGTCCCCAGTTTAAAGAACAGTTGAAGATCCCTGTGGTAGAGGATCACCATTTTGTGCAAAGAAGAAATGAAAAGCAAATCTAACAAATCAAGAAAGAATCAAGAGAATAATACGATAACATTGAATCTAGAAGGTTATAATACGTATTCTCAAGGACATAAGGGTCAGCCACGTTGGGCTACATCACCCACTTGTGGTTCAGTCACTGTGCCTTACCAGCTCAGTGACCGAGCCTTAACCCAGTGTAGCCATCACAACTAATCAGGCGGCGCCGCTAGACAAGCCACGG
The DNA here is from genome assembly GCA_009936485.2 of Gymnarchus niloticus. Classification (NCBI taxonomy): domain Eukaryota; kingdom Metazoa; phylum Chordata; class Actinopteri; order Osteoglossiformes; family Gymnarchidae; genus Gymnarchus; species Gymnarchus niloticus. The sequence continues at coordinate 313,836 of JAACJT020000002.1, read as the reverse complement.
TTTACAATTACACCTCATCGAGTGGGGCCCCGGGGGTCTGTTAAAACAGTTTTGGCTTTTAGCTCCTAAAGTGTCGCCCCATGTGCATCATTATTGATCATGTCACTCCTCACATTCAGGCGTCTTTAGGAACAGGGTCAGGCTTGTACCATGTAGGAAGTGGGGGTGGGGGGATAAAAAAATAACAGAACATCAAATTAACACTTCCCTGCAGCCGGACAACACTCCAGGATGTGAAAAACCCTCCACAAAACCCTTGTCTTCTTCCTCGTTTTCCCATTTTTTGCCTGACTTTTATGCTGTAGATAAAATACGTGCTAGACTAACCTAATTTGGACTGTGCTGTGCATTTTGCATTGCCCAATGTAGGCCACACAGATAAAAAAACACACTGAGCTGTTGTGTGGAGGTTGCCATAGAGATGGACGGTTGAACCGGCTCGTCCCGTGATGGTCACTAAAGTGCTGAAGTCCTGTTCAGCCCTTGTAAAGGTATTACTGTCTCGGGATTTAATGGCTGAATGCAGGTAATGCAGTGTGTTTTAATAAACATGTACTGTAATGTAGCACCGGGCATTATTACAAACCTCGAAAGATTTTATGAAAATGGTCCACTGCAAAAAAATCCGTTTTAAAGTGAATTTCTTTTATATGCCTCTTGCAGGTCTATTAATTATAAAAGTTGTGTATGGATTTTTGTTACAACTCATGAAACAAAAATACTAGATTAAGTATTCCTTTATTCATGATTAATGTCAGTATTGCCAATGGGTATTTTAAGGAGATTTTTTTTGGCCAATTATTTTTATCCTTTCCACATTTTGTCAGAAATTTCGCTAAAACGGACATGAGGACAAGCTGACCTCTTTAGCCGTTCTGTATAATGGCTTAGTTTATTTTTAATAATTTAAGGAATCACACGTACCAGGTTTGATACCATCTGATAAGTTCATCTTGTTCATTTGGCTTACAGATATGTGTCTGGCAAGTTTTAAAGGTCTGAAATCTCTGTAAATTTATTTTTTATAAAGCTGTGCCTAATTTATCACTTTGGGAACAGGACTTTGGTCCACTGTGTTCCAGAATAAGGTTAGCTAACATGCATAATTTGACGTTTCAGGTTATTTTCATAAGCATAACGGATAACGGTCACTTCCGTATTCCCTCATATGCATTGCTGAGCAAGGTAATATAACATAAACAAATATATATGTTGTATATATATATATATATATATATATATATATACAACTATTCTGGGAGTTTTATGAATCATGAATGCCAAAAGAAAGTATTAAGCAAAAAAATCATATTGAAGAGCCTGGTTTGCTTTCTGGAGGATTAACACTGTAGCTTCCCGCCTCAAGGGCCCCATCCCCTCGGCCCTGTATGTGTTGCCTCCCTCCTCGAGGGCCCCGTCCCCCTCAGCCCTGTGTATTTGTCACCCCCCACCTCAAAGGCCCCGTCCCCCTCGGCCCTGTGTATATGTCTCCCTGGCCCTGTATGTGTTGCCTCCCACCTCAAAGGCCCCATCCGCTCGGCCCCGTGTATGTCACCCCCCACCTCAAGGGCCCTGTCTCCCTGGCCCTGTGTATGTCACCTCCCGCCTTGAGGGCCCCGTCCCCCTGGCCCTGCGTGTGTCGAGTTTGCCCATTCTACCTGTGCTTTTTGGGAAAAAAACATGCTTTTTGGGAAATTGATCAATCTAAATTGCGATTAGTGTGTCACTATGAGTTGCAACAACCATTGCTTAATGTGATAGGTTCCAGGGTCATTGCAATCCTATATTGGATAAGTGGTTATGGAAGACAGGTGGATATGTAGGTATTACTTTTGTTTTAATGTATATATAATATATGGTTTTGGTTCAAAGGTGACAGTCAATAGAGGTAGATTTCGGTATCGTGTATTCCTCTCAAACCGCTGTGTACGTAGAGAATTTCCCTATTGGTCTGCCAGCTGGTTGAAGCTTATACTTAAATTTGACAGGCAGTACTCGTTAATATTACATGGCTGACGAGCAGTGTCAGAGAAGTCTAGATAGAGGGTAAGAAGCAATAGTGAATAGCAAAAACAGAAAAACTTCGAAGCAGAGGGACTGTGAGACAGAATCATCGTGGAAATAAAGCTTGCAATACAATTCCTCCATTACTTATATGGTTTAGCCTTCTACTGCAGATAAGCTAATGCACTTTGCTGGTTTGCCTGCTTGCCTTTGGTATGCGATGTCCAAGAAGGTGCTGTCTGCTTTGTTACCATTCATATCTGTTTTGGTATTACCTCGTCAGGCGGTTTGAAGCAGTCAAATTTGAAAGATGCGATTCTCGTTGCCTACATGTCCAGGGTAGCATCAAATCTTATATGAGATGATTTGCTGTCATCACTTTGACCTACTCAGAATGCTCAAGTGAGGCTTTTGAAGAATTCTGTGTCACAGGAAAAAGCTAAAATTAAATACCTTTTGTCATGGTCTCTCTTCACCGGAGACCACTGCTCCACTGGATCAGCTGCTTGTTTATACCTTATATGTACTTTTAAAAAGTGTCTCGCTGAAGCAGATTCATGATTACCTCTGGCTTCCATTAGGCACCTTGGTCTTTCTAAATTGCCCATCCCTCACGATTGTGAGTGTCAGAATGTGCCCTCCAGTGGACTGGCATTCTGTCCGGGATGTCTCCTGCCTCGGGTCCCGTGGTTCTTGTGGCCCACAGACAATGGTCTGTATCAAGCAGTCTACATGGATGGATGGATGGATTGGATTTCCCAATCTAGAAGTTTCAAACTAAGTGCTGTTAATGTGCTTACATATGCCTGATCTTTAGTATGCTATAGACAGACAGGGCTTGAATTTTTATGTAGATTAAAACAAACAAGCATGCTAATAAATAAATAGTAAAACTTATTGGCAAAAGCCTGGGGCATTTTGGAGACAAATGTAATATTTAGCCAGTAGAAATGTAGTGAATTGGGGAGCTAAAACTGTACTGCACACCTACGCTCCAAGTTTTTCTTACTAACATCTGTTTCAGCAACAGTGTAATCTGATCTGTTGGCTGTAAAGATCAGAGTTCAGAACTGAGAGAACAAAAAATGCTGCTTTAGTGTTGGAAGATGCTGCAGCAAGTAGATGGCAGAATTCTTACCAGAGAATTACAGTGTGTCATTATGAACGGAGAATTACAGTGTGTCATTATGAACGGAGAATTACAGTGTGTCATTATGAAGTGTCAGAATTCCACCTGTCTGCTTTTACACCATGGCATTTTAATACTTTTGATGTAATACCTATCACTCTGTTTGTTACATGCTGGGTTTTACAATCATCCACTTTAAGATGGAGATGCGGTTTTAAACATCATTCTGATTATTTACCCAGTAGATCTGCGACAGTTATATAGTAAAGGAACCAGTTGTTTTTTTTTTTTTTCAGAGGACATCTGCAAAACATGCAAGACAGAAGTGAATAACGAAGAGAAAAACACTAAAATCAGTTTAACATGCTAGTTTACAGTGTCACTTACACAGTCCAAGCAGTCACATGACACACTGTGTAGGGTGTCAAGGAGAGGAGGGAGCTGTGTTGGCATAATAAACAAACGTTTCCAAAGGAAAATGATGAGACTCCTCCAAAAACACGATCAAAACGAAACTAAAAATATAAAATCACAGTTGTCAGGGTATTTTCTGGTGTTGGGCTTGGTGTACAACAAATCAACAGAACCCACAAACCTTGCATACCCTATTGTGAAATGATGCTGATCGTGGTAAACAGTCGACCGTCATTTACAGTGTGAGTTTTTGTTTCTCTCAAGTACTCATCTGTATATCAAAACTCACCGGATTTATATAAACACATTGCAAGCCCTGGGCCCCAGAGATGAGTAAGCTTAGGGAAAATAACTGTCTGGCTGGTAATAATCTTTATTCACACATTTGGGGATACCTTTTCTCACTTCTAACTTTTTCATTATGGATTCTACCATTTAACTTCAGTACACTTCAAAAGTGTGGGCTGTATAATGAACCACTATCTGTATTTACTGTCTGTTTGTTTTCGTCTTCATCCTCCATCACCATTTTGCCCACTCATCCTATGATGAATTTCTCACACAATTTGTTACTCTGTCATTATGCTGAAGGTCCGAGAATCCACTGTATCAATTATGGTACCGTATCTTTTATATATGTCTTACATAATAAGATCTTCAAATATGGACCCGTAACTTGTGATAGCAGGAATTCTTGCCTTTTTGCAACATGAAAGTGGTGCCATGAACTGATGTGTCATTCTTAGAATACCATGTATTGAAAAAATGCGACCTTCAGTGCGCAAAAACTAAAAACAAAAAAACCAGTGGAAAGGGTGACAAAGGAACGATGGTAGACTGCATGCGCCACCGCATGTGAAGGTAAAATCAAGCAGCTCTCTTCGTTGCTGTTGGGAACAAAGTGCCATTGGGAGCTGGCGGGCAATGGCGTATGCACTGACATGCTGCTACAAGGGAAATGCAACTCCTTTCAGTCCCGTTATATACCGCCGGTGTGACACAAAATGCCACAGCAGGAAGACAGTGATGACATTAAATGCGAATTTTAAATTGGACAGTATTTGCAAGCCATCTCTATTACAGATGCCCCTCTTGAATAACTTTTGTTTTGTTGACCAAGTAAATAAATAACTAGCTTATCCGCCAGACTCAACTTCAGCGAGAGACTAAGATGTTGCACGTCATTCATTTGGAGTGGCATTTGGCTTATATTTGGAAACAGTGCTAGTTGTAAGCATGTTTGCATCTAAAGATATGGTCCATGTACTCCCTCCAGCTTCATAGCGATGAGTTTGAGTCTTTCTGCTCCGAGTTGCCAGATAAACAACAAGGTGGATTAGTCTGGGGAAGGAGTTTAGCCTCCTGGAAGCACTGGCCTCTCCCCGCCCCTCCGTGGCATTTGGCTAATGACATTCACCTCTGTCTGCTCAAACTGGTCGGCGCCACCGCTGCTGAAGAAGCGGGGGGGCCGGGGGGGAGAAGAGATTGTTGGGAATGGGGTTGTGACACCAGCCAGACTGGTGCCTCATCTCCTATGTGTTTGTTTGTGACCTGCTGACAAAGTGAGGCTGCTGACACTGGTAGTAAAGCATTGGGAGATGTTCTCTTACCTTTATTAGGAGCAAGTATTTAATATACAGTACACAGTACTGTATATGTATATATGTGTAAACAAAAGCTCATAAAACTTTGAATTGTAAGTCTTCCAGACTCACCAATAACTCCTTTTTTGAGAGAGGCTGGGAGAATGCTTTAAGCTCCTTGATATTTGTTTCATCAAATAATATTAATTCAACACATCACTTTTAGATGCTCTGATAATCGTCCAGAACATGAATCGTGATAATCACGCCCATCTTGTCTGGTATTATTGACACTTATTCCTGGGAAATTTAACTATGATGACCTCCTCTTATAGAAAAACTGGAAACAGCTTTAAATGTTGTTTTAAGGTTTTGCTAATTGATTTGTAATGCAGAAGCATTTTTTTAATTCATTTTTTTTTTTCTGTATTGACTGTAGTGCAATATACCAACTATTGATAATTTTTTAAAAATTTACTTAGAGGACCCGCAGCACTGCTATTTTCAGCATACTATTTTTGAGTTATTATTGTTTATCCCTTTTTTAAAGGTTAGGAAAACATTAAATTTCTTCAGCACTGTCGGATTGGCATCTAATCGCGTCATTTGAACATTCATCCATCTTCTCCACTTATCCTCATTAGGGTTGTGGGGTAAAAGAATATTCTGAAAATAAATAAATATGGCACCAGGGCAAATTGTTCGATGCCCTATCACAAAATTGACATTGTTTACATTCCTCATATCAAAACATTGTACTGTAGATAGTTTGGTACAAACCTCAACAAACTTGGAAATGGCCACAGAAAAATAAAGAAATGTTTTTCTGTGTTCAATCTAAATTGTGAGTCAGTATTTTTATAAAGTATTAATATATTGATACACTAAAGGAGTGCTGATTGGGAGTAGTAACATTACAATAAGAGCAGGGTTACATGCAAATCACCTACAAAAAATCCATCCATCCATCCATTTTCAAAACAATTCTTCAATGTAGGACAGCAGGAATTTTGAAAAATATTAGAACAGTTCACTTCATTGTTGCAGACCCTTGAAGTGCAATATATTTTTGTCATACCTTTAGACTCCTCCCACAACAAAAATGACATAAATCTTTCCAAATATTTGTTTGTAATGCTGGCTAGCATCCAAAAGATGAATTTGCCAACATAATTCAGTCAGTTTTAATAACAGGGCTTCTATAGTGGCTTCATCATGTGCAGCTATAATTATGCATGTAATTAAAGCGGACAATAAATTGATCTCACAAAAGGAAGGAGAAAGAAAGAAGATGGACGTCTACCACCCACAGTGGTTCAAAAATGAAATTCCTGTCAGCCAGCGGTATGACGTGAAAAAAACTACAGGAGGCATTTCAGAGAGAATATGGATGAGGTGGCCAGTGGAGTCCAGGGTGGAAAACCACGAGTGACCAGTTCATAAAGTGGAGAGGGGTGATCTCCCGTGAACAGGTCATGTCCTCGTAAGCTCATCTCTGGGACAGCAGCAGTATAAAAACATAGTGGTTATCCAATCAAAAATCAATAAACTGACAATCAAATCGTCAGATGACAGGGAAAACAACATTGCCGTGCATCCTTTTCATAGAACTAGGAAATGTTAATCATTTTAAACTGGATGGTATACTGTGTAGCTGTACATTATATATGAATTTTTGCATATAGCGGTCTAGCAGGGCAGTGATAGCTGTTCTTTTGTCGCTTGTAATAATATCACTTCCAGCCTATTAGCCATAAGGCTGGAAAATAATTCCATCAAACGATTCCACTATTGAATAAGCAAAAAGTCAACGACTGAATTCAAATAACCTTACTCACAAAATTTCAGACTGAACCTTTCTTCTTGTGTCCTGAATTTTCACAGGAAATAACTTTCGGGGCCAACCTAGCAGGTGATCCAATTCACGGTCTTCCCACCATGGCCAGCCATTTCTCATCCTCCTTTCACCCAGCCACCCGCAACCGGCCGTAATTCTTCTCTGGATTCTCCCTGGTCTACAGTTTCTGCTAAGTCGCGATGGAAGCGATCCAGAGTGCAGTCTGCCTGATCCGTCCGTGACCTCCCGCTTTCCACCACATCACACGCCATTTCGGACTTCCTCAGTGAACAGCCAGCTTCGGCTTTCAAGCCGCTTCCCAAGCCTACCAGTCTAGCGGTATCCTCCTACACCTAAGAAATATCATCCTATTCGGCACATATGTTCAGTTTTGTCATATTGGCTTTTTTTTCCTGTTCATCCACCTTTTCTCGTTTTCACTTTTTTTTTACTGAACTATGGTCTTTGCCGAAAGTGAAAATTTCTTCTTTGCCACAAATGCAGTCTTCATTCTAAATTCTAATACAATAAATATAGAGGAGTCTGTGAGCTACAATGAAAAAGGCTAAAAAGATGTCTGATTTTGGTTGAAATGGATGGTGCTGCAGTGCATAGAATTATTTGTGTATAACTGATTATGGTAATGATGATGATTGATCCTCATCAAAATGAATGTGGCTGCTTTGTACTCAGGCATAATTCGGCGGTTCACATTAATTCACAAACTGTGCCGCTCACAGACATTACAAAAGTGACTTTTCATTTAAACATGAACATATACAATTTCATTTCATCAGATCTCACTTCATAACAAAATCTCCCAATTTTTTTAACTGAGTTAGCCTGAAGGGGGAAGGGGTGTCTTTACAAAACAAAAACAGATAGAAATGCACCCAATATTATTCCACAGTGGGCTGGCTAATATGCTATCTGAGAAAATGCTTTATTTATTTAGGCTCTTTCTTAAGCACAGGAAGTTCATCGTTTGAAGGCTGATATTAATTTCATGACAGGTTCCTGTATAGAGAAGGAAAAATGGCCTCCATTTGGAGAAACAATAGCTGTTTCTAGGGTGGGTGTGGTGGACAGACTGTTTGTGTGGCAGTTTACAATAGGGCCACTTTCGTACTATGGTACACCTCCCTGGCTGTGTAAGTGACAGGCTGTACAATGTAAATATTTCATAACAATGCATGAGTGTTTTTTTCATCATATCAACCTACTGTAGTTTTAAATCCCGGTTGCAGAAGTGAGTTGTGAAATATGCAGTGGCTCCAGGAAACGCCTGCTGTCTAATTATGTCAGATAGATTGATGCAGGCCCGTTACACATCAAATCAAATCAAGTCAAGTTTTATTGCCACATGTGTTCCGGAGAGCACAGTGAAAATCTTTTGCCAGAGTTGGAGGGGAGGAGACAGGGCATGGAGAGTGGGGTCCAGAAACACAGTACAGATTTACAATAAATACAAGGAATACAGTGCAACATAGATGGCAGGGTAATGGGGGTGTACTGGGGGGTTACAGTGCAGAGATATAAGGTAGTGTGTAAGACAGGACAGTGCAAAGTTGCAAACAACAGGCAATAGTAAAAAATAAATAGCATATTACTCTTAAAATTCCTACAAGCAACCACTTTCACTAAATTAAGAGCCACTTCCTTTGTCTTCCAATGTCAAGAGATATTCATACTGATATTTTTGCATATATTCACCTGTATTTATCTCCCTCAGCACTGTCTTCATGGAGTTTGTACGTTCTCCTCATGTATGTGTGGCTTTCCTCCATACTCTGATCTCTTCCTATCGTCTAAAATCATGTGATTAAGTGAATTTGTGTCCCTAAATTGAGTGTGTAATGTGGTGGAATGGCGCCCATCCAGAGTGTCCCCTGGAATGTGCTCGGTGCTTCCTGGCATAAGCTTTAAGCCTCCCATGAACCTGTTCGTGAACGATGAGCTGGTGCATTTGGTTATCTTCATGAATGAACATTTTATTTTTTCCCTTCAGTTTGTCCATTCAGCTAAGGCTTTGACAAAGAAGTTCCTTATAGTGTAAAATGCGTTTTTTAATCATTAAAGTCAACATTCAGAAAGGTTAAGTCTAAGGTGCAGTTCATGGAAATCATTTGCATACCATTACCCTGCTTCTGTGTCTGGGGAAAAAATATGCCTTTTGGATACCATCAGTGTAATTCTACTGGATCTCAAATACTGGAATTCTACATCTTTTCCATATTTCCGTCTTGCCTGTCTTGATTGGTTCAAATGTCCTAATTCACATCTTTGAAAATGCAATATTACACATCAAACTGTATCACTTTTGTCATTGTAGTTATTAGTAATCACGTGAAAGTTGTTATAGTTTCCAGTATTAGAATGATGTAAATCTGAGTGACAGTAGTATGTTTAGTCTTAAACAGAAAGCTATATTGCATTTAATTCTTTATTTTAATATAAAATGAAAAGTGAGCTTTCAAGTTTGAAGACTGCAGCCCTTACAACAGACTTTCTCCGTATTTAAAGTTATGAAAAAAGCACAATAAAATGATAATAAAACTAGACATGTTTCTGTGGTGGGTGGAGTATGCAGCCTCAATGGGTGGCACTGCAACCTCACGCCTCCAGGGCTTGGGGTTTAATTACCACCCTGGCTCTCTCTGTGCCGTGTTTGATGTTCTCCAATATTCCGTCTGGGTCCACTCTCCAAACACTTGTGGTTAGAATTGATATCTTTATTTGACCAGAGGGTGTGCTCCCTTGTGTGTGTAGTGCCAAGGACTGATATCCTGTCCAGGGTATCCCCTGCTTTGTGTCCTGTGCTTCCTGGGATAGGTTTGAAGGTCCAAATCATCTTCACTCGTTATTTCATTGAAAGATATCAAAATTTTTCTGTTTCTCACGGGTACCAGCAGTTATTCACCGGCAATGGTTTTCATGATATATACCCTTTACAGAAATTTCTGGAAATTTTCCCCCACATGCCATAGAAACTCTACCCCAGATTTTAGCAAAAGTAAGATATGCTCCATAATAATGACGCTATTTAAAGGATTCGGTGTGACAGTTTTCTCGGGTTGATGTAAAGTCCAGGGGCCTTTGAGAGTGCACACCAAATGGTCCTGCTGAGATCAAGGCGGGGGGAAATAAAGGATAATACTGCGGGTCTTTTTGTGATGAGCTTTGTGGCACAGAGGAAATGGATCAATTTGCATTTTATTACATGGGTTATTGTTGCGGTTTGCATGGAGATGGGTTGTTAGAGACTGTTACTAATTAAATATAATTTTAAGTCAAATGTCCATGAGGCTAGCTTACAGGCTGCTGTATATAACCAAAGACTATGAAACCCCTCGATCTGTACAGGAATCTGTCGAAAAGCATGAAGTAATGCAGAACGAAAACGGCAAAGAAATAATAAAATCGGCTTCTTGTATTACACTGGAGGTGTAGATGCTCATACAAGCAGCCCATTTAAAATGATGTCAGGGCGGGAAATCCAAAATAATACAATAGAAAGCGCGGACAATAAGTTCCAGCAGTCTGGCTTATCACCAGATACACATTAACTGCTTTGGGAATTAACCTCCCTCACCTGTTATCGTTGTGTCAGGAATACAAATGGCAGCCCTTCTTATTAAAAGCAGACGTACTGGAGTGATTTTTTTTTAAGTTACACTTGCTAAAAGAGACACCGTTATACTTTAAGACGCAGATAGCGAAGAAAATACGGAACTACCGAACCCCCTTGTGAGATATTTGTAAAGTTTATGCCGCTGCATAAATGTGACTGACGTATGAAATGCTGGTCTTTCTTGTCAGCAGCACTCTTGTGATGAGCACAGGTACGAACAAACTGTGCCTCTAGTCTTGCTTTGCTGGGCACAACATCGCCGGCGCGCCCGGGAGCCCGCGTGACTGGCACTCGAAAAGCGGCGAGCCCTCGAGGCTGACGTCAGTGCGTGTGGCGCCCGCAGAAAGGCAGCGTCGCCGAGGAGCGAGAGGGAGCACGCGGCAGAAGCATAGCTCTAGTGGGAAGTTCTCGGCGCTCCGCGTCCACACATGCTGTCATCTGTCATCTGGGATGATCCGCCATGCAGAAGTTCGAAGGATGGATTAAAGCCCAAGTGACGCCGTAAAACGATCTCTGTAAAACTGAGCTTTTAAGTATGGGTGTAGTGTGTCACATGTATGACACTTATCACTGTGGGACGGGTTCCACTTTTCCGCACACCCGAAGTTTTTAATTATACAAAAATGAAAGAAAAAACATTAATATTTACCAAAAAATGTAAATAAGATTGGACTGCATTCAACTGCAAGAGCTGGCCACGGCATTTTCATTATTTTATTTCTGACTGTTAGGACTTATGAGTGTCATAGTGACATAATTGGACCACTTGTTAAACATAGAGACTTAGGACAAGCTACAATGATCTGGTTCAACTAACAGTGGTTTCTTAGCCCTTTCCAAAACAGGACTTTATAAATTGCTTAAAAATAAGTATGTTTTAACAAAATTAATTTTACATGCAGTACAACATTAACTATCCAAGCTAATAGGGACTAAGCTTAGTTCAGCTGATGAAATAGTTCATGTAATCAAACATGCATAAAAATACCCAGTTTATACAAAACAAAGTGTAATTAGGCATGCAATTAAATTACTATATACAAGGTTATTACTATTGTAATTTCTATGCTATGCTGCATATCTTCAACTAAGTAATGGAAAATGAATGAGTCTGGCAGGAATAATACTTCAACATAACCACCAGTGCAGTAAAAACTGATAGTTTATTTATTTTTTGTGGGGGTGCAAATTGGTTTGGATAATTGATGGTTTGGATGATTGATTTTTCTATAATCGATATTCTACTGTAATTTGTAAACATGTAACTTGCTTAATTTATGAATATTTTTGCATTGAAGTACAAATAAGGCTTTATTATTACCAGATGGGACGTTGGCTCAGTGTGTAGCACTGTTGTCTCAGATGACCCGTGTTTGTCGAGTTGGTATGTTGTTCCCATGTCATACAGGTTTTGTCAGGGTGTTTTGGTGCCCTCTTCCAATCCCTCGACAGCTAGTTGCGTCAACTGAAGTCTCTATATTGCCCGTGGAGTCTGACTGCCTGTGTATGCATGTGCTCTATCCAGAATGTACTCCTACCTTGTCCTCTACAGGGCTCAGCCCCTATAGAAAACCTGTTGTGTCCCCACAAGGGAAAACTCAATTTTATAACAATCTGTGAATGCAATCAAAAAAATCAAAAGAGCCAAAAGTCTCAAATTTTGTTGGGTTACTTATGGTTAAGGTTAATGCTGGGTAAGGGTTAGGGTTATCAATGTTAGGATTAGGGTTAGGCCCGTAGAAATGAATGGAATGTCCCCACAAGGGTAGAAATACAAATGTATGTGTCTACATGTGTGTAATTCTCCCTGTGTTGTGTGGGTTTCCTTCAGCTGCTTCAGTTTACTCTTTCAGTGTGGAGACATGCAGTTATGTGATTTGACATCAATTCTGTGTTTGTGTGTGTCTCCTGTGATGCCTTGGCATGCTGTCTAAGGTACCACCCAGCCTTGTGTCCTATGCTGCCTGGGATAGTCTCCAGGCCCCCCTGCAACCCTGTGTTGGATTACAGGTTGGAAGATTGATGGGTAAATTTATATTTGAGAACACTGCATCCTTTTATGTGGCTAAAAATATGTCCTGAAAATGACTAAGATTTCACTAGCAGTGCGAGGACCATGCACACACTCTTAGGATCATTTATGGGAGCTTGCAGATCAGCCATCTGGGTATTCATGACACCCAGCCTTCGTTATGTGATCTTTGACTATGGGCAGTTAAGAAGAATGGTAAAAGATTGGGAATTCTTGCCTTTTCCTATGACTTAAATTCTACTTCGGTGCTACAGTTCGCACAGATGTGTTTATGCAGACTTAATGCCCATTCTTCATAGCAGACACTTGCTTTGGGCCTCGCTATTGCTTTTGATGTGTTTTGTGTGTTGATATATCCATTGACCAGAAAAATAAAAATCTATGCCTAATATTCCCTGGGCTGGTCTCATCAGCTTCTGCAACAAGTGTGATTTTGGGGCAGAGTATGCTAATGTGTTCCTTACCCAATTGCCGTGGTTCCCGGGGAGCCTTGTGGAAGCTTACACTGGCTGGGCCTGGAACGTGCAACTCCCACAGTGGGGGCTTTGGCTATGTGTTTAATACCCTGAGCTCCGAGGGGCCTTGCTCCATTAATCTTGCTTTAGCTTGAGCTCTTCCACCAACAGGTCCCTACAGCCATCGCATCAAATTTACTGACCCATCAGATAGGGCTGATGGCCTGAGGCCTCCTTTTGAGTTGCAGATAGATCATTTTTTATTCATTCCTTTTAGTAATTGCCTGTGCATTTCTACTCTTTTGTGATCTAAGGGTGACAGCATTGAATGTCACGTTGTGCACTTCCTTGATGCTGCGCTACTCCGATTCCTGCCTAATATTACTGCCTCATTAATTGTGATGACATTTTGATACACAGAGTTGGACATGAAAGGTAGTACATTTTGAGTCTTGCTGAATGCACTTGCAATAATTAAGATATCTGTAGTGCTAAATGTTTGCCTGCACCCTCTCTTATTCGAGGCCAGTGGCTAATTTTACATTCTGATAAATTTTGACAGATGCATTGATCCATATGTTATGGCATGTCAGAAAAGGGCAGCCTTTCTCCTTCCTAAGAATGGAATCCTTCTGGTTGGAGAGCAGTGCTTTTCAATCACAATCTCTGTGCTCACTGAGCTGTGGAGAAGATTCACACCCTAAATGCTTTTATCACAAGCTGCACGTCAGAATTTGTTGCCGTGAAGAACAGTGGCTGGAGTAGTTTCAAAAGTAGTTTGAAAAGCTCATTTTGCACTCTTAAAATATTAAATACGTGGAAATTTAATGAGTGCCTAAAATAGTGGGCCGTGATAGCATCACCATGGTGTCTTATCAATTCGAAGAGAGGGTTAGAGATAGTAATATCTGTAAGAGACACTATTGTACCTCACTCCAGAACAGCCTCTTGCACGATGCTGCTTCTAGGGAATGATAAGCTATGTTCGTTTGGGGAGTAATATGCAAGGAGAAACTCATTCATCTGTCTGCTTTAGGTATCAGCTGTCACTTCAGCCTGTCATTAATACCCCCTCATGGATCGTCATTATTCATTTAGTCTCCAATCGGATTCCAGTATCCACTGACCGCTCTGCCATATGTACTTGTGCTAACATTAAACACTTATTTGATTTCCACTTTATGGTATGGAAGCTTTAGAAGAAGCCAGCTTCCATTCAGACACTCTGTTTCAGTTGATCGCTAGAAGCCTGCAACACATCAAATGTTGGACCACAATTTAATCTGTAGTCAAAAATTCCTGTTTATTCCCACAAGCTCTTGAAATTCACTTGAATTTAAAGCCTAACATTTGATGTTAAAAGTGTTCTTATATTAATGGATTAATTTTTTGGCTTGCGGTGTAAAGTGTAATTAAGTCGTACTAGTGAGTGGCTTGTTTCAAGATCAGAAAAAGTGAGGGATTTTGGATGCGAAAATAAGAAAATAATTCTGTGGTGAATTGTTGTTGAATGTCTCTCACGTCTGCACCAGCACTTCAGGTCCCAAGAAAACTAATTGGGGTTTCATGGCTCCCCATCGCGTTCCATCGTTTCCTCATTGTGTTTTCCAATTGCCCATGCCCTAATTGCCCTCATGTGTTCCATCAGAATTGTGTTATTTAAGTCAGTGTCTCTGCTCATGTCTTTGCCATGCATTTGTTTATGTCACCACCAGTTTGGTGCCTTCTTTGCGCCAGTTCTTCGTTTGTCCGTCTATGCCCTAACCCCCGTGATCCTGCTCCTGCCTTGTTTTTCTTTGAGCCCACTGATGTATTTAACCTTTTGTGTCTAGGGCAGAGCCTGATGGGTATGTTCTCTCCTTTTGTTATTAAAACCCCAAAGTACATGCACTTGCATCCTTGCTTCCCTTGTCTCTTGGCCCTGCACTCTGTGTCCGGTGACAACTGTGACAGTGACATTGATATATATGTATATATATATTTGTTTCTGGTGTTCTGCCCGGTCCAACTAGCACAGTAGTGTATGTTTGATTCTTAAATAAAGAAACAAGCCCATATTATGTCGATGTACTCTGGCCGATCAAGTCAGACAGTGTGGATGTCCTCAAGCTGTGTTCTTTAGTTCTGCTCACCAAGCATTAGCAGTGCCCTTTCTGGACGCCTAAGATCCATCAGATTTTGAAGGTCACTGTGTCGGGCCTATGG
The DNA here is from genome assembly GCA_009936485.2 of Gymnarchus niloticus. Lineage (NCBI taxonomy): Eukaryota > Metazoa > Chordata > Actinopteri > Osteoglossiformes > Gymnarchidae > Gymnarchus > Gymnarchus niloticus. Next base: position 298,546 of record JAACJT020000002.1, on the reverse strand, counting down.
TCTCGCACTTTAAATCTTTAGAATAACCTGAGCCATTTGGGCCATCAAAAAGAAGCGTAACCCAGAAACGTCTCTGGCACCTCAGGAGTTTGTTTAGTCCCCCCAGGCTGCGTCATGTGTTATCTCAACCCCGAGACCGATCGCTCTCATATTATGTGCGGATCGAGCAGGTTGTTCACTTTGCATCTGCGATGAGCATGAATATTTATCCTTGAACTTTTCACTTCTCACTCTCCTGTTGGATTGCAGTAAGCATTCAGGCAGTAGGCTTACATTGGTAGGTTACCGTTTGACTATATTATTATCGTGAGTAATGAAGCAAATAATCGAGCAAATGATATTGCACCTTAAGAACATGTACATTATATTATTAAAACATTTAAATTTGACTTGATAAAATGGCATTATTTGTGCACAGATGCTCAACGCTCAAATATGCTTTGATTTTCATTCTACTATTGATACAAATGTCTGTTGTATATTGTACTGTATGCCCACCATGCACATTGTATGTGGTCCACTGGGCAGCACTTTGGCCTCCAGAATTGTGGGATTGAAATCCACCCTTGTGTCTTTGTCTGTGGAGATTGAAAGTTTTCCCCCGTCTGTTTCTCTTCTCGCAAGATCCAGTCCCCTCCATGTTTCCGTAGCAAGGCAGGTTGGCCTCTCTAAATGGCCCAGAGGGTATGAGAGTGTGCTCTGCAATGGGCTACCATCCTGACCAGGTTCACCATAACCCTGGAGAAGCACTTTTGGAAGATGGATGGATGGATGGATGGATGGATGGATGGATGGATGGATGGATGGAATAAGAATAAAGAGGAAGCTATATTTCACTTTGCTAATTTCAATCTTTTTTTTGTTTTTTGTGCTAATAACAGCTCCATTAACTTACATCACTAAACAGAAAAATCCTTTCCATTTTTTTCATTTTCCTTAACACCCCAGTTTGCTCACTTTTATTGTATGAAAGAATCACATTTTTGTCAGTACTGAAATGTAACTTCTTTTTAAACTGATGGATAAACTATACTCACCTCCACCATTGTGCCCCCTGCAGGGCTGGGTGTGTACCAGTTTCCAAGTTACTGCTGCGTACGGTTTAAACTAAAAAGAATGGATTTAATTTCTTTTTGTTCAATTTCATCATAGTCACATTCAAAAACAGACAATTTGAGGCAACATTTTGAGCAAGGCTTGCAGCAGAATGTATTTGGGAATTTTTAAGCAATAGACAAACCAAGGAGGCCTCAAACAATGGCCTTTATTACTTCATTTCAAAGGGGATAGGGATTTGTCTCTGACAGAGGTGTCTAGGCACAGGCAGACTTAAACATCGCTATAATCCACACTGCATGCATTATTATTCTATTTTTTGGCTTGAAAGTAGACAAAACAAATTTTTTTGGAAAAGGTAAAAAATGAGGTAGGGAAGGCAATCATGTGAGACATCAAAGTAATGCAAGGCTGGCCCCGGAGAAGTGGCGGCTTTGAAGAAACTTTAGGTCGATCACAGCCCCCCCAACAAAAGAAGTCCTGTCCTCAGCCACTCGTTTGAAATGACACCTTCATCATGACTGGAACACTGCTGATTGTGGAGCACTGCAATCAGAATCTTTGATCTTAATCAGGGCCTTCATTTTTTTTCTTCTTCTTTTTCCCCCAAGAGAGGGCATGCTGGGAATGTAAAATGAAATGAAAGGAAGCTTTCCAGGTAAACCTTTTGCCTCTTTCTGTTGTTGTTTGAAAACACATCGGCTGTTTTATTTTACTTATTTGTTTATTTATTTGCTTTCCATATAGGGTGTCCACTGCCTTGTTTCCTAGGCTCTGGGTCTGCCAACAGCACAGTACTGGATGAGCGGTTGGTGGATGGATGGATGGATGGATGGATGGATGGATGGATGGATGGATGGATGGGTTTGTTTGTTTCCTTGTCGCATCCCACAAATGGCTCACACTGCTGCATTGTTCTCATCACCATGGAAAGTATCGGAGTTTGAGTGGAGCCAGCACGTTCCTGTAATGATGGTCTGTGCAGGACGAGGAAAGCTTTGTGATGCTACAACGCCAATGCAAAATGTGCTCCCATAGCTTTGGCTGAACCATTTAGCTGTAAAATATCCCATATAAAGACTTTTCAAAGGTCCTTTTCAATGTATTCCGCAAAGCACAAGGATGGAAGTGGAACAATCCACTTTACTTTAATATTTTCCATAATTCCACGCTGATTTTTTTAGACATTTATGAAAGCTCTTTCCGACGATGTATCATCTTCCTTTTCAGCCAGGTAGCTTCATGGCCAGAGATGCAGAGTCACAGTCAAACGTTGTGCCGAGGCCCACACTCTTATAGAAGTGGGTTTAGCTGTGTGTTGAAGACGTGATTTCATGTCCCTCTTTTTCGTGATGAGCATCCCCTACAGAATCAAAAATACGGATGCCTTTTCCGTGGATTACAGATTTTGCGTGTTAAGCATGGCTGTTTCCAGTTTTGGTTAATGCAACTGATGCTTTAATTATATTAATAATGTCATCAGTTAATGTCATTTCGCTCTTGCAGTCATTTTGGTTCACATTTATCCACTCACTATTTCAGATGTGATCATTCTCTTAGTTTTGTGTGCATGTTTTTAATCGTTTGCCCTAAATATTCGATCAAAGCCAGTTCTTCCCAGCACACACACTGTTTGTTTCTGCCATAATTCTTATCAGCGCCTGTCATGCGTTTCTCCTCTGCGGAAGACAGTTTCATTAAGTCACACAGCAAAGTCAAAATGTTGTTCCATGCAGAAGATAGATAACCCCCATCTTTCCAAGGTCTTCTCCATTAGCTTCCATCCCTTTGCAAAATTAGGCGGTAAACATTTTGAATGGTTTCCTGAGCAATTGAACTGCCTATGTGTATCTCCGAAATCTGGATGTATATGAAATAAGGGCAGTCGATGTCTTTGTGGCACCTTGAATGACTTGTCCTGCTGCTAGTGTATGTCCAGTGATGGAGGGACAATTATAAATATAGTTTTTTAACAGCTAAAAGCAACCCAGAAATTTGTGTCCTTGAAGTTGACTGGTAGCTAAACTGTAGTGGAATGGTTAATGACAAATAACAATTGGTTTTCCATTATGGCAAACATTTGCCATTTAATCATATTAGTATGATGTAGTATTACTTAAAGCAATATCTTGACTTTATATATAGTTAGTGATTACCAGCTGGCCTCGGCGGAGAAAATTGAATAAATTATTCTTGCAGTAGACATACATTTTCTAAGCGATTTCAAATTATCCTGCGATATTTATTCCTGCACACGATTGGCCTGTGGAAATGACTTTGAAAATGGTGTAAAATGTGTTGGAAATTTAAGTGGCCATTTAAATTTGTTTATTTCATTACTTTATGTCTTTCGCTGAGAACATCAACAACTCATGACTTCATTTTGTCGCAATGCCGTTTTCCTAAATTATCAATTTGATCGGGACTAAAATTGTTTATAGGGAGTTGCTCGGAGAGGTCTCGATAATTTCATCGATTATCCTGACGTGCAGGAAGTATTTTTTTTCTGCAGTTATCTTGCAACGGTGTTACGGAAAGGGTATTTCTGGAAAAGCTGACATCCCCAGACAATTCAGTCATTGTCACAGTGGATAGGCAGGCTCCTTCGATAGTTGATAAGCACGCATTCAGGCCTGCTACCTGGCCTCCATACATGTTTTAATCAGCGAATTGGCAAAGGGGCGGGTATTTTTAGATGTCTGATGTCCTTGCAACATCGCTAAAGGGTCCTGCAGTCCATTTTTACCGCTGGTGTAATTTAGATGCGGCTCAACGGAGGTGGCTTATGAACTCCCATTGTCCTCCCTTCTGCAGCTTCCGCCCCTGGCTGAAATGATTGTGCCTACCCCGGGACACTCTAGGGAGGCGCCAGTGAAACGCCAGGTAGCTAGAGACAGCTTGACATTGTGTGGCAGTGTGTATTCATCCAGCCGCTTGGCTCCAAAGGTCCCGGTGAACCGGCCAGGGGAAGGCGAGGGGCGGAGTCACATGTGACATTTACCGTCTCTCTATGGGAAAAGGCCACTCAGTGTGAACCTCGCTCTGGAGTGGCAAAGATAGCAGGATTGATCAAATTATCCGTAATGAACCCGCCTTAAATGGCCGTTGAATAATACATGTCACGAAGGATTTGGGGATAATTCTATTAACGGAGTCATATATTTTGCTTTTTTAAAGGGAAACACTTACGTTTATGGGATGCCATTAGCGCCAAATGGGTTTCTGTTGGATCCTCTTTCTCCTTGGCGTGGTGCGGGTTCAGGTCCTTTGTTGGGTGGGTGTCGCGGTGGTCTCTGCAGCGTTTGCCTCGTGACAGAAGCCGGTTCTTCTCTTCTGCACAAATACCTCCAAAGTGCCAAAGCAACGGGTGCAGAATGGATGTGCAGGCGGTTTTGTCATTCTTTCACAGTCTCCATCCTGAGATCTACTACGCACGTAAGAAGTGTTTTCCGTCATACCCTCCCACAACTGAGAGCTTGTTCTCCCCCTAATTGTAATGCCTGCACGCATCCATCATTTCTGCTGTCCCCCTACAAAGATCAGGACGAGCGACTGTCCCTGAGAGAAGTGTATCTGATGGCTGATGACAAATACGCCCTTCGACGTAAGCTTGTCATTTCTCCAAACTGAGAGCCATCATTTTAACAGCGGTCTCCTTGTTGAAAGGCTATAAACCATCCCTTTTAGGTGGAAAATGAGAATCAATTATCGTAATAATGGTCACCGGACTCTTATCAACAACACCGTGAAACCTGCCAATCTGGAATGTGCCAGTTGGAGAGGAAGAGTCTAAATTAATTGCCTTGTCAGCTGGGTAATTTTGCTCTTTTTGCTCACTTTGAATGTACATTATACATCATCCTGAAGGATGGGGCTGTGGTGTGTGTGTTTTTTAATGGTGTTGTCTTAATCTGAGCCGCCGGCTACGGGGCCTATCCATGAAGATACTCTGCCGTAACTGCCGATATTTTTAAACCCCCCGTTGCTCGAATCCTCGATAAAGAAAATGAATGTGTTTGTATTGTACAAAATTTCAGACCATAAACAAGTGTTGCCATCACTGCTGTCATTCTCGGCTTAATAGTATCAATTTCAGTCATTCTGGCTGTTGCCTTTCAGAATGCCAGTTGTACGGCTGCAGACTGGAAAATATGGGTTGTCAGGGAAACCATAACTTTTCATTACAAAGCAGGGCATGACGGGGGCATCGGAAGAACCACTGATATTTTTGGGTGTCAGATCAATACCTTGGAGGTGCATTATGTAACAAAGTGCTTGCATGGTTATTTCAAGGTAGAACTCTATTTTATTTTGAGCTATTGTTCTTGTGCACTGTATATGGCTAGAACAGAAAATAGCAATACACAAAATCTGTGTATGCACATGCAAGCACACCCTAACTTTATAAACACACTGTCACGTCGGCCGGCAAATAAATAAATAATTACAGAAATGACAGACATTATGGACAGAACAGCTGTGTACTGGCAAGAAACAGCATGAACCTGTCACTCCTGTCCCGGTCTAAATCTGTCACAAGCAGCGATTTCCCCTCCGATGAATTACTGCATTAGGACTGTGGAATTATTTAAAAAAGGTGTGCTGTATTCGATTTGCATATAACTGAGATATTTATTCACAGCATTAAACTGTCCTATTTAATATGGTGGGCCGACATTATCGTGTGCCAGTTAGTCATCTAATCATTATTAAATATCTTATGCAAAATATTACGCCTGCCTCACGCTCTTCCTGTTTCATGTAGGACTGGAATTTTTCCATAGATTTAACTAATTATTGTTTTTATATTGATTCATCTTTAGTTGAGACAGTTTTGAGACTTAGGGGTGAAGCAGTTGAACGTATTGCACTGGTGTTTATTGCTGTAGCCACAAGACCAGTAAGTGTTGTGCGGATCGTAGTGTTTCGTTGCCCAGAGATATTAAAGTAATACAATATCAGGAGTCAATGTGAAGAAACATATAACATTAACACAGCTGACGTTCCACCTCACATCTCCACTGCAAGCGACTGTATCTGTATTTTCTGTGAACCGTTAACTGTATGTGAGACCGCCATATGCTTCCTGATTTCTATATCTGGTCCTCCATCGCCAGGAAGGTGAGCGACTCTGCGGGGCCTGCCGAAGGCCGAGGCTCCGCATCTGCTCTTGCATATTTGTTTTGAAGGGTGAGATCGCTGAGGCGGAACGGCTTCATGTAAAGGCAGCCCCGGGTCTTGAATCCCTGCCCCTCGTTGACTCGACTTATCGGCATGTCAAGTGCTGGGGCAGAGGAGCCCGACCAGTCTCAGTTAAGCCCGTAATTCATCACGGCGCATGTCCTGCCCTGTCGCAGGCTTAGGTTTTTATTTTTTTTGTTGGTTATTATTTAGCTGTGCCACTTCCCCTCTGTAACCTGTACCCAGCCTGCCAGGGCCCTATTGCTTTTTGATGTATTTCCTGATTATGCACCGTAGACCCTTTACCTTTATTTCTTCACCAGCGTGGTGGTGGTGGGGGGGTTCTTCAGGTCGATCCCCCCGTTCAGTCAAATCCACAAAGCCCTGCCATTCTTCTAGAACACTCGTGTAAAAATATTAGGCACTCATGTCTATAGTGCCTGTTGCACAGCGCCTCAGGCATTGAAGGGCAATCCTTAATGTTGACCTGAGAACCTCCAAGGCAGGGCTGGTTAGTGGTAACCCAACACTGGGAAAGAAAATAGTTTCTGTGTTTGACACGGTTAATGCTTTTACAAGTTTAAAGCCACAGACTTCCTGTGGCCTTTGTGTATCATTTTATTAAAAGGAGATATGAGAGTCACCACACATCCTTTGTCAGAGACAGTGTTTCAAACATTCAGTGTCACTGCAGCTAGTTTCTTTCACCCCATTTTCTGTAATTTTATCTCACAATTAAATTTGGCATACCATCTTACCATTCTAAACTAAACGGCTATGGAGAAAATAATGACATATATATGTGGATGTAGGAAAGCTATCTGTATTTCCAGTGCAGGATGGTAACGTTGAAACCTAATGCATAGGATCGAGTCCCTGGATGGAATGTCTACACATAAGGACACACACTCTCTCTTAGTTTAGAGACACCAATTCCAGTAACAGCATGTTTTGGTAAGTGTGAGGCACCCAGAGGGAACCATGATGGGGAGGACATGAATCTGCACACCCACACTTTTAATCTTAAAATGAATTACGATATTAAAATGAATAATAACATTATGTCGAACACTGACAATGTTATTGTCGCGCAAATTCGCATCATACTGATTGCCGAAACTATAACGACAATAACAGCATTAGGTTTTAAAAAAAAAAAGTTGAACAGAAAATTCGGCAGTTCGTTTCATGGACCGAGCGGAGCGATTATCATACCGCTCTTCCAAATGACATCACCTGATCAGTCATTTCTTCTGCCCTGCGGGTGAAAAGGCATTCATATTATGGGCTGCCACTGGACACCGCAACAGCGTGTGCTGTCTGTCGACCCGCCTATGCCTCTACCTCTGGTGTTGACGATCCACGGAGGGGGCCACTGTTTCAATTTATTTCAGCCCATTTCCCCTTTGAGAAAGAACATATAATTAGTATGTGTTCACACCACAGTGGCTCGGCGGCTGAATTATCAAACATTTTCAGGGTGTTTAATACTTGCAAAACTGCCACAGTGCGCAGGGGGGGATATGCGCGAAGCAAGCAAAATTGCATTTGCATGCATTAATGATGCGGGGATTTAAAGATTACGCCGTGGCCCCTTTGTCGTGCATTTGCACGGTCGCATGTGTAGTTCCGCGTGACGCGTGTAATTCTCTGCATTACGATGTTAACTCGCGATGACCCTGGCGGGCTGTTTGCGCGTGACGCCGTCGCGAGGTTTAAGCGGTTAAATCGCCATCTTTGCAACCGTTATCCTTGGCATTTGTTTATATGAAGAAAAACAACAGTGAAATAATTGTGTCCAACTAGCAGCAAATAGGGTAACAATAATCGATTTCCGTTTTATATAAATGGCAAATAGTCTTGAGTGAATGAGTCATTTGAGCATTGAGCAAATATAGATTTTTTAATTCGTAATTTTCTGATGGCAGATAAGTGGAACTTATAAAGATAATTGTCCTCTTCGGGTAATTAAAAGGATACGAATGAGTCGTGGAAGGTGTAGCATTGCAATTTGAAGAGCGATGTGAGGTCTCCAAGCTGCAGCCTCCTCTATTCCCCAAGCCAGTGCTGAACACGAGGAGTTCAGGTTCAGTTTGCTCTCGCTAACTCACTCGCTAATTCATTTCGTTTGTTTGCGCTCAGTGTAACCTCGGGCTTTCGCGCACCATGCAGCTTCTAAATTCACCCCTCTGTGTTTTGCCAGTGCATCTCGTTTTATTCCCGTGGAAGAAAGAAAAAAAAGCAAGGAATTTTGCAAATCTTTGTTTTGCGTCACAGATATCCACCGGTCTAATATGCGCTTTTCCTGTCTCTCGCTTTCTCTCCACTGATGCAGGCTCAGTTATTTTTATTCCCCGGACCCGAGTCCTGGCTGCCATCGCTGGCTTATGCATATTCCACCCTGTGGCTAATTGTCAGTTTAAAGCAGGGTTTCACGTGGCGCGGCTCAAGCGGGATTGTCACGCACTCCTTGTGTCACCCTGGACAACCGGGCTGCTAACCTCTGGAGCAGGTGGCAGTGACACGAACGGCCGGTGTAAACACCGGGGCTTCCTTGTCACTTTATTTCGCTGCCCTATTGAGGGGCGTACCGTGAACTCCCCGAGCGCGGAGGGAGGCTGCCGGCTTCACGGAGCTCGACGGCAGAACGGAATCCATCGAGCCGCCTCCCCAGGGGGGCAAAATGAACCGCCACCCCGCCTTCCCGCCTCAAATCAGTTGTGGACACTGGAATCTTTCAGCAGTGTTGCTTCAGTGAGAAGCCACTGACCTTTTCTTTAAAATGTTTTGTCTGGGCTTTTAACAGATGGACAATATTCTATAAAACATATTTTATTTAAAATCTGTTTGTGAGATAAGTCAGATAATTTGGTTCCTGTTCAGGCAACAGCCTGTGTTCTAATCACTTCTTACAGTGAGGGAATTATTTCTGCTGTAGTAATGTCATTTCCATTAGGATTTCTGCTTTCCTTACTTTCTTTCTTCTTTGTATTATATTACTAGTGTTATTCTTATTCCTATTGTTGCTACTGTCTTCTTGGGTAGTCTTGATAGTAAATACGGATATGCTTGATTTTAACTATGTATTGACTAATTGATGACCAAGATACAATTTGCCCTGTAGGTCAACACTTATCCTGCAGTCCTGTGATGCAGATATCTGTACATCTAAATGTGTAAGAGGCTTTGGGTAAGAGGAACGGCAATAATAAGTAGAAAAGCTGTTATGAAACCAAAAGTTTTATGTAAAACCTCCAAGAGGGATGCTGCTCACTAATAAAGGTTTGGGCTTTGTTGAAGCATCTACATGATAACTGATTAAAAGTTTCGGAGCTGCTGTAATGATCTATGCCCAATGTTCTATAACAATGTTTTTCTTTATTGTAATTGTTGTTATTTTGCCATTACATAAGGTAGTGTGAGACATATCTTCACTGAAGTTGGCATACAGCAGTAAGGCAGTCCATTAAGCATGCCCTGAATAGCAGTAGTACTTAAAACCCACGCCATTGGTGAGAACTGCAGACCGAAGAGGGAGTGAGGGGTGCAGCACGTATCAGCTTAAATGTGCTTAGATTTACCTGATGTTTAAGAAGGGAAGACAGACAGACAGAAGAGGTAGATAGGTAGGCAGACAGAAAGATAGATCTCTCAGATTTTTATACAATAAATATGTAGATAGAGGAATGAGTAGATACTAGGTAAGCAGACAGACACAGAAGTGAGTAGATAGGCAGGCAGACAGGTAGTCAGAGAGACAGACAGACAGCAAGATGAGTAGATACTGTAGACAGGTAGGCTGACAGACAGTCAAAGAGAAAGACAGACAGCGAGATGAGTAGATACTGTAGACAGGTAGGCTGACAGACAGTCAAAGAGAAAGACAGGCAGGGAGATGAGTAGATACTGTAGACAGGTAGGCTGACAGACAGTCAAAGAGACAGACAGGCTGGGAGATGAGTAGATACTGTAGACTGGTAGGCCGACAGATAATCAAAGAGACAGACAGGCAGACAGAGAAATGAGTAGACAGGTGGCTAGGCCGACAGACAGACAGGTTTGTATCCAGTGTGACTCAACGGATGTCTCTCGGTTGCCTGGGACAAACTAAACAAATTAAATTCCATATGTGAATCCATTATGCTAAATTTATATCATTAGCTTTATATGAAGTACAGTACTGCGCTTTATGCACGGCAAAGTTGTTCATATGTAATTATGCCTTCTTCCATTTGCATTTCAATCTGTCGGATTTCAGTGCGTCTTACACACTACCCCCAATTAAATTTAATTTTGAATTTGAATCAAACTCCGATTTAGACTGCGAATGAGTGTCACATCTGCCTTAATCATCGCTTCCACCATGCTCTCCCAGAATGTTTCTTCAGCTATAACAAGTTCCCACATGAATATACGTATATACTGTGCAGCTGCAGAGACAAATATATAGATTTTCTTTAGATGACCAATGAAGAACCACATTTTTCTGTTTGTTTTTATGACACAAACATACATTATTGCACATGCAGACTGTCTGAATGTTCTCAGAGATGACCAAGAGTCAAAAAACATCCAAAATCAGAACCTAGATCTTGCAATCTCCTCCAACCTTGACTCTAAAAGCCAAGCAATCTGTAAGGACCCATCTGTGTACTTATAAGTGGGTTAAAAGCAGGGGAACTGAACGTTCTGTGTTCTTTTGGTCAAAGGTGGAGTCATGCAGCTTCCTCGGTCAGATGCAGAGTGACTGGAGATTAAAATGCTAGCCTTTCGCTTCGAGGCTGTGGTGTTTAGCTGTGGCGTTGGCGCCGGACAGATCAGGACTTCTGCGGTGGCAGATGTACCTCCTTGCCAGATAGAAGTGACAATAATCTCAGAGGATTAGGTTGGGGGGGACAAAAATAACACAGCACATATTGAAAGCATCACTCCAGACTGTCTCAGTCTTACAAAATAATGGCTCACAGCACAATCCCAGCTGCTCATTTTGATTTATGTTAAATTATCAATTTTTTTCAAGGATGCTGCTCTACAATTCATGCTGTTTTTTTCTCACTTTTTTTATCTAAATGGTGCTAATGGGTGCTGCATGTGACAGTGAAAAATATTTATTTTTTTAAATTCCACATTATGTGACTTTTTTGTAAACTGTAGTCAGACTGGGTAAGGTGCATGGAAATGTGGGGGGAAAGAAAAATGTGAAGAGACGTTTATAAAAGCATTTTTTACAGCCTGCCTCTGAGGCTGGAGGTTTGAAGTAGCAAGGTTAATAACATCTCTGCCGAAGGGCTTCCAGATTGGAAATTATGGCCTTCTATGCCTTATACCACATAGAATTCAGTAATCAGAAATGTGGTCTAAAAGTAAACATCAAATGATGATTCCAAGCTGACAGTGCAAAATGCACAGTGTGGGGTGTGTTCAATTTATTAGGGCACTAAGCAGTGTGTGGTTTCTGGGAAGTGCATCATAAAGGGTCTTTTATCTCTTTTTTTCCCACGTAACAATGCACACAGTTTATTAAGCTGGTGAAATCTGCCCCTGGTAGGAAGGTAAACGGATCTTCGGATGGGAATTAAAGTTAATGCGGTACAGATCGACTGAAAGTTTCGGAGAGTTAGCCCGCATCCTCACCTTTTTATCATTTGTTTGTTCATTCTGTAGTCTCGTGCATCTTTTGTGAAACTATAACCTTGCCTAAAATACATCTGAAAAATTTGATTGCACTTTATATCAATGAGAATCAAACTGAAAGCATAATCAGCTTAGAGAAAAATAAAAGCTATCACACTGAATCTGGGCCATCTATCAATTCTGCAGGATTCACCTGAGTGTCTGAGTCGATTTTCAGTTTTGTGTGTTTGCTGGTAGTCTGAGATAGAGGTACTTTTTTTAATTAGAGGACACTCGCAAAACAAGGCAAAGGAATGAGTTGAAGAAATTTTCAGGATGGAAAAAGGAGGGTTATTTGGAACGTTGCCCCCGACAGAATCTCAGCGGGTGAGCAGCCCGATACACCGGAAACTTCTGTCTGTCTGAGAGTCGCAAGGTAATGGAGGGAGCAGAGCTAACAGCTGTGTGCAGACGCTTTATTTAAAGGTGCCTCACTCTGCCCTCCTAGGCTATTCATATGTGTGTTTATTTATCTTCCCCTGCTGTCCACGCTGATTTCAGCTCTTCACGCTAATTAACAGCCTCGCTTCACAAATCTGCCGCATCTTCAGTGGGCTAGTAAGGCCCATTAATCAGACCCTGGAATGCCGTAGACCCAGACGGTGGGTGGGTAGCAGGAGTCACCAACGCCCCCCGTTATGGCACCCGTCTGCTTGCGTGAACTTGTTGTGGCACGAGCGCAGAAACTTTAGTGACTTTCAAACACGCAGGGACCAGCCGGACTTTAAAGGCACTAATGAGCTTTGCCAGGTGTTGTAGATCCCTCCTGGAACTCCTTGAAGGTTACGAAAAGTTTTCTCAAGCTAAAATTTCCAATCCGCCATGAAAAAGCCATGATTCATAAATGGCATTTTAAAATGCCATATATATATAATTTCTCCACACACCGTTTAAACAATTCTGCAAAAAGTCCCAAAAAAATCTAAGAAAACAACACAAATGCTTTAATTTCACAATAAATGCTCGAGCGATTGTCAAACAAATCAAAAAATGGAGGTACGGATTAGGTTGTGTAGTTTACTTTGATGAAAATGTACACCAGGTGTGCCTAAATCAGCACTTACAGTATAAAACCATAGCTATCGTACTATCATGAGGCAGTATGCACATTGTAATTCTAAATTGCGACACCTATTTGGAGCTGCATAATTTCACAAATGTGTTTTTTTGGCAGCTGTGGTTTAAGCCACCAACTTCTCGTTCTGCATAAAGCTGTGGTAGATAAATGACACGCACATGGGCAGTGCAGTCTTTGCAAATGCTGCAAATACTTCTGCTTGGTCATAAATACTGCTGGTGACTGAGTGACCAGACAGGAAATAAAACAGGCGTGTGTGATCAGAGGAAGAAATAACATCTAGCACGTTAATGTGGTTTATCGGATTTTTGCTTTGCATGTATCCGTCTTCTACTTGGTTATTCTGGTACGTGTTTGCATGGATATGGCATTAGTCAAAGATGAGTACACAACTATTTTTTTTAATGTATTTTGTACATTTTGCATCACACATTTTCTGTGAATACTTAAAAATGAAAAAAAGGCAAATTGCAAAAACAAAATGAGTACTTAAGTGATGAAAATCATCGCTAACTCTTGGAATCCTCCAGATTGGCACCATTTACATAGCTTCACAAACATGACACTTTTGTTTAACGGGTTTCAGCAAGTGCTTCATCATCATTTCTCAAGGATGTAGGTTGCCTGTAGGGCACCTTGCTTTCACTCTTCTGTCCAGTTGTTCCAAAAAAGTTCTACAAGATTGAGGTTTGGAGACTGGGCAGGTCAGGTCATTAGTTTGAGATGTCCTTCACTTTCCAGCTTCACCAGACAGTTCTGGTGTTTTTATCTTGCTGAGGAACGAAGGACTCCCCAACCATGGGTATGACATGCAGTAAGAGTATAAAACGACAGCCATGCTGTGTCCGAACCTCATGGGTTTGGTGAAAATCACCATTAACGTGGCCTCGGACCACAACACTGTGTCCTCTATGCTTGACAGCGGGAACCACGCGTGCAAAACTCATGTGTATACAAGTGCATACAGTATAAATCTGGTGTATGGATACATATATATATATATATACAGTACACAAATGTGTTTACAACTACAATGATCACCTGGAGAAGTGGTGGGAGAATAATGGTGATGATTATGCTATACTTTTATATAGGTATGGTATTGTGCAGCTCTCTCTGGTAGACCATGATGATTATGTCCAAATCGTGTTCATGCTGGGGTGAAACTATGACTTCATGTTTGTCGAAGTGTGTTGGTTCACATATTTCATAAAGCATCTCTTCATATCACCCCAGAATTTATAGTTACCATACCCATGTATGTGTGGAGGTCAACTAGGAGTGTGCCTTGTTTGGCTGATCAATACATCATAAAGTGAATGGACTACTTAAGTACACAAGTTAAGACACACTGCGTTTGAGGAGAGGTGTGGGAAACAAGATATTGTTGTCTGAGCCATCCAATGAGATACCAGTAATATTCTGGAGAACAGAAGAAATTATTTTTACTTCTTTTTGTTTTGCAGTTTATTTGTATATATTCTGATGATAAATCAGAATGATAAATTCTGATGCCTTTTTATCTGAGGATATATAGTTACTTCCCAGACAAACAGCCTTAATCCTCTTTTCTGACTGCCTAAGCCTTTTGCACAGTACTGAATATATGTAACATATGTGTCCCTCTGTGTGTGTGTCACTGAAAATAAGAGCATCTGAGTAAGATATAGTTATAAAATATAAAAATAGCCATTTCTTTGTAGTTTATGTAAAAGAAAGTTGACCTTTGCAAAGCACAGAGGACATCCAAACATGAACGTAACGGCCATCGGCCCTCAGGAGGTAAGGGATTATCCTGCAGTCTGATCCACAGAGCACTGTAAACACACGGTAGAACAACACTGCACCAACTCAGTATGGTTCTCAGGCCCGAAGGTGTCTGTAAGTCACTCCTTAAAAATGTCTGCCTTCAGGGTCTTTAGTAGCATCTTAATAAGTCAAGCACCAAGGATACAGTGTTGCTCCCATCCTTGCCACTTAACAGTGGGCAGTTTACAGCCCACAGTAATTACCTCTCGCTAGGTTGGGGAAAACATGGAAAAAGCACCAGAGCAATTCCCTGAGCGCAAGCTTCTGACATTCCTTGCAATTTTAAACTCCAACATAAAGCAGAAACCAATCTGTACCACACATGCTTGAAGGGGATTGGAGCAGATTCCTCCTACTGTATGTGTTTTTATTATTTTTTTTTTTCAGTTTTTTTCACTGTATCGAAATTCATTGGGATCACAGCTGTAGTATCCCATATAAGGCAATTAAACGCATTCTAAATGCAATGTAAATTAAAAGTGCTAGTAAAACCGCTTCTCAGATATTTAATCCCTGAGACAGCATTTTTGAGACGATAAATACGAGGAGGCAATAAGATGTTTCAGTGAACTGCTTCTGCGGGCCGCATTCAAATCAAAACACGAGCTCGACATGCAGGAATAAATGCTACATGAAACAGACGTGTATTGCCTTCACTACTTAAAATTTTAATTATTATTTTTAATTAATATATTATGTTCGCTTACATTTTGGAGATTTCTCCTGAGTAGCAAAACATGTTAATTGCGAACCCATTCTCCTCTGAGAACAAAGCAAAGCAAGGGTTACGAAAGCTATAAATAAATGAGGGTTTATTTATGTTTCTGGACGATTTATGCTGGAATCATGGTACATATATTGCAGTTTTGCGTCCCTTGTGCTGTTAAATTAGTGGAAATAATATTAACAAAAATATTAATTATCAGTATTGTTATCTAAGGCTAAAAAGTGTTAAGTGTGTATGTTTGTGTGTGTGGTATCGACACACATATACTGTATATATAGTGTATGCATGTTCATATACATGTATACACACATGCATGCACATACAACATATACTGTACGTATATTAATATATCACGTTTGCTTGTGAATGAAATAGCATTTCAGAACTGATGCAACTGGTGTGTTTTGGCACTTTAACAACATCTGCAGTACATGCAATGCAGGTGCTGTAGTGTGCAGGTATGCGATTCTCTTATCAGGCTGTCCTAGACTAAAGGATGCCTCTCAGACCTGCGCGTCTGTGACAGCTGCTCCATAATAAGTTATCATTCACTTGGCCTACACTGGATGCGTCCGCACAGCTTTCCCTATTACACGCCGGTTTCATCAGTACAAAGCGAAAGATAAACACCCCCCATCCTAATGACATGACTTGGGGACCAGCAGAGCTTTTGGGTGACATTCAAAGATGCCTCTAATCACTACATGTCTGCTTCCATTAGATGATGTGAACAGGAAAAATCTTCCATAAGACATTTTAAAAGATAAGCTTAGGAGTGGATATGAGGTAGAAAATCATTATAATAGTTATGATAACGATTTGGTCAGCGTTTTTCTTCCACCATTTTCAGATATATCTAGGAAAGAGTCTATTGGAAGACCATATTTAAGATGCAAATTATGGCAGATTAATCTTGAAATGCTCTTTTAATTTGCTACAATCTAGAGTACTCCAGACCTCTGATCAGGATAGGCAGTTAGAAGATGGATGGATGGATGGATGGATGGATGGATGGATGGGAAAACTACAGTCACTTGACATTTCACCCCGGGATCAAATTTGCACAGCTTGTTGACTTGCAGCTCCATAGTCATTATTTCTTCCAAGTGGTGACAGTCTTAGTCAGGTATGACATGGAAATGCAGCTACACGCTATCATTCTGAATATGTATACCAGGGACTTTGGTGCTGTTCTGTTTACTATTCCTGACACAGTACCTCATATCCACCTTTTACCTACAATAAGTCAGCTGCTAGTTTATGATACACACATATGTGTTAAATAGTAAAGGTCAGGTAACCTTTACTTTTCCATTCCACAGTAAGCGTGCATGTCAATTAAAGTGTACTGTGTCCTGAAAGTTATGGAAAAATATAAATAGTAGTCCTGTGTAGCAAACAGAATCTATCATATTATAATTTTATAGATAGAGGTTTTATGAGATGAGTATAGCTGAAGACTCAGTTTCTATGGAAACTAGTGTGAAAGGAAGAGTGGGCTGGACAACACGTCAAGTATAAATGAGTGATTTCTTAGGACATTTGGATACTTTGTTTAACATTTAAATACGTAAATGCACACTTAAATGTATAGATAAGTAAATTACAGAAATAAATGGACTATAATGTACGCTAGAGGTGACTGGGAATAACAGGTTATGCAATTTATGATTGTTCAGGTGAACAATTTCTCCTTTCCAGCTTTGACTTTAAAGTGATGTTATAGTGTATTAAATGTAACATTTGCATCCTCCCATCTTATATATACATTGATATTCTTAAAAAAAAGCATAAAACACCGTACTCTTGTGTAACTGAAAATGCATAGTATCTGCTAGATCGCTGCAGTGATATGAAGGCACCACTGCCTGTCTGGTAAATATTCTCAAATGTTCTGCATCCCTGTGGTCTTGCAATCATTTTGCAGCTTTATGTGGTTACAGTTTATGATTTTTGTATTTTTTATGTTACTCTTGAGGTGTCGATGGAGATTTCAGTCCTGTAACACAACTCGGTATAAAGATTTTGCAGCGTCGTTGCTAAAGCTCATCTGTACTTTTCCGCATACTTGCGTGACCCTCCTCCCAGCCCTACATTTACATCGATTGGGATTCGGGTTCGGTACGTCACCCTTGATACTGGACCAGCAGCGGCTAAGCTCACTAAGGCACCATCTGGTGCCACCAGCCTCTCCACCCCAGTTGGCAGCTGCCCAGTCGCCTGGGCTTCCCGGCGTCGTGCTGCGCGGCGAGATTACGGGCTGATGCAGGCAAGGAGGGGCCCCCCCGGCCTATCAACAGGAACACCGACACGCCCTGCTCATACTCCACTCGATTACAAACCCACTTTGCATCCATGTTTGCAAGTAACAATTATTGCCGGAGCAGATTGTTATTTTGTGCAGTTTCTGAATCACGATTAACAGCCTTTGACCCGTAATTGTGTAGTCCAAAAGTATAAATGGTATTTATTTGGTGTGACCTTTTCAATGTCAAGCAATACAATTACATGACTTTCAAATAATTAGGCACTCACAAGGAAGTGGATGGGTAATCAATGTTTGTATTTTAATGAACAATCTGATAATCTGGCACTGTTCATGTACGGGTGAAGTTAGGCAAGGGCTCTTACTGTTAACACAGTAGCAGGTAGGGGGACTTAGAACATAAAATCTGATGGATTTCCGTAATGTTTCCTAAGACACCTATCCTCTACCTTTAGGCTGCAAGTAGTACTGAATCAGATATTATAGAACTCAGGAACCTAGGTAAAATGTTTACTTTTTCAGATTTATTAAAAGCAATATTTTACGCTAAAGTTTTTCTTTCGGCTCATAATGTACCGTGCAAATCAGGGGTACTGTTCTGTGGACACAAAGTCTCCGGGTAAAAGTCAAAGACTTCCATAGTACAGCTTTAATAGATGTAATATGAATGGAAATTCTTTCTGCGACTAAAGGACAAAGGCTTTATTTATTTATTTTGTTAGTTTGAAGGGGGTTGACTTCACTGGTGGCAGAGCTGACGGTAGCAGGGGGACAGGCTGTTATGTTTCCCACAGAGAGTGAAAGGCCAGGCAGCTGTGGGGAACGATAGGCTGGACGTTTGCTCTGCTACACAAACACAAATCAGCTGGTGGCACCAACTTGACTCGGATGCTAATCATCCAGGGATAGGCAAAGCCACACTTATCGGTGAGATGACAGCCGCGGTCCTGCCCACATGTCCTCTGATTTGGCTCATCAAATGCTAACCCCATCGTTATGATTTTTCTTTAAATGAAGGCGGATGTTCCTTTGAGCACCGATATGCTGCCTGCCATAGCTCATGTTATGGTGTTAGATTCTCAATGAGCAGTCGACTCCTCTACTCCAGAGGCTTGATCAGAGTTCTTGCTGGCTTTGTGTTAGCTTTCCATCCATCCATCCATCCATCCATCCTTCCATCATCCAAGCACCCCATTCCATCCATTCATCCATCAACCCCCATCTATCCCTCTTCCAACCACCCCATCTGTCAGCCATCCATCCATCCACCTCCTTCATCCATCCATCCATCTATAATCCAACCACCCCCCTCCATCCATTTATCCATCCACCCCCATTTATCCACCCCCATCGATCCATCAGTTTTGCAGGACTGTAAGAGACAACAGTTTGTTTGCCAAAGAGCAAAGGATGAGTGTCTGCAGGCAACACAGAAGCATGGCGGAGCTTCCTTACAGGCTTGGGGCTGCATTTATGCAAATGGAGTTGGGGATTTGGTTAGAATTAATGGCCTCCTCCATGCTGAGAAGTACAGGCAGATACTTATCTATCATGCAATGCCTCATGATAAAATGATAAAAAATCAGAGAGGCGTCAGATCGGTCCCAGATTTTGCAGCATGACAATGACCCCAGACACACAGCCAACACCATAAAGAACTGCCTTCAGTGAAAAAAAGAGCAATGAGTCCTGAAAGAGATAGTATGGCCTCCACAGAGCCCTGACCTCACGTCACTGAGTCCGCCTGGGATGAAGAGACAGCAACTGACACAGCCGAAATCCACAGAAGAACTGTGGTTAGCTCTCCTAGATGTTTGGAACAACCGACCTGCCAAGTTCTTTAAATAACTGCGTGCAAGTGTCCCTAGGAGAACTGACGGTGTTTTAAAGGCAAAGGGTGATCACATCAAATACTGATTTGATTTAGGTTTTTTGTTCTGTTTATATACTTTGTGTGTTGTTAATTGATAAATGAAAACTATTCATGGCATAATTTTTGAAAGCATCCTAAAACGTGCTTAAAACTTTTGCACTATTTATATATATTGCAGATATAAGGATTTATTTTGTACTCATATTCAGTGCATTAAGGAAAAACTACTCGCAGATTAAATGGAGCCTTAATTTCTTAATTTGATTACGGATGTTATAACTCCATTACAAAGTACATACTGTGGAATAAGATGTTGCTGGAATGAGATGAATCGAAGTTGACACTCTTCCCAGTAGGACCTGGGCAGAAGTAGATTGTCGACATAAGTCCCTACTTGATTTAAATCCTTCCATACCTCACCATCATAAAACCTGCAGATTAGACTGATCCATGGGATTCAAATATAGATTTCTAAGATTAGATTTACCATAATTGCACTCACTTTTGCTCTCGAGTCTCTCTCTCTCCGTAAAATTGCAGTCGTTTTGAAATACATCTTCAATTTAGAAGAGACAAAATAGACTTAATAGGCTTTAGGGTTTAGAGTCCTCTCCGCAGCTGGATTGAGCTGAGCTGTTCTCGCTGATGGGGCCATTTAGGCGGCCTTAACTTCCCGCTAAAACGACGCCAGACAGGTGATGGCAAGCGGGACAAAGCGCGTGAACCCCTGCACGCTTCTTTGGTGGCGCGCGACTTAATTCTATCCGGCACCATAACATACCTCCACGAGCCGATCTATCCCTATTCTGATGGCGGGGGGCATTCGCTCACCCTTTTACACGAACCATGCATGTATTCATTTATGCCTTATCAGAAAATGAGTCGGTCTTATCAGGTCCGTTATGTGGATCAGTCTCCGGTATCGAGTTGTGTCAGATACGTAAGCGTTTGAAACTATCGATCCCTTCTTTTCAAGGTCAAGAAAAGAGACAGATTAAGTCCATTTCCTCAGCTTTTATTGTTTCTGAGGGAATTTACCATGTCGAGGATAACGTCCTGGGTGATTAATTGTTCCCACAATATGTAGTCGAAAACCGATGTATTGCACCGCCGCAGCGCCTTTTGTTCTTTGACGGAGGAGAGCAATGTGGACACAGAGAGCAGCTGTAAATCCCACCCAGAACCCCAGCCGAAATTTCCTGCACGCAGCGGTTTTAGTTATACATATAAATATTGGAGGACGTTCCCCGAGTGAAAGTCATGTAATACTGCACTGAATGTGGATTTGTTTGAGTGGCATGACGATGAAAAGAAAAGAATCTTTTAAAACATTGTCATTAGCACGTTCCAGGCCATACTGTCATGTTTAGCGGATGGATGGATGGATGGATGGATGGATGGATCTGTCATGTCTGTTTTTCTGGGCACACCAATTACTCTCAGTCCTGTGCAATGTTATCACTTTGTCTTATAATCAGTAATCATGTTTAAAAAAACAGCCAAACTGCTCAGAGAATATGGGAGAACTGCACATTTTCTTGACTCCAATTTGTTTGCAACGTGCCATGTTCGAATGCTGCAACTCCTGGTTACGTCACACTTGTAAAGAATTTTCCCTGGAGAGTGGCAGATCTTTCCAGAGACATGCAAAGGCCCTGCCACGTATTTGTAGTTGGTATTTTAAGCTCCTATAAAGGTTTTGCATGGATGGCATCCATCGCCAAGGTATTGTGGCATTGTGTAACAGTAGGAAGACATCAGCTGACAGACCTGTTTCCTGTTATCAATGTTGTGAAAACCATTTTCTGTTTCTTTTCCCAGCTGCAGACCTGAAAGACCTCACATCTATGCCCTCCGTTCTCATACAGATTCCCTTTCCAGAATCCCCGTTTTGCTAAACCTGACACTGCTGTCCTTCACGTTTGCTTCCCAAAACCCCGCCCCCGTCATGTAGTCCCATCCCTGTGTCACCTGGTCCTGTTGTCACCAGCATATTTTCATAACGCATTATAGCTTAGCCTTCGTTGTATCTTGGCCTTTAGCAAGACGCTGTCGACTTTTGATTTCCTTTGATTCAATAATGACCATGTCGAGTTCATTATAATATTTGGCTTCATAATGTATAACCTGGCTAAACTAGGCTGTGATCCACCTAATATGAAGGCAAAGAGTGGTTCTGCAGAATCCTCCTCATTCAACCACCTCTTTTCTCTCCACAGAGCTTCCCAGCAGTTCACACGGGCAATTTACCTTCAGGCCACTTCCTCCGCCTCCACCGCCGCCCCCGCACGCCTGCACCTGTGCCCGGCCCGCCCCCCACCCTCCAGGGACTCTGCAGAGGAGCACCATGCCGGCAAGGGCCCAGAGCAGTCAGACAGGGGAGCCAGACAGAGCCCAGACAGAGAGCACACAGCCCCACAGTAGCTGGGTCCTCAACAGCAACATACCACTGGAGACCAGGTGAGGAGAAACAGCCTACTGTAAGCTATCATCATTTAGCTACTCAGCCAGCATTCTGGTGATATACCAGACTCAAGTGACCATTACAATATCCCATTATTAGGTATAATCCATGTTCACCAAATTCACTATACATATTTTCTGTGGTGAATTGTTCATACTTTTGTTATTAAAACATCGAAGCTGTGATGGCAGTTCCATATATGTGGTTTTATGGGGTACAGAGTATGAAAGTTGAACAATTAATAACCAGTTTAAACAAACAGCTGGTAGCAGTTGTATTTGCATAATTTGCTTTGTTTATTTTCCGATTAAATCAACAGCAGGTCAACCAGGACCAGTATTGTTGTTATTCATTATTATTTATAGCATTGCTTGAAGGAGTAATACAGGTTAGATTTACATACATAGGCCTATATGAATAATTGTGGTGTAGTGTTAAAGGTCTAACTAATCAAATTATCCGTTTGACGGTCTTGATTGTTTTCCATATTCTGACAAACAGAGATCGCTATTTTCTGAGTCTTTTCGATGGTCACTCCATTTACCCCCTTTTCTTCAGATCCCAATTAAATCTTCTACAGGAATTCATGAAGTCAAAAAGGGTGGCCTTTATCTGTCTCTCCCATGAACCGAAATCTTCTTTTCGAGTAATGAAAGTGTTGCGCTTTCGAACGTAATTAGTTTTAATCGCTTCCCTTTGGTTAACGGGAGCGGCAGAGAGTATATTAAAGGAGCCAGGCAGGGATGCACGGCGACAGGTTAGGTGGGATGATAATTGACAGGCAGTCGGGAGGAACAGTTCCCACTGACAGCTGCGAGGGGTCACAGGTGAAATGGAATTGGCTCCTGCCGAACTGCACTGTCTCACAAACTCATTTCTATTCCCTTTTTATCCCCGGAGAGGGACAGGGAAAATGTAAAAAGACTTCTCAAAATGTCCACCACAGAAATTGGTTCAACTGTCAGCAGAAGGTTTGGCTCGTGGTTTGCGGTGCCCCTTCTGCCGTGGAGTGCGGCAGCTGTCTTTAATACATCTTGAGAAATTATCTGGTGGCCAAGGACTAAGCAGAAGCCCTCCTCGGGGTGGGGAACGTGCAAAACCCTCCATGGGCAGAGCCCAGTCTGGACCTGAACAGGGCTGACAGAAGCTAACCCTCAGGATATGGAAAAGGTACATACATCCGCACCCCATGAGGATGATGATGAGATGCAGGAATAAGCGTAGGCCTCTCTTGGGGGATGCACTGTGGCCAGCGACATAAACACTGCCATTTTGGGTAGGACTGAGAGCGTGGGGCCCCTTGTGCCCAATTTCAAGTCCCTTTATTCAGCAGGGTAGCGACCTTGGCTTTCACCCCTAGGCAGACAGGTGGTCACAGTCCCTCAGATATCTTCTTCCAGCAGGGCACTGTGCATGCTGCCTCAGGCTCACCCTCCAGGCAGACAGGTGGCAGCAGTAACCCTGGAATCCACTTCTATCCTTGGGAGCCCCCCCCTCAGGTAGTGCCCCATCCCCCTGAGTCTTTGCACAGTACTTTTTTCAAGTGCCCTCCTATGGGGGGTGTCAATGGCAACCTGTTGCCATTCAGGATTTTGGTGCCAAATGAGTTACCAAAGTCCAGGCTACAACAGGGAAATGCCACATGCTTTTCAAGCCTGTTGTTCATTGTTTTTCAGGCAAATATAAAAAAAGAACAAAAGTGCACATCTGCTTTGGGTAGCGAAATAGCCTGACCACTTCTGTCAGCCACAGCACTACCACACGGCATAGTCCATCTCCCTCTCTCCTGGGGGCTCCATCTGCATGGCTCACAGCTAACCCTGCTTAGCCTAGATGAGGCCTCACTCAGAGGTGTCTGCTTGCGGCTCGTCAAAACCCACAGCCCTGCTGGCTTGTTTGTGTAGACCTGTTTCTGTGTTAAGATTTAATGTCATCATTTTAATGATTTTTGCATCATTTTAATGTCCGAAGTCTGCGGCAGCAATATGGCACCAGCGAGTTCGGGCGCACTAGTGTACGATAATGAACATGGCCAGATTGACGTAAATAGTTCTTCTAAATGGCCAAATCCCTGCCTAAATAAAATGGCGGTGCCTGGAAGGCAGCGGATCGGTACGGTGCTCCCAAATCAGGCAGAGGAGTTAGAGGATTTGAAGCTAATCGTGAAAACACAGGCATCCTGCATGAGCAATTGTGCTTCATTGCATCAGCTAATATTAATAGGATGTCATCAAGTTTGCAAGCAGTGGAATACATTACTAAATGTCAACATTAGCTAAAATGGCTACAGTGTTTAATTAGAATTTGAAGGGATGCTCATGCATTTACACACGGTACGCTAGTGTGGCAAAATAAGGCAAACAAATGTTTGAGTGATATCTGGCTACAAAGCTTAGCTTGCATAATCCAGTGACAGATTTCATTTCATAACCCTTTCTAATTCGATGCTGCAAAGCATTTGACTGTTAGTGGGTGTAGATTGTTCTTATGGTTGCAAAATTATAAATAGTAGGCATCGTTAAGAGGTATTTTTTTCCTTATATATTTCAGTCTGACACTTTAATGAGTCTGTGTACCCAGTATACCCGATGATGAACACCAGACACCGAAACAGTGTTACCCATATCATGTACCATAACTCGGCCATTACGTATATCCTGCTTCAGTTATGGAAGCATCCGTTGAACACAGTCTTGTGGTGGCAAATTGTCCGCAAGAAATCAAACAGGAATCTTAGGTCCAAGTTTCTTGTTGGTTATTTAAACCTGATCTGAAACGTAAGGCGAAGACGGGGAAATCGAAAGACAATCCTATGTTCAGAGACGGCCGGCTCAGTAGGTAGCCAAAACCAGCAATACCTAGCAGCGGTTTGTGCGGGCGCAGGGTTTACATACAGCACGCCAATAAGCGGCAGGTGTTAGCACTTCTGGAGATGATGAGCTGGGAGGCAGTTCAAATAAGTCCTGATATAAAATAAGAGTTTTCAATAATACGTCCATATAATAAATAAATAAATACATAAAAATAATATGCTTATATCTGAGTTGAAGGAATCAGTCTTGTTTGTCCTGTTTTATTTCATTAATTACTTTGTACGATGTGTTCTTTTCTGAGACTACAAAAGAGACATCTGAAGTTTTCTGTATTGTATAAGCAAATACAGAACAGTAATTCTAATGACCTTGCTCACCAAAGTAAAATAACAGCCATTTCCTGCAGAGCTCTCTGGGGAAATATGGTTGCTTATATGAGATTTGACGCAGGACTCCAACATGAAGCCGGTAGATATTGTCTTGGAAGACGGTAACTGGTTATGAATAGGAAAGCAGTCTAAGGCTTGATGGTTTGCAACAGTTTGGAGTGACGAAAAAAAAGGCAAAAATAACATGCCTTGTTTCCCTTTTGGTGAGAGCAGTGACCAAACAAACTTAAGCTTCGTTTTATTTGTGATTCGACTGATCTCAGAGAAAATGGCCTTCATCTTTTTAGAGCCTGTTTTTGAAAGCATGTTTTTGTTCCTTGCTGTGTTAAGTATAGCCGCCCTGCTGAGTCTCATACTGACCTTCGCATTTAAATCAGCCTTCCTTTTTGCTCTGGTTGACCTTGGGCATCTCTGACAATGTTGTAAATGCCCTCTCTCCCCCTCTCCCTCTTCCTCTTTCTCTCCCTTCCTCTCCTTCTCCCTCCCTTTCTCTCTCTCCCTCTCCCTCCCTCTCTCTCTCCCTCTCCCTCCCTTTCTCTCTCTCCCTCTCCCTCCCTCTCTCTCTCCCTCTCCCTCCCTCTCTCTCTCTGTGAGACAGCATGACTCTGAGACCATATAACCTCTCTCACTCTTCCATATCCACTGTGTGGAGACATAGACCTTTTGGGGACCTCGTCAGGGACACTTTGGGAAACTGGCCCATCTGTGTAATCCCCCGCACAGTGCCATCCCCTGCCTTGTGCAATGTGAATGAATCATACATAATTGAATATTAAAACTGAATCTCAGATATGCAGCTGTCAATGAAACTTGTCATATCTCGCAGATGCATGGTATTCACATTACATGTAACTCAGTAACCGAGGCATCATCTTGATTGTATTTTTTAATGTTGTAACAGTATTCTCAGTTTACAGTTGTGATAACATTTTTGAAGAATGTTGTGGGCCATTGGTTACTGGCTTTATGTTTACCAGGGAGCCTTACAGCCAGCAAGACTGAATGATGCTTATGCTATTATAATAAACAGAACATATTTGGCTTTGTGCACAAGATAAAAGGATCAAGCTACTGCCTTGAAACATAATCACCCCCCCCCCGATTATGGTTTGAATGGTTTGGTCAATTATGAGTATTCGTCTAGATGACATATTGCTGTAATTCTGGGAAGAAGATCAATAAATTAAAATGCTCCTCTGTAGAGTGTCCACCGCTATAAGAGTAGTGGTCTGTTGGAGTTTGGGGTTAAGGTTAATGCAGTGAAAGTGACAGATTGAGAAAGATGGAGGGAGAGAATAAGGGAGAGTACGGTGAACAAGAGAGAGGATGCTTTAGGGACGGAGAGATGAAGTGTAAGAACAGGATAGACTTCATCAGCGATGGGGAGGAGGAGGGCTGCATAAATCAATTAAACATAAATCTTCTTAAGCATGAAATAATATTTAATCTCCGAGCAAAGTCAAATGTTTTATTACTGGATTAACAAAAGGAGATGTAATTTTTACAACAAAGATTTATTAAAATGCAATAGTTATTTCTTTCTTTCTCTTATAATTCATAAGAAAGCTGTAATGTATTCTTTACTTTTGTATGTTGTACACAGGAAAGGGAAACTGATTCAAACAAAATGACATGCTCTCATCTTATCAGTGTACCTCCACATTGTCTTTAAAATTACATCTTTGAATTTATGTGTGCATCTCTGCTGTGAAGCAATAAAGTAAATTTCATTAAAATGCAAAACAAATATCACAGCTGTCCATGGTGCCTGCTGAAATTTTTCTCTTTGCTCTATGATGATGCCATGTCTTCTATAAGAAATGCTCAACATGTACTTTGCATCCAGGAAGCCTACAAAACTTTAACAAATGTTGACTAATTTTAGGCTAACATCCCAAAATCGAAAGAAATTTCGTTTTTCATTTTATCAACATATTGTAACACCCATGTGAAAAACAAGTCTCCCATTTTCTGAAAAATAAATGGAGCCTCAATTTGCACAGTCACCCTATGTTTACACAAGCTTCCCTAGGTACTGTGGTCTCCTTCTGCAGTCCAAACACAGATTAATCGGTGCCTCAGTTCTCCATTGTGTGTAATTTTGCATGCATTTCATCTAGTATGTTCTCCTGCTTCCTGGGATGGCCTCCAGGCACTTCATGACCATGTATTGGAGAAGCATTTACTCGTGGACCATGAAGGGATAAATAGAGGGCATAATTCAGATAAGTGTGCAGATCCCTGAGTGTCTACTGCTTGAATGACTGTCAGTCTTTTTGGGCATGTGTCCTACAGCACACCACGCATTGGTTTAGGAATATTTGCCCATTTCGCTTTGCAGAACTCTTGGAGTTCTTTCAAATTTTCAGGAGATCTGTCCGCTGGTTTTCCACTTGGGTCGGCCCGAGACCAGGCCGTTCCAGAATGTTTCACTTTTTGCTCTGGTTGCTCTCTGCAGTTGCTGCTGCCATGTTGAGAAGTAAACTTCTTCTGGCAGAGGATACTGGGGCTTCCTCAGGAATCGCTCTGCATCTGACACAATCCAACTTCCCTTCCATCTTTCAAATGACAAGGAGGAACCGCCATACACTTATGGATGCTGTCCCCACTGTGCCCTTCGGTGCTACATTGGTGTTCTTTGAGTGATGCATTGTGTTCAGTTTTTAGCAGATGTAGCATTTTTTCATTGAGGCAAAAAAGTTCTGTTGTGGTTTTATCAGACCACCGAACATATTTTTGTTTTTCCCCGCATGGCTCCAGAATCTCCAGAGTATTGCTCTACAAACCTTGAACAAGCCTCGATGTGAGCTTCAGTGATGTAGCTATTCCAATATTTTAAGCAGCACTTATTAAATTGTTCTATCACACCAAATTGACAGACACAAATTGACAACGAGGCCAGTAGCTTTTTGAAAGTGGCCATAGAGTTGTTGGTGACCTTTCAGATCAGTCTTTCCCTGGTTCTGTCTTCCACTTTGACAGGATGAATTAACCTAGGCAGGGTCTTGATGGTGTCATATGTTTCCAGCTCCTTAATGATGGTCTCGACAGTATTCCAAGGGTTATTAAAACTCTTTGAAATCTTTTTACACCCATCTTCCCATCTGTGCCGTTCCACAACTTTATTCTCAGCAGGTTTGGGAAGTTCTTTGTTACCCATTGTTAAATCTCTACTTTGAGATCCATGGCTGTGTGAAGGAGCCTTGAAGGAGCAGATCCAGATTAATCAGAAGCATCACAGGTGCAGGCGAATTAGCTTTTCTGCATCATCTGTAAGACAGTTGGTGAAACCTGAGCTTGTTAACTATCTGTTATCGTGGCGTACATTTCTCAGTGAGGAATTTGGCTTTCACATTTGTTTACCATGGGTAAACACTAGCAAAATAATATGATCTAATGTTTCAAGCTGTAAATGAAACAAAAGTTTCTGAATTTTAAAGGATGTGTGGATTATATTAACTGTATATAGACAAGTTTTATTAGGGCAACCTTAGTACAATAAAGCAATAATAGGTCTCAGTTATCTTGGTAAACAAATTTTTATTGAAGAATTTGTATTTTTGCAGTCTTTTTATCAAAATACAGGTTACTGAATAATTTCTCATACAGATTTAACAGCACCACCAAAACCAAAGTAGTGTTGGGAATCGATTGTTAATGTCTGGATTTTCATCCTGCATTTCATGATTACTTGCTTGGCACCATGGGTGATGCCACCCTATGTAGATCTCCAAGCTTCATTCCTCCAATGGTACTGTCTCGGGACCACCATGCCATTCCATAACTACAACATCAACCACTGGGAGATAAACTCAATTTAATGTTTAAGGATGTATTTGACATTTTTCAGCAGTTACAGCGGACCAGTCAGAATTGTTCCAGCCTGGAAACATCCAAACAGTCATTTAACAGCAACCAGTAAAATGGGAAATGGCAAATATAAACAGAGGAAAAATTGCTTTGCATTGACAGACATCCACCCGCACCCCCACCTCCTGACTGTCAGCACCCATCCACCTTAACCAGTATGTCCTCAGCAAGAGCGGACAAGTTATAATGACGTGAGTGTCAAACGTGACAAGCAGTAAGTAAACACAACTGTAATGTCACAGTGTAGCTGATTAATGAAAATTGTTCAATAAAAATGTAATTATCAACACATTTTTATTGGGTACTTATAAAATAAATAAAAAAATAAATGGGAATTTTTTTATACGATACACAGTTACCATTTTAAGCTGGAATGTATAGTTATACTTGATATACTGTGCAGGTCCTTTGTGTCACGTTTCATGCACACAATAAATTCGAAGTAGAAGAGACTATTAGAAGATAAAAGGTGACTACTTTGACACTACGGCAATAAGACAGGGTCAAAAAGCCATGGCCCAGTGTTCTGGGCAGATTAGATGCAGTTGATTATACGGGAGATTTTCATTGGCCTGCAGCTCCCACACCGCTTTTGTCTTCGTGTTCTTGATGGGGGTGTCGCTTCCACTCATGCAGTAGATTGTGTAGAGGGAAGCTGAGAAGAAGAGGCCCATGACCGGAGGGCGGGGCGTCACGCAGGCCTCCCGCTCGTGATTAACCTCAGCCAACCTTTTGATGAGAGCTGCTGTTGCGACTGACAGGAAAAAACAATAAAAAATACGTAGTGGAGCTCCCAGCATGTGGTAAATGGATGAGAAGCATGGAGTCGCATTAGAGAGGAAGCTTCCTCCCAGATAAATGGCTGCAATGATGCCACACTGACTCACCTGAATGTGAGTAGGAGCCCTGAGACTCTGGAATGGCCACTGAAACTGGGGCCCAAAGTACTGATAAAGACCATAATTGAAACGTATTGCCTAACCATAGACCATGCTTCCTGGAGTGGGCTGTCTTGCAGCAGCCCTCGCTAGTTAATCAATGATCCGTCCAACAGGTTGCTGTGGTTATAGCTAAAACCTATATTTATGTGTATTTCATGTTTTATATTTTGTGATGGGACAAATGAGGCTTCAAAACCCATAGTGGGTGGGAGTATTCTGAACTAAGCAATCATTGCTGGTGCTAAACGAGGCTTCAAAACTCATGGTGGGTGAGAGTATCCTGAACTAACCAATCAATGCTGGTGCTAAACGAGGCTTCAAAACCCATGGTGCGTGGGAGTATGCTGAACTAATCAATCAATGTTAGCTAGTGGCTTATGTGTCCCATCACTTTTTATATCTAGTGTTACATACCTTCTATGGTGTGGTATTATTATGAATTTATATAGGATTACATCCGAATAGCAGCTTGATAATGTTAAAAATTAAGCATATTGATACCAGTCATAAACAGAATGTCTTTGAGTAATAACTGGAATGAATTGTAACGGTGTGTGCACTAAATAGAATGTATTCTGGCGTGCAGTTGTATTTGAGAACTCACAAATTGGAATGATAGGATTCAATATATGAAACACAGAATTCTAGTTATTTATTTTATTGTGATATAAAGGACACCTCGTGTTTACATTACGTTTCTTGGAATCTTTTTGTTACCCAGAGCAAGGTCAATAAAAGTCAAGAATGCTGATGAAGTGACTTGGTGCTATAATGAAATTACGTATTTCTGTCATATCAGCATATTGGTGTATTGAAAATGTACGAGTGAGCACTGCGTGTGTGACACAAACAGACTTAAAACAGTAAAGGACATTGATTGGGCATTTTTCTTTTCCCTTAATCATAGTTTGTTGGTTCTGTTAATGTACATATAATATCAGAACCATTTGCTTAAATTATTAAATAAATACGCAAGTATAAATTGCAATACAATATAATATAGTAATAGTAATGCTTATTAATAAAAATGCTCCATTGTGCTAACCATGCACATGGCATGTCTTGTCTCTGTAATTTACAGGTTTGATATCCTCTCCAGCTTAATGCCTGTGATCTACGGTTTCTCATATGGGTCATTGACTGTATTCTGCACACGCAAGTAACTAAACAAACAAACAAAAAACGTGTTGCTACAAACATGACAGCAAACTGTTATGGTGAGCAATTCGTTCTTTTTAATAAATCTTTTAAGTGAACGAAACGGTCCTGGTCACTGCGCTGATTCATTCATCTCATTCAGTTTCTCCACAAAGAAGATCACTGAAGTAGATCATGTCATTCACAACAGGGATCCAGTGAAGACAAGAGTACTGCATCAATATGGCTAATGTCATTTATTTAACATTAAGTAAAATATCCTCGCGACCCTAAAGCAGATAAGCAGCTATACGATGGATGAATGGAGCGTAGTCTATTCATCTAAACAATTTATCATAACCAGGGTCACCTGGAGCCTATCCCAGGCAGCTTAATAGTGGCACAAAGCAGGGAACACTCTGGATCAGGTGCCAACCCATCATAGGCCACAGTCACTACCAGTCAGCCTGAATCACACGTATTTGGACTCTGGTAGGAAACCAGAGTACCTGGAAGAAACTCACAAACTCCACACACACAGGGCAGAGGAGGGATTTCGACCCCCAACCCCGGGGGTACGAGGCAACATCGCTAATCACTGAGCCGCTGATGGAGCATAATATGTAATGAAATATGAAATTTTTGTATTTCTATAAAATATATTTGGGGGGGCATATTAAAAGTGACCGACAAAGAATAAATCTCAACAAATCTTGAATGAATCTGAAGTTCAGAATGGATTCACTGAAAAAGAATCACAGTTTTCATCTGTAATCCCTGACAGGCGTTCGCTAGCACCTGCATCCATGACCTGTGAATAAAACTGGCAACTGGAATCGGGGCTACGGAAATATATTTGAGGCCCCCTGATGTTAGAACACATCCTGTGAGCTTTATGGGAAAGACCCAACAGGTTTTCTGTGTTTTTCCTCATTCCAGTCTGAAGATCTGTCCTCAGGTACTGTATAGCTACATGACGTATACTAGGAATTAATACTTTATGAGGTCTGCTTCTTCATTATGGGTGTCTTTTGAATTATTTGATATCAGCTAAAAATGTAGTGATAAGATTTAAAGGTGTTTCCGGTTCCTCAGTCATTATTGTTGTTGTTGTTATTACTGTCATCTTCCAGAATAATTAAATGTGGCTTTCAAGGTCAGGTTCATAGTGAGGACATGGTGTGTCAACTACCGCATTAACCAAAATGAATATTAACTCCACTGGTGCCTTCAGTGACAGAGTGTAAATTATAATAAATGTTGTTTATTACTTGTGTGTTAAACAACGTGCCGCACCCGCTAATCCATAATACAGCGGGGAATCAATGCTATTAAACACTGAACATTTGTATTCCCGAGCAAGGATTAATTAGAGGCTAAGATAAATGCGCTGGGGAGCATCTGGAAACATACGAGTGAGTGAGTTTGATTCATTAGACTGATGTGTACCTATATATCGCACACAATAATCGTGTACCATCACATGAGCAGCTTTATATCTACAAGTTACCCTTCTTATCATTTGAAGCAAAAACAGATGCATTCAAATGCACTTAATATCGAATGTTTTGTTTTTTTTTTCTTCTACTTTTAAAATGTTGGTAAAGTTTTAGGAAACCGTATTCACCGATGTTTATGGTAAGACTAATGTCAATGCAACGTTTCATAATAATTCCTGAAAAAATGTTAGGTATGTACAAAAACGTGCATTTTATTTAATTGATGAAGCGTTTGTTTGTTTGTTGCATTTTCTTTTTAGACTGAGTTGTCCACTGTTGATGTGTTTCGCAGACATTTCCTGTTCAAACATGGGTCCGGCTCGTCGGCTCTCTTCAGCGCCGCTAGCCAGAATTACCCCCTCACCTCCAACACCGTTTACTCGCCGCCCCCTCGCCCGCTGCCCAGGAGCACCTTCTCCAGGCCCGCCTTCACCTTCAGCAAGCCTTACAAGTGCTGCAACTGGAAGTGCACCGCCCTCAGTGCCACGGCCATCACGGTCACCCTCGCGCTCCTGCTGGCTTACGTCATCGGTGAGCGCAGCACCTGTCTGCCATCCCGGCCGGCTCCCCCGGGACTCGCCCGTAGAAATCAAAGACAAAGACAAATATCACGCACACTGGGAATTATGCTGGAATATAACTGATAGTACTTACTGTCTTTAGCTTCAGGTTGTGTTAAAGAAGTGTCTACGCTCAAATTTATCTAATGCCAGTAGTAAACATGGCATCATAAATCCCAATTGAAGATACTATTTTAAGTTGGGAAACCAGGTCCCTTTAGCTGGCCACAAACAGTACCAAACATGAAAGTAAACATGTGTAAGCTTCTGTTCCTGGTAGGAGTCGTCCTCCCTGTTGTAATGGCATTTCCTGTGACTCGCAGGGATGGTACTGAATTATTGCTGGTGCAAGATCAGAGAAGGAGATCTTTTTTTGCACTGCGGTCCTCTTGTGCTGCAGGCTGAGTAGGAATGGCTAATGTACCACATAACTCAGGAAGGAGAAAAGCAATAGAGATCACAGCTGTTTTATCTATTAGAAATAAAATATCGCAGAACGCTGAATGAAAGCTGGCTCCTCTGAAGGCAGCAATGCAGCATTGAATCTTTGATGCGTTTACTTTAGGTTCTCCTTTAAATCAATACAGTGATCTTTTTTTTGACATTAAACATTGTGACGCCCTTGTGAAATACAAGTAATATAAAGTTAATGTTTGTTTTTTTTTGCTCAGAACCATATAAACCCGTGTTACCTGCACGCCAGTGAGATGTAGAGTTGCTTGGCTTGCATTTTTTTTTTTTTTATTATTTTTGTTTTTTCAACTCAGATTTACTTACAATGTGATAGAAACAAGAAGGCGTCACTTACTTAAAGGTGTTAGAGTTATGAATAAACACCGCAGAAGCTAGATCAAAACAGAAAATTCATTTA
This sequence comes from Gymnarchus niloticus, assembly GCA_009936485.2. NCBI lineage: Eukaryota > Metazoa > Chordata > Actinopteri > Osteoglossiformes > Gymnarchidae > Gymnarchus > Gymnarchus niloticus. Next base: position 264,339 of record JAACJT020000002.1, on the reverse strand, counting down.
AATAGCTAGCAGGTTTAGCACTCACGGAGCGACTGTGAGTTCGTGAAAAACCACTGCTGTTGTGCAATGCTATTTTTCGCCTTTTGCTTTCGACCGTTTCTAAACAGCCTGACAGCGGTGGGCCTTCATTTAAGGCGAAAGGCGTTTGGAGCTCAGTCAATTAGGTAGGAGCCAAATGCGAGTCAGAGCCAAGCAGAAGAAACAGGATTAGCTTAATGATATGACCACGTATTAGCCTTTATTTAATGATGCTGTTGCTCAAGGCAAGTTCAGTGCTCACTTTATTGACATCGGATCGCAATTTGAATTGGCTGACAGCCTCGGTCACTGTTATAGTGCAGCCCTTCCTTATTTATGCATCACATTATACCGTGATGGCTAATTTCCATACGTCCAAAATACGGAGATGAGAAATTCTAGTCACTGCCATATTCTGTTGAAATAGGGTGCCAAACGCACTTCGAAGGATTTCTCTTTGAATTTCAGCCAACCGTTGTTACCGAGACTTTACAACGTGTTAATGTTGAGTACGATTCTGAGCGGGCATGCCAAGTGCATCATGGGATGGAGGCACGAAGGGAAGAAGGAAAAATGGCATCACTGGAAAGCGAGCTGCACGGGGCGGTGCCTGCAGATGCCAGTCACAGCACATGACCGCTAATGCAGGTTTACGTGGAGTAGAGTTCCCTGTGACATGTCGGGGCAATATGCGCTTTCATTTCATTCTGGGATGTCAGATAGGAGCAGTGAGACATCGACACCAAGCAGAGTTCATTGAGGGTGGGGGTCTTTGTTGATTGGGGTGATCCTTAAGCTGGGCTGTTCGTTTATATGCTAGCAGTGCACACTCGTCTTTCTCAAGGGTAGCACATCTGCACACATCACTGCATGCCTGCAAACGTATGCTGTTTTAAAAATGCCAAAAAAAAACCATGTTTGTGTCCCAAAACCTTTTCCGTGTCCCTCTTTCCTTGCACCCCGCCCCCCGCTTCATACCCCTGCCAGCTTTGCCTTATGCTTGGCTGTCCTCGATGCACTCTCCTACATACCAGAGCACATCACGCTCAGCTGGTGTGGGCCTAACCTGCATTCCCTCCCACCAGTCGATCGGCACGCCATATTCCGCAGGCCATGCGGCACTGTGTGGGGCGAGAGCGCCGTTCCGCTACGTCTGGCTCACTAGGCGATCAGCAAACATCAACCTGCTGATGCAGCCGCGCCTCACAACTCCAGGGTTGGATGTTCTGGTTGAGCCCCGGCGCTGTGTGTGTGTGCCGGTTCTCCATATGCGAGTGCTCTCACGTGGGCTTCCTTCAGATACTCCCATTTCCTCCCTTGGCAAATAGGCTAATTTAGCTCACTCTCGTGTATTTTGCGTGAAGGTGGCATCCCACTTTACACCCCTCCCCCCCCCGGCCTGCGCCCATCAGATCACTGCGTCCTTAAAACAGGAGTCTTGATACAGTAATTGCTGCAGTGTTGAATTATGCTGACTGCGCCTTGGTAATGTCACCTTGTAACTTTGGCATCAAAAGCCATCCTCCTGGAGGTGTAAAATTCAGACCTGGTGGGGAGCCATGTTTAAAGATCACAGAGGGACTTAAACTTGTTAGTACAGTGCAGTAAACCATACATCACTGGCATTCGGCAGAGCCACCTGTGAAACAGCTCTACCACCAAACCTCGTCTTGCCTCTGAAACCCTGCGTCAATACAGCTCCTGCTTTTATGGCACGAATGCCGAACCATCGTAGGTATGCTTGCTTTTTGGTGCATGTTCACTGCCACTTCGATGGGGTGCCAAACTAACAAGCCCACGAAGTGGCCAACCGATTCCCCTTTCAGCATTAGGTTCTCAGAGTGCAGGCACGTCGTCCGCTCCCCCACGTGGGGTCCTGCTCACCGCACCGAGCCAAACAAACGGAGTGGTGCCGCTATCGTCTTATCTCCCAGCGTTTCGGCGAAGCTCCGCTAAAAAGCCAGCTAACGTGTACGCCCAAGAGGAGAGGAAAGATCTTTATTTTCGCAGTTCATTAGGGTGCCGTAAAGGATATCTGTCAGAGGCGCTGTCACTTTAACAGACTGACGTGCTATAATCGATTGACCTGCATCATGTCCAAAGGGTCCTGACCATTACGGCCCTTTTGAAAAGCGGCCTAAGAATTTCTGCTTCCGGGCGACTTGCCTTGAAGGTAGCAGACCTTTCATGCTTCATTGTGAGTTTATTGATCGGCCCATTTCCTCTTTGTTTCTGACCTCTCACTCCAGCCCGCCACTGCTGCTGTTAACCACGGGACCACCTTTTGTGAAAAGAGCAGGAGCCCGAGCGTGAGGAGTGTATCATAAATTATTCTACGCCTCAAGAAGGGTAGACGTCACTCACTGATGCCGTATTAAGCTTCCCTGCATCGCGTTTCTGGTGCAGGCGCTAGCAGGAAGCTCCCGCAAACAGGGGCGTTGGTCAGATTTTTTTTGTTCCTTTCCTATAAATGCTGTGGATTGTTTTTTTTTCTTATTTTTTTTCCCAAAGCATAATTGAATTCCATAACTATTTAAAGGCTGTTGTTGTACTGCTCTTGTTGAAATTAAAAGTCCATTTAGTGACGAGTGCTTTTGAAGGAAACAGTTCAGCTGGTTGTTCCTTAATGACTTTCTATCCCAAATGCGGGTATTATTTGTCCCCTCATTAAGTAAAGGCACATTAGGATATTTGGCAAAACCAGCCCATGAATTTACAGCAAAGGATTCATGTTTTAAAATATCGGTCAAGCAGTATCTCGGTGCAGGGATTTGACAGTGAGATGTTAATGTCTTGTTTTTCTTGGCTATATTTATAAGCACGTCTGGCAATGTTTTTAGCCCCCAGATTATTATATTTTCAACTACACAGATGTGATGGTCCTATCCTAATATAATGTAATGAATATTTTCATTAGAGTCAAAAATACATAGGTGATGTGCATTCAGCTAACGCAGAATCCTGTGTGGATATATTAGTTTAGGCCTCCTTTTCATGGCCTTGATGCTGTGGGTCCTCTCCTCCAGCATAGTCTTTGAAGTGTTCTTTTACTGTGGAGTTGCCCCTGAGCAGGTCTGACCCAGGTCTGAATCCTTCAAAAAAGGAAAGAGAGGATCGTGGTTTATTACTGTCCCTCAGTAATAAAGCCCTCCCTCAGTGGATGAAGTGTCAACCTTTCGTGTCGCTAGACCACCCAGCATGGTAGTGAGGAATTCACCAGGCCATGCAGGTTTAAGGAAGCATGAGTCCCCCCCTGAATCTACCCAGATCAGAGTCTACCCAGTTACACATCAGTGATGGGCTCAGGTTAACAGTCGCTAAAAGGAACGTGACCGGACCTGGAATGATTTGGCCATTCAAATAAATAAATGCACCCTTCCGGAACATACCAAACACGGGGGTGCTCCCTAAATCTTCAGCCATTGCACTCTATCTACTCTGAGGTAATAATATATTCTATTATACTACTGTAAGTTGGAGAGAAGTGGCACTACATGTGGAGAAAGAAAATATGTAATGCAATAAAAAACTTTATCCAGGTTTTTCTTTGACTCGTACGGTAGGAAAAGCTCCCAACTTAAAGGTGAGAATCGCATTTCCTCAAGGATTGTTTTAAACATTCCGCTTTAAGAAGAGGAACCCTTCCTGCGCTTATACATTATTACCGTACAGTTTACTAAGATCTCCACGGGGCAGCACTGAAGAGTAATTCCTTCCAATCCTCCCGGTAATCTCACCATTAGAATGATAATGCCTTGATTTGTAGCTACTTCTGCACAATGTAATGGCAAAGATATACAAGTCAGGGGGTTGGATGGGTGGAAAATTGGTTTCATCCTCGGTCTTAAGCGTGTCCTTATTTCTCTCCGCGAGACAGTCCACGCACCTTAACTTAATTCTCACTGGGTGCACTCGCAGTCTGCTTTATGCCTCCTAAGTGGCCCGGTGAAGGTTCAGCAGGTGCTTCAAAGAAAATGAGGTGGTGCGTAGGGCTTGAGGCATACCTGTGAGACTCCTTCTGCCACACGTCGAACAAGGACCAATGTTCGCATCCAAACTAAAGTGGAAATGTGCAAAGCGATAATGATGTCATAATAGCACTCAGGTAACGATGTGCTTTTTTCTCTGTTTTTCCAACAGATCTAACAAGTTAAATCATATTCCGCTATTAACTGCTAAAAGTGTAAAGATGTTATTGACCTCTTGACTCTTTGTGTATGACAGGAATTTTGGAGAAATACACAAGGTAATTCATTCATTTAAAGCGAGCCAAAATATAATCTGTCGATTATTTAATTAAATCATTTTGAAAAAAGTATGTTAATGATGATGGTGATTTACATTAATGTGTTACTAAATATGAACATGCCTTACTGTTTCATGATGTCATTTTCATTTTATAAAAACAATCTATATATTTTTCTTTCAGACTGTCAGACAATGAGTCTGCATTCCAAGAATAAATGCCTTCAACTTTTTTAGTATTTCAGTCACCATTAGAAGAATGTCTAAGCCAAATTCGGCTATTCTTTGGAGACTAGTCTAAGTCACTCGGTTAAGTGCCAATTTGACAAGTCATCTCAGGAACGTTCATGCATGAGATGCTTCTCTGTTTCTGCCATTAGCTGTTTATATGCTCTATAGAACTGATCTGAGTCATTTTGAGTATAAGCTCAAATTAACAGACTGTTTTTTTTATTCAAATCCCTCACCCTTTATTTTTTAGCTCTTAAAATTGATAGAAATGGGTTAGAGATATACTTTAATGTAATTATCTGCCGCTCTGCAAATGGAAAATAGCATGAATAAAAAAGTGGCAATGACACAGGTCTCCTTTTGTAGGACAAATATTGCTAATCAATGGCAAGTTTATTTTTGATGTCCTGCTTTGAGGGCACTGCTTGGCAAGAGCTTATTCACTTACCCACGTGTGTTTGTGAAAAATGATTTCAAATTTCTAGGCCTGTCAACACATGAGGGTATGAAAGATTTTTTTTTTTTTTACTTTTTAACTTACATTCTGTCACGTAAAAGTATCAAATATAGCATTTCACCGTAAAATAACATGTTTGTTCAGACAGCGTGAAATTGCATGTTTGTTTATAAAGTTAATAAACAGTGGATTGTGGCATATAAACAGATTTAAATTCATTATACCTGTTTTTATGCTTGCATGATCTTAACATCCAAAATAATTGCAGATAACGTAGGTTATTGTTATGGAAATGTATTGAGGATTTACATTTTAAACAGGTTTTCTAGATAATAATTTGTCTTCAATGCAAAGAATAATGTTACTCAAAGTACAACAATACTGTAATGGTAAATATGTGGCCTAACTGAAATTGTAGTATCTTTAAATATATTCAATATTTCTTTGAAACCTAGAATTCAAACATTTCCAGGAATATCATGACTTCACCATATGTTAAGTTGTTAACCTGTTTTTTCATATTCAAATGACTGGTGGGTTTAATTTTGACAGAACCACTCTCATAATTACAGGCAATTAGCAACATTTTTGCAAGAATATCACCAAATACTGTCTCTTCATGCTGTTATGAGCCGTTGGCAGTGCTGCAGCTCGGAAAGGTCATTAGTCATGCATAAAAGACTATGTTATGATTTTGATATGGACTCTCTATCTGCACTTCACAAGATTTCAGTTAATTGACCCCCTTTGCCACACTGCTTCTAATATGCATGTAAACAGTATGAAGCCCTATTTTTTGGTCGTGACATGCATAATGAACTGAAAAAGCGTTTTCTAACAAAAAGCAGTCTCGTAAATGGCACGGCAGGTCCTCGAGTTTGCGTCAACGCTGGTCTGCACTGGGGTGTGGTCCACATTCACTTGTTATGACCCCCCCTCCCCCACCACCATTTGATATTCTACAGCAGTGCACTTGTTTGGACTGACGTGGCACCTGAAACCCGTGGACGGGCAGCTGTACGAGAACGGCGTCAGCCAGCTGGACGGAGATGTGCAGAGTCCGGGAACCACCTTCTCACCGGGGGACAAACCTGGTCCTGACAAGATTAACAGGGGTGGGAAAGGAGGTGAGAGGGTCACAGTGTTTCCCGCACCATGTTTCCCTGTGAGCAAGACCCAGGTACCGCCAGTGCCATAAATTCATCCAGACAAACTGATTTAAAGTGCTTTAGTGGCCTTTTTTTATCGGCATAATCTCATAGTATAACCTGTCATATATTCCAAATATTCCGTCTCCTTGCACGACTGCAATCCAGGCCAGATAAGGAGGTGTCGGGCAAGGCTAACGAACAGGTCAGTTCCCTGCTATGAAACATGCATTTCGCTACTGGATGCACTCCGATGCGCTAAGTTTTGGGTTGAGCTTCATGCTGTCAGAAAGCTACTACTGCACTGGCATGTTTCGCCTTAACTAGAAAGAACAACATTCTGTCAACGTACAGTTCTCAGAGATAACACAGACCCAGGATTCTCTTTTATGCGATTCCATTACATTTCCTTGAACCTTGGGAGCTGGCGTAGTGTATTATGGCAAGAGCAATGAGTAATACTAAGCAGAGATTAAGACCAACATTGCTGACGACGCATCTTGTGTGACTAATGGGCAATAGGAATGTCCTCTCTGGGGAGCTGAGTGTCAAGGCTGTCACATGACAACGAGGCAGACGTTATCATGAAAGCACGACGTGTCTGTACAATAGATCCACAGTAACGAGTGCATTCGGGGTCTCGTGAGAGTTGGCGGTCAGTTCCAGCTGAAGTTAAAAGATGGAGATGTACGGCAATCGTCTCTGCTTCAATAGGTGTAGAAACAAACAGGCTTCCAGAGAAGTGGCCATACACATGCAGCTTGTAGGTTGGATTCCTGTGACTGGTACACCTAGGATGTGATTGGTCCTCCTAAATGCCATCCCATGGTTTGTCAGCCCACTTATGGTCAGCCCCACCCCCATGTCCTCTTCTTCCTGAGAAAAGCTTCAAGTTTGCCAAATACCTATATTGGAAAAATGATTCAGGATAATTGAATGAATGGTTTTAAAGTGTTCCCACAGTAACAGAAACACTTAAATTACTGTAATGATCTGGTTTGGTCTACCACACATGGAATAAGGCTCATTTTGATCAATAATACAATAATATTCAATATGATCGATATATACTACAACGTACATCATCCTGGAAGCTCACACAAATCTAAGTTGTTTTTATTATCTATAGAGATCACCATCTTAAAGCATATCTAAATAGTGGCAAAGTAGATGGCCCAGAAGCCGTGTGGTAAAATCAGCCTTATATTTGAATTTAGACAGGTCCTCCACGTGTTCTATACAGAGGACATAGTGGAACGAGACATCTTGCATAGGAGTGACTGCCATGTTGATTGCGTGAAGTCCAGCTATGCTAGGTACAATCAAAGAGAACCTTCCGTGACTGTGCTTTCAAACAAGCCCTTAATTCTGGCTGGTTTTCCCCAATTAGCTGCACATAAATTGCTCAGTTCTTCATAGTCACCAACCTTTCTGTGTAATGATTCAGCAAGAACAGTGAATGCACTGTTCGTGCGCTAAAGATTCCCTCTCTGCGTCCCATCGGCAAAAAAATCTTTAAACGGCACTGTGAGCCATTCACCGAGAACGCTTGCGGTCAACATACACAGAGTACTGAGGTATGGTATATGAGATGTATGATGCATTAAGTGATTTCACTTTGTCCCTGCCTGTCACATTTTTGTTCAGTCTTGTTCCTGCTTAGACATCTGTTTCTTTATAGGCACTTAGAAAATATGTATTTGTGTTTCTTTAACCTTCGGGGTGCTAGGAATCCACCCTTACAGTATTTTGTCTGTTACAAAAGCAAAACAGAAAATATTATGGTAATAGTAATTGGGTATGGTGACCCTGTCCTGTTTAAATGGATATGGAAGATGGATGGATGGAATCAGGTGAATTTCTTTTGTACATTAAAAATGTGAACTTCAGGACAATGAGATAAGTAAATGTATTATGGAAGATTAAATACTTTGATGTTCCTGTACACGGAGGTGAAATTGATGCTTGGTTCAACCTCAGATCGTGAGGTAAATTGCATAAGGAAAATGGTCCTTTGGTTTATCTTATGGTAGTTTTAATGTAGTCACGTCATGATGCAAAATGTAAAATTCAATACCCTTAGATGGTATAAAGATTGTGTTTTTAAGTTGACGTTTTCTTCTGTCATTTTTCGTGCCTGGTGACACTCAGGAGCGGCCACGGTGAAGCGGGTTTTTAAAAGAGGGCATCGATATTCGACGGCTGCTCTGCTCTTGTGTCCTGCCGATCGACCGCGCTCTGCTTCATCTCGCCTATCGATCTCCCCGTGTTGGGATACAATCTCAGGATCTTTCTGCTGGGGGGCTCCCCCTCTTTCATACTATATATTGAAGTGACAAGACCCACACTCGGCCTCCACGACGGGCCGTGAGAACTGCGAAGATGACGTGAGCTCCCACAGCTCTGTCAGGGAGCCTTTAAAGTGGTTGTCTTCAATAAAATATGCAGAAGCCCGACAGAACAGCTTCGCGTTAAAAACGCCTCACTGTGGCTTTGGAATTTTGCGGTGAAATAGGAGCAAATTTAAATATGTGGTTACGTTTGGGATTTCCGAATTGTTGTGGTTCAGGATTTCCTGTCTTTCACGAAAGCTAGGATGAAGATGGGGTTAAAGATTAAATATAAATAGATTTTCGGGCCAATGGAATTATCTGCTTACTGACTTCATCTGACATTAATTTGGCGATGAAACGGAAAGAATGGCTGTGATCTTATTAGGTACCTGTTCAAAAACCTTTTAATTGAATCCCCTTAATTATAATGACCCGCTCTTTGGTGATATTTTTATTCCTCCTTAGGCGAGTTCTTGGGAAAAATCATTAAAGTTTTCTGCAGTGATCCATGTGGGGTTTAAAGGGAACACAAGTTGTCTTCGTTCTGCTGTTGCCTGCACCTTCAGCTGGCTGAGTATTAAAATGCAGCCTTGTCTGATTCTTTATTAAGTTGTGAGCTCTAATTGAAAAGACAGTTTAGTTTCTCTGCAAAGAGATTACAGGTGTATTTTTTTTAATGGCGATAACCCCAGGGCTACGAGCACTAATCAAGGCGTAAGTCGCTCATGTAATGCTGCTTTGTTTTCTTCATCTTCTCCTTTTTTACATGTTTCTGCACACTTTGATCGTCCCAGGAAAGGCCTTTTAGAAGAGATGACAAGCCGTTAAAGCCTGAGTAAATTTATCAGTTTTGACACCTATGCTGAAGCCCAGTTCCCAGGTTCCAGCAATTTTCTGTCAGAGAATTTAGATTTACCGTTTTCATTCATGCGGGAATGAGTCCATTCCGTACCTGAGTTAATCAGCTAGCGACATCTCTAGAGATTCATCCATCGTTCAAGCACTTATTCAGTACAGGGTCCCAGTGAGCGTGGAGTTTATCTCAGATACCATAGGGCACAGGGTAGGATGATGCCCTGAGCTGGGTGCCAGTCTATTGCAGGACACATACACACACATAACATGGGCAATTTAAAGGCACCTCTGTCTTTGGACAGGAGGAGGAAACTGTCGCGATGCAAGGGTCAGCATGTAAACTCCTCACTCACAGTGGGGCGTGGCATTCAAACCCCCAACCCTGGAGGTTTGAGGCAACAGCGATACTCACTGAGTCAACATATCACCCTCAGTGCGAAAAATGCAACACAGAATAGGGTGTAGTTCAGTATAATTCTGTTTCATCTTATAGGAAAGTGAAGGTGTTGTGGCGAGCTGACATAGGGTAACTGTACATTTCTGTAACTCACAGAAAGTGACTTTTATGGATGAATTATGCTATGGATAAAATCAAGAAAATCTACTGAAGGGCAAGTAAAAATTGATTTTAGAAAGTTCTGTAGTATCCTGAGGTCTTTCCCATATCATCATTTCGTTGACTGTCCTAAAGTACTGAATTCTTAATTGACTAAATGTTCCAGTGCAGCTTTCTCACAGATGTGTGTGTGTTTCAGACAAAGGGCTGTTTCAGAAAGGCAGAGCCATCGACAGAGGAGAGGTGGACCTCGGCACCCAGGTGATGCAGACCATCCCTCCTGGTCTTTTCTGGCGGTTTCACCTCACCGTCCACCACCCGACATATGTCAAGTTCAACGTGTCTCTGGCACGGGACGCCCTCCTCGGTATCTATGGGAGGCGAAATATCCCTCCAACTCACACCCAGGTGAGTTCTTTTCCTTCGTTATTTTATAACAATATTCAAAATGCACTTGATGGTGTGATGAGTGAGGATATGATTATTTTAAATTCCGCAACACTTCAAAAGCTCATGTTCCAGTCCATGAAGAGGATGTCCGTGAGCTGGTGGAAACAGTGTTTTAGGTCCGTGTCCTGCTCAAATTTGAGCGTGACAGATCAGTCAGACATCATTGCTGTGAGCTGTTCCGGCACTTCTCTATATGGCACAGAAGGGATTTTCATCCACTGGGCAGAGAAAGCCACTGAATGAGGCATAGAAGCCATAACTGGCCAGAGAGCCTGATTGCATGCCCCGTCCCCGGTGCTAAGCCCGACCTCTGCTGAACTCCAAGCTGCAGTCGACCTGAAGTGTGAACTTTATCAGGGTCTGTGCTCGGCAGGTATCTTCACTATTCCGGCTATTCATGAGGGCTCTCGCTTCAGTTCCCAAGCTTCAGTTGTACATGCTAATCATGAAGTGACAAGGAGAATCTCTCCTCCCCTGTAATCAAGCATTTAGGGGTCAGTGTGGTCAGTGACATTGATTAATCTGCAGGCCAGCTTTCCCCTTGAAGAACACGCCACCTCACACAGACAGACATCTGCTGCTCGCAACCAGGTCTGGTCGTACACGAGGACGGCTGATAGAGGCCCGACAGGTCCTTAGACCTGGGTCACGGCACACCCTCCTGCTGCTGATTCATCTGTCATACACCGTAACTCCTTTTAGACTCTCTACAGACCCATAAGCCTTTACAACAGAGTCTAATTGGATATTACTCTCATTAACTGGAGTCTGTCCCTTGGGCGGTATATGAAGTTTGCCCTGATTCCAAGGAGATTCTTGTCACTCCATGGCTTGGGGAACGCTTGTTTGGAAATATGTCCTGAAAAGACGGGAGTGAAACACAGGTGTTTGGCATCTGCAGAAGGCGGTAAAAAAATGGCAGAGCGGTGGGCGTCCACCTTTCAGCCACTGGGATAATTTGATCTAGGCCCCAATCCGTTTGCTTTTCCTTTTGTGGGATCGCACGTTGTCGAGATGTCATTCACCGTCCCCAGAGGCTGACATTTCAGTGTCTACACATGGTTTGTTTGCACACGCCTGGCCATTGTGTCTGGCAGACGACGTGTTGCCTTGCCGGGGCCTGCAGTTGCTCCCGGTGATGGGAGGAATTAAAAGCAGAATTACCTTCGCTCCCCACCCTGGAAATAGTATTCGGTCGAGCGCCGCTCTAACAAATGTGTCTGAGTCATCTGAGTAGCTCTTAAGCTCTGGGCTACACTGGGATGGCAGGGCTTAAATCATTACCATTTCCTTAATTTTGGCGTCATTGGGGGGAGGGGGAAGAGATGGCAGCTTTACAGCTTGGGGGTTGAGAAATCAAAGCACCAGTCAGAAGCAAACGTAGAAATAACCCTGATTCTGTCCTGTTCATCTCCGGGCGGAGAATAGCGAGCCGGCCAAGGCACAGCACCTCACCAGAGGCGACAGCCATCTTCTAAAGGACTTATAATTCACCAGCACAGCCTGTGCAAAGAGAGCTCGTCTATGCAGTGTGGTCATTACTGCATTTTAATGCAGTGTTAGTGGGGTAGCGTTATGTATGCACATACACAAATACAGCTGTGAGAAGGACCGCACTGACTGAAGCTTAGTAGAGGGGGAATTACGGTGCTATGTATGCCCATACAGAGACACATCACAGCTGGAGCACTTCCGTCATCGCAGTAACAAAGCATGCACCGTAAGCGTCATGGGCCCCCTCAATGCCGACTCTGTCTTCGGCAGTTCGACTTCGTCAAGCTCCTGGATGGGAAGCAGCTGATCAAGCAGGATCCAAGAGGGTCAGAAGATGCCGGCAGCACTTCCAGAAATCTGCTGCTGGCTGCCGTGCAGGAGACCGGATTCATCGAGTACATGGACCCGGGCACCTGGTACCTGGCCTTTTACAACGACGGCAAGAAGATGGAGCAAGTGTTTGTCCTCAGCTCTGTCATCGGTAAATAAGTCCCCATCACTTTCATATAGCGCCCTCCTGGCCAAGCTGGACCAGATTTGTCACAGATCACAGTTTGTCACCGAAGAGCATCTCATACAGACAGCACGACACATTAATGGACAATATGCAATATACAAAATACAAACAGTATACAGACAGTTCAGTGTCCTTTACAGATGAAATATAATACAGACAATACAATATAACGTACTGCCTACGTCAAACACAGGGAGAGTTTGAAGCTCAATATATAGGCAGTAGAATATAATATACAGACAGTATACAGTACTGTCCACACCAGTGTAATGTACTGATGGAACAGTAAATGTGTAGAGCAGGGGCGGGCAACAAGACGAGAGATTCCTGAGCTACATGCAGCTCTTACCATGTACTTTTGCTGCTAATCTGCCCCCCCCCCAAGTTTTTACTGGCTCCCCTAACTGGCCACTCGTGATATACAGTATGTACTATTGTGTACAGACAGTACAATATCTATACACATAGTACACTGTACAGTATTCAGACAGCACTAAATAATACAAAATATAATGTACAGGCAGTCTGATAAATAAATATACAGTCCAGATTATTATATACATTTATTGCAGTAAGCAGTATAAAAATTACCCAAGTGCATCTGTTACCGTGCTTGCGAAACGTGGCTGTATATAGCAAAGTCGTGTAATGTATGGCTGTACATAATTAACAAAATAGCTTTATGGAGTGCAGCTTTGCAGTTTCATATGATAATGATATAACAAGAGGAACAAAATGGATTATCGTCATGATATCTGATCTTATATCATAGCGAATGTCTGAGTGTAAAAGGGTAGACAGAAATCAGTATGGAGGTAACAGTGCCACATAAGGTCCATGTTGAAACCACTGGTTGATGGAAGATATGTATGTTGTGTCCTCGCTAAGAAACACAGGAACATTTTGTGAACACAGTTATGATTGTAGGACTCGTGTTGGACAGCAAATGTTTATCTGGCAAGTACAGAAGCTTAATTCACTGCTTGTCAGTTCTGTCTTGTTTCTCAATGTACCCTGGGACTACCTTTGATGCATTATTGAACTGATTTTTTTTTTTTTTTCGTTGTGTAAATTTCTGTAAAGTGCTGCTACCACGAAAACGCATGGCGTTAGTCTGAAAATTCCCTCGCTTCGTTGCGAACTGGGTTTCGTGAGCTCAGACTCGGGAGACGGGGCGCCATCTTTTGTAGCCCTCCTCCTTAGGCTAACTCGTTTGTCGCTAGCGACGTCCTCTTGCTCGGAAGTGATGGCTCGGCGTACTTTCGCTTTGGCGGTCGCGCCGACTCTCGGACTGGAAGGCGGCGTACTCCAGGCTCGCATAGTGCCGCGTATTGTCCAATTAAGGCATCGTGATTGAGCTGGCGGGTCCTGTTGAGTTGAAATCCTCCATGGGCTTCAAAGTGCCAAAATGAAAGTCTTTCAGCCTTAATTGACAGACCTTTGGTCACTCATCTCTAAACATATGCCAGGAACGGACTGGGACTTGCTGAAGCACTCCCCATCTGCTCCCCATTCGTTTCTCACTCCATTTCATCTTATTTGACTGTACGCACCATTGTGGGGGTTTATCAACTAATGTATTCATGTCCCCCCAGGCAAGGACTGAAGTTTTGTTAAAGTTATTATTTTTCTTTGTTTTTCTTTTTCTTTGAACTGTGCAATAAATGGTTCGTTTTTTTTCATCAGGTGATGAATGGTATTTATGGCAGATGTGCTTTGAAATTCATATTCCAGCAGCTATTTACATTTCTACTAATTAGCAGTTGTAAGGCTATCTTACATTCAAATGTAATTACGCTCACTAAAGTTCACTAAATTAGTATTCTTTCTTAGGATTGGTATCGCAGCCATTATCAGCCTGCTAATGACAAATAAGCGAGGAAATAAATGAATAATGACCCTTGTGTGTCAGCTTGAGATCATGGTGGAAACACCAAGCCCTCAGCATCTTATTGAGGTGATGTGCAGCTCTGCACTTTAGGTACTTGCGACCAGAAGGTTGCCAGTTCAAATCCCATGGCTCACAAAAGTGCTTCTATCACCACTGGGTCCCTGAACAAGGTCTTAAACTCCAAAACCGCTCCAAGTACTCTGTGATGTATCTACTTCACTGTATGCCGTTGTGGATAAAAGCATCTGGCAAATAAACCTAATATAAAATTACGTCATGACTCAGGCCATATCAGGAAATGGCCATTCAGCTTCTGTGCGCTGAGGTGTCGATTGAAACCTTTTTTATGCAGAGACCATGGATGGCTGCTCGACGGACTGCAATGGAAATGGGGAATGCGTCGCTGGCCACTGCCACTGCTTCGCTGGATTCCTGGGCCCCGACTGCGCCAAAGGTAGGTCTCGCCAGTCGCAGACAACCGTGATCCCCCTATGCAAGAGCGGAACAGTGGTGCAAGGTCGAAGCGGGACTGAGGTCCAGGAACCCACCCAGGAACCTGATGTGCAGAGGCGTGGTTGGACTCGACACCAAAGAACCCGTCACCTCCGAGACCGTAGTGATGGCGGAAAGCGCGGCCTTGTCGTCTCAGACAGCTGTGGAGTCAATGTTGCAGGCGAAGGCGACAGCTGTGGAGGAGGAGACACCTTGCTAGTGGCGTTCATAGCTGGGCTGTGAGATGTAAGCTGACAGGAATCACTAAACTGGAGCTGCATCCTTTAAAAATGAACATTGCAGTGTTTTTTTTGTGTGTGTGTGTGGGGGGGGTCCTTCATTGCAGAGAGATGGCGTCACCGCCTTAATCCATACACACGGGCTGATAACTAAATGAAAAATGACCGAAACACTGGAGACGCCTGGGGAATGTAACCAAAACGCATAATCAGTAGCTAGCACGTGATGTCCCTGTACATATGGACTGACACTCCGAGCTGGGGCACGGTTTTTTCCCTCTCTAGATTATGGGTGATGCGTCCACTAAAATGGAATAGGTCATGTATACAAAGACTGTTTTTAAAATTTCTTTTGTAAACAAATTTATTGGCTACTTCTATATGTACATTTTTACTTAATTTTCAAAGGTTTTATACTCGTGAATTAGCACACATTTCAGTGGAAGTAACAGAGAAAACGAACCCTCAAAGGAATCTTGATTGGTCCATCAATACCATTGATCGTTTCTTCTAACCAAGGCACATCGCCAGTATAACAGTACAGACACTTCGGAATAACAGCGTATAACAGATTGTTTCTGTGCCATCATCAAGACTCATCTACTCATCACAGACATTTCTACCCTCTGAACAGAGACGAACACTTAGAACCATTTAGAGATAACCATTAAATCAATTACTGATATGATTTAAAAGCGTTTCATTCATGATCACTTTGAAGATATCTGAAATTTAATAAATATCTCCAAAAAAATGTAAGATCTCAAAATGATAATTTGTCTTATGCAACGTGCAGTATGTCGCTGTTTAAACATGCTGATAATTCAGTATCGCAGAATCTTTCCTACTTAAAAATATGGATATAACAGAATTGCTTCTTGCCCATTTGAAGATATCTTTAAATGTTTAATATACAGTATGTCTTCAAACATTTAATGAAACCTGTAAAAGATTCAAGTATATGTTTAAATCCTGAGATATACTGTACATTCATCTATAGATACTACATAATAATCTTTATTGAAATGCATTACCAAGGTCTAATTGATGTATGTAAATAATTTAAAGATACCCATGAATAAGAATTTGGTCTGTCAGTGTCAAAGCCTGGCTGAAGTAGTTTCTGAGTCCTCCCCATCTCCTTTGTTCCTTTTAAATATTGCATTGTAAACATTCGTTGCTCGCCTGCTGCTACAAACTGAAATATATCCATTCAGCTAATTGCCATCTGTGTTTTGTTTAATAACAACAGCAATTGCAGTGCATGAAAGCTCCATTAAAATAGTATTCTGGGGACGGAATGATCAATCAAGAACATGCTTCCGCTTCATATTAAGTGGTTAACAGGCCAGCGTGAATTGGTCTGTTTTCGTTTGCCGCGGATCGAGGCTGAGCCAACTTGTTGACTTCATTTGCAGTGATTTTGTTTGTCATGTCACCGATGTAGGGCACGACCCACTTCTCAGTGGCGTGGGTGTGGCTGAACACAGTCCGTGGGCTGAATGGCATGGCATGGTGCGGCGTGGTGAATTGTACTTCGGCTCTAATCTCATTTTTTAAGCGTTGTTATTTTTGGTTCTTCACACTGCCAGGTCATCGTTGGCGTTTCCACGTTGCCTAGTATTCTGTGACAGGGAGATGATATGGGACATAATATGGAAATACACAGAATGCTAATATTAATGTGATAGATTTTTACGTAATCTAAAAGAAATAGTCCTTTCTTGGAGTCATGGAAACAAGCTGTTCCATAACAGACATCCCCCAGTCTAGCAGTCAGATCACGTGAATAAAACTCACGATCCTTTTGCCACCTCTCAAGTTCTTATCTACTATTTAACGGCTCGTGGACAATTTGGAGGATGAAGCCAAACGTGGCGCAGCAGGTCTGTCCCGTTTTCATCGGTTTCGTTTTTGCCTGAGTACATCTCTGTTTCTTCCAGGCTACTGCTTTCATGAGATTCCCCTCCTACCCTGACTTATCCCAGGTTCTGAGGCCTGCAAATTACTGTAGCAGACATGATGTTCCCATTACTGAAAGTGGCATGGAGCTCTTAGGGTGATGCTATTGAGACAAGAGACAGCCACAAGTGTGAGTATCTGTGCCACAGAATGCTAGGTCTGATGGTGGAGAAGACAGGAAATGCATGGGGACCGTGTGCAGGGCAAAAAATCACCACAGGTACCTAGAATGCAGTGACAGGGCTTGTTAAAAATGTTCACTTTTCGATTGCGTACTAGCGGGACAGTGTTGTAAACAATGTTTGTTTCTGTTTATTTGTGTAGCCTCTGTTTGGGTTGTATTTTAAATTCTTTAATCTTGGCCTATATATATTGCCAAGCACCAACTGTACATGATTCATAGATGTGTACATTAAAATAGCTGTTCATCCCCTGCAACTCTAACCAAGGTAAGAGGTTAGACGATGGATGGATGGATGGATGGATGGACGGACGCATCTGATGGATGGATGGATGGATGGATGTGCATCCACTATTAATAAATTAATCCCAAAAATGGTCATTACATTTCTGATGGGCATTGTATGTAAAATGATACATTAAACCCAAACACGTTGTATTAAAGCCAAAAACAGAGAAAAAAATGATAATTTCAGAATAATAATGTGCATATTATTCTGTATTCTTTATTGCTTATCTCTAAGTCAAATAATGCAAATCATAAACATATCATTCAATAGGAATTCATCTATAGCTGCAAAATTGTATTTGTCATTTTCTTCATGCTCTACAGAAATGCCTTTGAAACAGAGTTATTGATTAATGGAGGAGCTTGTTCACAAATGAATCTGAATTCACATAATGTGAATAAATGAGAGTGTTATGGTCTTGTTTACTTTGTTCTGAAAAGGAATATTACAAGTGCTGTCCACTTAAACTCGCCAGCACTAATATAATAATATTGCACTTAAACTGCCAATTAAATTGCCAATAATAAAATTTACAAGTAGAGTAGATTTAGATTAGCACGAGTGTTCATTTGAGTTAATTGTGGTTTTGTTAAAATCTTTGCCATGCAGTCATTACCTACTAAGGTGATGTGCATAATCATAGAACAGTTCCACTGGCTTGTGTATTAATGAAAGAGATGTACATGTGGGGTAAAAGTGATTCCAGCTCAACAACAGCATGGTCTTACCCTGAATCCGCTGCAGAATTCACTGACACAGATGGCAAAAGCCTGCGAGATGAACGCCGACGCAAATTCCAGATTCGCCACGGAAAGATTATCGTGAGAGGGGGCATGTTACCACCAGGTAAAATGGACTGCCCCGGTTACAGAGGAAGTGGCCCCAGCCTTCTGTTGGCAGTCGTGAAGAGTCGTGTGGCTTAACTGGCCAACAGTTGGCACGATAGGCGACTTTTTCTTGCCATCCCCACTGTTCTTGCCACCCCTCTCACCTTAACAAATGCCATTTTCCACAGCACGTTCGCCGCGAGCCCTGGGGCTCTTGCCGGGATCTCTTGGTGGCCACTCGAGCAAGCACCCGAACCGTCTGCACATTAACAGGATGAACCTCTGAGAACTGCAGGAGAGTCCGCTGTAGGCTAACTGAGTGGGTGGTATTGTTTGCATTTTTCTGTACACAGCTAGTAACTGACATGATGGATCCGGGCACCAGGAAAGCACGTAAGCACTCTGTGATTTATGTAGAAGGTGCCTCGGTTTTTCTTCTGTTTAACGATCTCTCCGGAGCAGTGGGTTTGTCTTGTGGAGAACCACATAGTTCAAAACTCGGCAAGGGTCCTGCTGTTGTACCCTTAGGAAAGGTACTTCACGCTGGTCGCTTTGGTGGAAGCATCCAGCCGTATAAACGGGTGATGACTGCGAAGCTCACATCGCATAAAAGAGTCCGCAGAATGAATCGTTTATCTGACCAGTTGACTTAATTTAGTGGTGTGAGGTAGATTCCAGGTGGATCCTCCGGGGCACAGCAGTGCAACCTACAAAAATGGCCGCACACGAGGGAGGTGAAACGTTCATGTTGCCGTTGCGAGGGGTGGGGGTTTCACCGGGGCCGAGGGTCGCCTTTCAGACTGAAGCGCCGTGTTGTTGCAGACGCCTGCCCGGTGTTGTGCAGCGGGAATGGGGAATACGAGAAGGGCCACTGCCTCTGCCACGCCGGCTGGAAGGGCCCAGAGTGTGACATCCAGGATGACCAGTGCATCGACCCCACCTGCTCCAACCACGGCAACTGTGTGCAGGGCGTCTGTGTGTGCCACCCGGCCTATAAGGGTGTCAGCTGCGAGCAAGGCAAGTCTACAGGACCAAGAACCTGTCGAAAAATGCGTGACGATGCACAAATTCCTACTTAAGAATCTGCTTCAGTTTTGATGAACGCGTCAGATAAGGCATTGAAGGTTTTGAAGCCTGACCTGCTAGTACTGCATTAAATTGGTGTTAACTAGACAGTTTCCTTTGTATATAAACTATGACATCTTTCCTTGATTCAAAACTGATCAAATCCTTAGCTGCCACAGTTCCAGTTGCTTTAGTGTTTTTACAATCAAACATATGCGCGTCCAAACGTGGATCCATTGTCAGTAGTTTGATGGTTTAGTTTTATTAAGCGGTAACCGTCCGCTTGTCCGGAATATCTGCAGTGGCTGCAACCTTGAGCTGAGGAGTGGGACATTTCGGTAACGACTAGGAACACTGTGGTAATTGAGGCATGGTTTACTACAGAGATGTATTTAAGTGTAACGGAATGATACGCGATTAACTGCCCCGAAACATAGATTGTGTTGTGGCTTGTTAATTTTTGATGAGAGCCTAGTTAGAGCAGCCAGTGTTTTTATACACCAGTAGCTGTCGAGTGTTTTTTTTTTTTTTTTTCTTTCCTTCGTCACACAGCAATGCTTCTTATATTTAATATGGATGACCGAGCAATTAGCTGCATGGTGGCGGACCATGCGCGGTAAAGGCCGTGTTACCAGCCCGATCCGAAGTTGACAGAACACGCACTTCCATATGGCGCTGTGACCCCCCAGTTTCCCATCTCTCCATCACAGTGGACTGCCTGGACCCCCAGTGTGCAGGACACGGTGTCTGCGTAAAGGGGGAGTGCCTGTGTTCACCTGGCTGGGGGGGCACGGGCTGCGAGACCCCGATGCCCTCCTGCCAGGAACAGTGCTCCGGCCACGGCACCTACCTGCCCGAGGCCGCAACCTGCACCTGTGACCCTGGCTGGACCGGTTCCGACTGCTACACAGGTCAGTGCCCCTCGGCCCCAATTATAAAACTGTCCTGCAGCACTGGATGTCATGGTGAAGTTTCCGGAACAGGCTCCCCCGCGTTCTTTTGTGGAGAATCGTGTGTGTTCTATGCCTCCTATGAAGAATGCCGATTATCCTGACCTGCCGGCGACACCTGAGATGGAAACCTTCCTCACAGCTGACCATCAACACTCTGTCTCGTCCCCATGCTGAGTGTAAATTAGGTTTCTCCTCGCGCCTCCCTCCTGACCAATGGCGTACACGCATCGAGTCTTGAGCGTCCTCTTAGTCTGTCAAGCCTTGTGTCTTTTGGTGATTTTGTGTTTTTTCTTTTTTTTTTTGTAACTCAATTTTCAGTTTGAAATCTTCAATCTCCCTCACGCATATTGGGAATCACGCTGTTGTTACATGCAAATGAATGTCAATTCTTGCCTCAGGAAGTAACAGCGAAACTTGTTTGCAAATGAATAAAACTCCTCCAGGGAAATTTAGATTGCTTTTCACTAAAATGTATTTAAATAAATTTCCTTACACCACGCCAAAGCTCAACAGCTGCCGCATTTCTGATTTACCTCGTTTATTTGTGCATGTGCTTATTTAGCATGGTTTATAATTTAACGTATATTGACCCCCGACTTTCAAATCATAGCCAAGGCTGTTATTTAAAGTGTTTCTGGTGGTTTTTGGTTGCAGCTGTGTGTGTGTGTGTGTGTGTGTGTGTGTGTGTGTGTGTGTGTGTGTGTGTGTGTGTGTGTGTACCTTAAATCCTGGAAAGATATGAAATTCTGTAGGGGAGATCTGTGTTCCTGCTGTTTTCTATTGGTGCTACTGTGACTCAGCGGGTAGCACTCTCACCTCGCACCTCCAGCGTCAGGAGGTTCGAATCCCGCCCACACTCTGTGTGAGTAGAGTTTGCACCTTTTCTCAATGTTGGGCTTCCTCCAGGTACACTAATGTCCTCCCACAAGCCAAATTGTGGTTTCTAAGTAGCCCTTCATAGTGTTTGATTGTGTATAGGAGTGTGTGTTCACTGCAATAGTCCAGGATGTACCCTCTGTTTCTTGGGATGGGCTCCAGGCCCCCCTTGACCCTGTACTGTGTAAATGGTTATGGAAAAGCAATGGACGTATTTCTCATTAGTCTATGAATTATTGGATTTGCACCTCTTCAGAAAATATGGAATTCTGAAAGGGATTTTTGGTGGTTTATGTATGGTTGTGTAGCTGGTTGTTCATATGCATTGCATGTATATGAAAATTTTCACCTTTGCGTTGAGAAATTCAGTGAAACATGTTCTGTGTTTTTTTTTTTTTTTTTTTTCCTCTCTTTGTAGAGTTAGTTTTACGGGGGGGGTTTCACACCCGGCTACCGGCTCCATGCCCGTTACGTCCTCGGTGAGATGGCGAGATGTGAATGCTGACAAAGGACAATGGTTGTGCTGTGCTGTTTGTTTTCCCTTTTTCTCGCTTTTCTTTGTTTTCAGGCTTTTATTTTGTATTTCCTGCCATGACTTATCAGAAAGGAGTAGCAGGCAGGTTAGTGAGTAATTCATAAGTAACAGAAGCTTTTGTCAAGACGAAGAAAACAGACATGATAAGAGGAGAAAATGAGCTTATTCTTATCTTTTACTTTTTCCAGTGCAGTATAATTTTGGCTGGTTGAGCGGCTAATAGATAAGTAAAAAGTTGCAGATCTTTAAATTTGCAAAGCCATTTTCCGTGATGATGAGCGGGGTCGTCGGGTTCTCAGACGATGGCCAGGCTGTGGTTCCCGTCATTCAACAGCCCCTCGCAGTCGGGCCCCTCGCAGTCGGACCCCTGAGTCTGATAAGGAGAACATGTGGATCATCATTAGCAGCTGGCCAAAAGAGCGAAGCACAGGCACCCAGCAGGTACTGAGGCAAATGTCAAGGAAATGAAAGAAAGCAGATGGACAGGGAATTACTGTCCAATGCTGTATATTCATCCCTATATGATAAATGTGGGTGGTGCCTCACTGTGCCCATGCCTTGTGCCCTGTGCTTCCTGGGACAGGCTACAGGTTCACTGTGCCCCTGAGCTGAGTATGTGACGATGGATGGATGGATGGATGGGTGGATGGATGGATGTTGTGAGCACCATACCTGGAAATATAAATGTTTTACATATGGCTCATTTATTTCAAGTCTCATGCAGAAAGGCTGGTTTGAAATAAACATACTTTCATTTTTGCTTTTTTTCTGTCATATAAACCACCAAAAGTTATAGACTGACATCTATCTGTGAACATAGCCATGCCTGTGGAGCAGATGTAAGCAAATGTAATTTAAGCATGTCTGTGTTTGCCTGTTTGTTCATTAGGCTTTTAAATTCTTGAAAAATATCTGCATTTGTACCATCCTAAGAGTGGAATACTTGGCTCATACCACAGCACATCAAAGCCCTGGGTGTAAGTTTTTATACGTATGCCATCTGTCAAATCATAGATTTTATTTTGGTTTCTGTAATCGTGTAAAAAATACTGGAGAGCAGAAAGTCTGCGCCAAGGTTGAAGTAGAATGGCGTACGCCTGTGTTTATTAATCTCGGCATTCACATTGTACGAAAGCGGCCTCTCACCTCTGAAGCTCCCAGTCCTAGCGGATCCTCGGCGACAGCACAGCTGCAGGGGGTCCATGCTTGTGAAGAACTGTTCATTTACACATCTTCTGCTGCTCCTATCTTGCGCTAGGACAGTGTCCCTATTTATTTTTAAGTATTCCAGCATATGTCAAGTTATTCTCAACGTTCCCAGATCACCAACTCTTGTAGAGGTCGTTCTAAAAGAAATTGCATCGATCCATGTCACAAGGAAATATTTCTGTCCGATATTCATCAGTACGCATATGATTATTACTCCATTGGACATTCTGTTTTGAATGAAACCCACGTCAGGGTTTTACAAGGTAAGGCCTACAATTAGGTCCATATTAATGTAATGAGGCTGACCTTGTAACAGTATCAAGAGGACCCGAGGGGTCAGGAATAGCTTCCTGAGTATGTGTGTGATTGTCTTTGGTTTGCTAGTTATTCTTGCTCAGCAATAAGTGGTCCGATTTCTGCAGATCGGCTGCAATGTCCTGTAGATGTTATCATTTTTTAATATGGGTTATTAATGAACACACGAACCTCAGAAGTTTAGTATGAGTGGTTGTGCTTGATGTTACCAAAGCCTTCAAAAGAGACAAATTCACTATTCCAGATATAGTTCATTTGGACAATTGCACAGTTGTGCGATCACAGCAACTGCTTATGAGCTGAAAAAAAAAAAAATTATTGAAATTCGAAGTGGTCAACCTTCCTTTTTTGTTGTTTTTTTTTCTTTTTTACGACAGGTACAACGTCACTCAGTACAGGAATGGTAACGCAGCTCTGAGACTCATTAAAAGCAAAGTAGATTTTTGTTAAATATGAATAAGCAAACTTTCTGCTCGAGTTGGGCACCTCTAGGATCTGCCAATTGTGAATAGAGCAATCTTTGAATCTCCATGGAGATTACTCATTGTGTAACATAAAAAATAACAGTACTTCAGTGATGTCTGGCAGCCTCTGACTCGCTCTGCTGAAGTTTAATTGTGCAACACAAACACTGAAGGTTCGTTTTCTGACGCGTTATGTTGTCTGAGCAATTTAATTGCGGGGCAACACTAAGACAAAATATTTACTTGATGTTTTTTAACGTTTTGTTCTTCTCCAATGTTTAGATTTGTCAGGAAGCCCGACCTTGGATGCTGGGAGGAGATGCATCTTTTATTTTCCTTTGACTTTGAACCTGGGTGGCTTGTGGACCTCCAGTGATGTAAAAATCTTCAGGAATTGTATTAGGTCTTTTTTTTTTCATACATCTACATTTTTTCCTCTCCTGTGGTGTGTTCTGGCTTTTTTCCCCCCACTGACCGTTAACATCGTATAAAATTCGATTGCCGTTGAGTCCATCTCTGGTACCAATCTTAATTTGCCTGAAATCCGATTGCAGCATCGCAGCCCTGCTCAGGTGCTTCTGGGCCTGGCTGTGTTGGGATGGACGCCATAAAAAATGCATCAAGCCAAAGTGAATTTGTCGCTCCGCAGTGAACAAGTTACACCACACACAAACAGAACCCGACTCACACTGCATTGCCACTGGCGCGGGTTCGATACGCTGACGCTCCCCCGTCCGTGTTTTGCAGAGTTGTGCCCCGTGGCCTGCGGCAGCCATGGCGTCTGCTCCGAGGGCCGCTGCCAGTGCCAGGATGGCTGGGACGGGCCAGCCTGTGACCAGCGTGCCTGCCACCCACGGTGTGAGGAGCATGGCCAGTGCCGTGACGGTCGCTGCGAGTGCCACCCCGGCTGGGAGGGCGAGCACTGCACCATCGGTGAGCCGCGCCAAGGGGTGGCCCACCCTGCCCCATTCTCACCCACTGCCACTTCCTGGTACCTTGGCTCCTTGGGGAAGAAGATCTCAAAAGGCAAAAATACATGCCTCTGTGTGTCAGAGTCGCTTGGTCTCTAATTCATTTTAAATCTCGAATTCATTTTAAATCAGGCTTTTTTTCTTTTTTTTTATCAGAACACCCCTATAAGGGTACTTTGAATGATAACATGCATCACCTCATGGGGTGAGTGCCAGGTAGAGGCACATGGCATTTTAAATAGAGCCGAGAAGTCAGCGTGTATCTCCTGCATGTAAATCGGAGAATTAAATAGACTTTCTGCTTCCTTAGACAAAAATCATGAAGCTTAGCCTGGACATTAATAAAGGCCAATTATTTCTTCCAGGGAGTGTAAGTGTATGACACAGACATGGAACATAATGAACTTCTTTTGTCCTCTGCTTCATTCACAGCACACTTTCTGGATGCTGTCGTAAAAGGTGGGATTTATTACAGTCACACGTATTGCCTGCCCAGTCCATGTGCCCTTAGACATCTGACTCCACCTGCATGCTCAATCATGTGTCCCTCTTTAAACATCTCATTGGCTACTGTGTTGCATCCATCAAGGTTTAGGTTTGGTTATTGGTGAATAATTGTGAGGTGGGGTCGGGGGGGTTTTGTCCCTTCTCGGATTTTGATGTGTGTTGCGTGTGTCTTTTAAGACGGCTGCCCAGGCCTGTGTAACGGCAACGGCCGCTGCACCCTGGAACAGAACGGCTGGCACTGCGTGTGCCAGGCCGGCTGGAGTGGTGCAGGCTGCAGCGTCGTCATGGAAACTGAGTGCGATGACGGCGCCGACAACGACGGAGGTAGAGCCGAAGCAGCGAGCCCCTCCCTTGCCCCCACGCCACCCCTCCCACCACTGTCCTGGCTGTCCGTGTTACGGTTTCCAGAACCACATGTCATATGTGTTCAGTCTGCGTGTGCCCCTGTTTCCCTTGTGGCATTGGCGAGTTGTGACAGAATCACGGCCGTTTCTGGTTCTGGTCCCCACGTGGTCTTCCTGCCTTTCAAAGTACATTGTCATCCTCCCGATGTAGGTTAATGCTCCTGATACTTTGCTATCCTGCTGAGATAACACATAATCTTTTTGAGAGGAAAGACAAAATGCTTCCTTCAGATGGGAACAGCGTGTTGTTTTTTCCATTTTCTCATATAGCTGAGTGAGAAATAAAAAGTATAGAATGACCAATGGAAGACATTTAAATACTAACAATAATGTTTATATGTATTATGTATCAACCAAATTGTTTCCCTAAACTGAAAACAGGATTTTACAGCCGTGTTCTGTCTAACTTGGATGTACTTTCTATTTTATATTTTAGTTATCTTTAGTGAAGAAGCTATTTGGGATTCCATTTCCTATATTTTTTTTATCGTGAAGCAGTTAACAAAGGAATATGCACATATTTCCCTCAGAAGAAGACAATTACAGAGACTTGGCTGAATGTGAATTGAACTGAAAGGCATTTGATGACAGCAGATTTAAATGTCATTTTCTCACCTGGTAACCATCAATAAGTGCACAAAAATCCAATTTAGATTCCTTTGAATAAGAAGACATTTTGAAAATGTTGCCGCCGCCTATAAATTAAAACACGAATGCTAACAAATTCAAATCTAGCGAAAACTGAATTGGAAATATGGACGGTAATGGAGCAAATCTCATTAAAAAATTAAAAATAAATTGAAGAAAAATGGCTTGGATGTATCAAGATGGCGCAGCAGCAATACCTCTAAATCCTGGGTTTACCACCTGCAGGGCGGACATCCTGCATTTGGATTTTAACTTGAGCTCTGGGTCCATTTGGACACTGTGTTTTCAACACAGTCCTTTGCATAGCTCACAGCTACTGCTAAGAAAATCACAGGGGAATTGCTATTTCTTTACTATAATTTGCTATAATCCCACAACCCAGAATAGAATTAAGTGGTCTGGAAAATGGATGGATGGAATTGGGTATAGTTTAGTGTGCAAAAGTTAAACACAAAAAAATACTGAATATGGAAGCTGAATCATAACAGACTTTAAAAGTAACTAAAGCAACTTAAGTAATGACTAATTTAACTAAAGCTAGCTGACCTGAAATGGAACGTGAATGAAGTCTGCAGCATGCATCACGAGACAGACGCCTGTTTCGCGGAGAGCCAGGTGGAGCACCAAGCAGCTAGCTTCAAACTGGCCAGATGCGTTTGCACAATCAAGACAAAACATTCAGCTGTTTTCAATTTCTCACCTGCAACATCTACGTCCGAAGGAGAACCATATTTTTTTCCCCATCTGATTGAGATCTCATTATAAATGCCATTTGTATACCAAATGAGGCCTCATTAAGACTGCAGTTAGTAAAACTAAATGGCAATTAATGACCTTACACAAATAAAGTGATTAAGAGATAATGGAGTTTCCAGCCAGCTGTGCATTGCTGACTTTATAAATTTTGCACTTGTCATTAGGAAGTCACGTGTTAGAGCAGTACTCCGCGATGTGCAGTGTTTTAAAGTTATTTATTCGATGTTTTAAAGTTGTTTATCTGACCTTCGTGAAGCATCTTGAATTTGCAATGGAACACCCGGAGTAGGGTTCTGGAGTTTTTCTGCCAACCTTCTAGTGGTCTTCTACAATTTGATGTCCCCCTCATGCCCCTAGACTCCCAGCTGGCCCTGATTCAATCGCTGACTCTGGCTTTTAAACTGGGTCAGCTGGGCAGCCTCATGGAGTCTTTGAGGAACACTGGGAGGAGGCATTTGGAGTAGCTGCCTCTGCTGATTTGTAGGCAGCATTTGATCCCTTATCGCTGTTTTATTTTGCCTTTGTTTCGTTCTCGTTTCATTTAAACTCTGCTGTCCGATGCCTCAGGCCTGCCCTTGTGACAAACCTGCACTCCCCAGACGTGTGGAAGAAGCTCGTCGGTCATGAAAAATCACTCCTGCTTTCCCTTCTGAAGCCGTTTCCCCGTGAAATTACGCTAAAGTTCTAGATGCTTTTAAAAAGGTTACATCAAACATGTCGCTTTCTGCATGCACATTCTTCTTTATTTAAAGGAGACAGGATGACAGGTGAATCGCAGCTACAAGCCTTTGCCAGCCTGCCTCTGTCTTTTCGATTTCACCGGCTCCTTTGTGGCACCTCTATTATGTTATGGTCTGACATTCGCTGGCACATAATCTCAACTCCAGGCTCTGGTAATGGCATGTTTCTGAAATCACAGAGTCATTTTATTTATTTATTTATTTATTTTTTGCTTGTAAGTTTTCCTGCTTGAGGTTCACTGTTAGTTTTGCAGCCTGTCAGCGTCTGTGGAGCTGTTAAGTCTTGTTAAAAACAAAATAGTCTTCATCAGTCAGTTGTAAATCAATTCTTTCTGCATGCTTTCAGTTTCATTTTTTTTTTTTTTTTTTTTTTTTTTTAAGAGTGTGAGGCTTATGCACATCCAAAGAAAGTAAATAGTCTGAGTCTGGTTATATTATAATTGCTTTTAACCCCTTGGTAGCAATGACCTAAAACTTATTTGCTCAGCCGCTAGCTATGTCCTAATTTTCATTCGTTGTAATCTTTAACAAATAAGCTAGGCCCAGAGTTAATATTAAGCCTGCAAAGTTGGAGGCCTAATTTATTTAGCAAAACTTTGTTGTGAACAGGCGAGAAAAAAATTTAATTAGTTTTTAGACCGGAAGCAGGGCTGTCATGTGAGGCCGGAGTGTAACGACCATTGTGGTGCAAGATGGTTCTTTCCAGGGTTCTGAACACCAGGTCTCTGATACGTAGGGGTTAGAGTAATTGAAATACAAGCGGTCCCAGTGAGAGCCCTGCTTGTGAATGTATCGGGTTTTATTTCATTTTTAATGAACATGACCTGGGAAAAAATGTATGTCAGGTCTTCCTAGGACTTGTTTAATATTTTCTATTTAACATGCAACTGTCTATTAATTGACAGCAGAAATAAATGACAATAGAACATTTTGCCTTTGAACAATTTCATTACCATTTCAATGTATACATAAGTGGTCTGTTATTAATTCGCTTGTTTTTGTGTGTATGCTAATGCAGAATTCCACTTAAGCAAATGGAAATCCATCAGCTAATTGTCATGCGGAACCATCAGCAATGAGAAAAAAAGGCATTATTTATTAAAGTTGGAGCTTTCCAAAATAAAATGCAGAGGGTCTTCGTTCAGCGTGGGGGATAAAAAAACTGCTTGGTTGGAGGGTTAGATATTTTGCAACTTGACTCTAAAGTGGTACACTATACGTCTACAGATCAGAAAAAAATTACAGGGATTCCAAAGAACTATATAAGTATTGTATTTTTGTTTTTTATAACCAAAATAGTGAGAGGATTGTTCTAAGGATCTGTGTTTGTGAACGACTCTCCTGTGTGTGTTTGTTTTAGATGGATTAACGGATTGTGTGGACCCCGACTGCTGCCAGCAAGCCAGCTGTTATAGTGGCCCCCTGTGTCAGGGGTCTCCAGACCCGCTGGACCTCATCCAGCAGAGCCAGACCCCTTTTATCCCACTGCCCCCACGACTCTTCTTTGACCGAGTTCGCTTTCTGGTGGGCAAGGCGAGCACCCACGTCCTTCCCGGGGACGTGCCTTTCGACAGCAGGTGCATCCAACACCCGGGGAACGTTGTTTTAGTGTTGTTTTACGTTTTGGGGAGGGGCGTACCTCATAGCTGTATAAGCTCCACTGTTTCTGCATGGATTGTCAAGGCCTACATAGCCGCATCGGTAAATATCCTGTGTTTTCAGCAGCAAAATATTATAGTGCCACATTATCTGAATAGGTAAACTGTTTACTTTGCGTGCCGGCTGAGTTGGGTATGTTTGGCCAGAGGCTGCAGAAGCACTTTTCTGTCTGACGACTCAGTGTTGCATCGTCTTCAGTCATCTCCTACGCACGTCGGTGATTATTTAGCACGGTCGCAGATTTCCGTAAGCCCACGGCCATTAGTCACCCTCGATGCATAGATAGGTCAGTGGCTCTTTGTCATTCTCACTCTTTCTCAGATACATTGCATTGTTTGTCCTTCTGTTGGAAATCTGAGAAAAGACATAAAAAAAAACAACTCCTCGTACAGCCTAATACGCAAACCTGTTGTAAAGACGTATTTGCTAACCTACTGGAACTCTCTGCCTACGCCGTGACTGTAACTGTATCTGGGAGCTTGATCTGGTAGGTTCCCGAAATTGCTGTCTGTCAGCATATTCTGTTAGGGGGCAGTTCATGTTTTTTTCCATCACTTCTCAACATGCAACATGCCTGAAGCTTTTAATTGCTATGCAAGCAGAAATACTAATACATGGCTTAAATAAGGCTTGAATTTGCATAAATTGCACCAATGTCCGAGTCATATGCATTATCATGTAATATTTTACTTTGAAATGTCATTTGTAGAATATGCAAATACTTTTAATAGTAGCATAGCAGAATTGTTCATTAAGAATCTTTTAAATGGCAGAATAATAGTTCCAAGGCCTAAAATGGAGGCCCGATTTTGACCGGCGATGTCACTTTCCCAGTCCGTATGTTTGGCTTTGCTGGTTCCTTTGGGTCGCGTTTCTAGTCATGATGGTGCTCTGTAAGCTCCCCCATGGAAGCGTTGTATGTGCCGTCAGCAACATCGTGTCTCATGCCATGCCGCAGGCGAGCCTCTGTGATCCGCGGCCAGGTAGCAGCGCTGGACGGGAGTCCGCTGGTGGGCGTCAACGTCAGCTTCCTGCAGCACCCCGAATATGGGTTCACGGTCAGCCGCCAGGACGGCAGGTGAGCCGGAGATGCCATCTACGAGCCACTTCCACTTTCCCGGTGGCCTGGAAACATTCAAAGATATTTATAAGAAAAGTCTGCGCCATCATCTAAATATAATGCAGTGGGGAGTAGGTGGTGTGTGTGTGTGTGTGTGTGTGTGTGTGTGTGTGTGTGTGTGTGTGTGTGTGTGTTGGGCGGTCACTTGGGGGTGCTTTAAAATTTTCTTATCTGCAAAAGGGGGACAGAAAAAGCATGGGAAGCAGTGATATAATTTATTTTCTTTATGGATTTCATTAATTGCTTTTTGCTAGTTTTGACCTGGTAGCTGCTGGAGGAATTTCCGTCACCCTGGTCTTTCAACGTGCCCCCTTCCCAACCAAGAGGAAGACCGTCTGGTTGCCCTGGAACCAGTTTGTAGTGCTAGAAAAGGTCACTATGGACAGGGAAGAAGCTGCCACTCCGGCCTGTGACACCAGGGGCTTCACGAGCCCGTACCCCGTCATCCTGCCATCTCCCCTCACCAGGTTTGCTGGAGCCTGTGTGGAGAGAGGACCAACTGTCCCAGAGCTGCAGGTATGAGGGGGTCCCGTTGCCTACTTGGCAAAATGACCAGCGTTGAAAAGATGGCTGACTCAGACCAAATCGAACTCAAGAAGCTAAATAAAAATATCCATCCATCCAACCATCAATCCATCCATTCGACCATCCATCCATCCGACCATCCAATTATCTAGATCAGGTTCATAGGGTCCATAAAGATATTGTGATCAGATATATTCAACCACTAATCTTCCAGCCGCTTATCTTGGGCAGGGTGTCTAGAGCCCGTCCCCAGGTTGGGGCCTTCCCTGGGTGGAATGTCAGTAACTGCTTTTTTATTCACGCTAGCTGAATAAGTTTTTCCGTACGTTTATTATCCCAGGCTTGCTGGTGCACCTGCAGACTCCTTCTCCCACTAATTGGTTGCCCGCTTGCTCCTCCACACTGCCGCCATCTGCTCATTCCGTTTCGGCTCCCCAGACGCCGGCCTGACAAAAATGCGTCATAGAGCCCGACAACTCTGCTGTCGCCGAACCGCCGGGCGTGTAGGTGACGCGAGACCATGAGGATGGGGGTGGGTTTTTCCATCCATTTCAGTGAGAGAAGCTGGAAGCACTCTCGGATAGTCGTGGGCGATCACAGAAGACTGATGATATCCGACTGACGCTGCCGTGTTGCACGAGATGATCTGTTTCTTGGCGTTAGTTGGTAAGAGGTGAGATGAGGAGAATGTGTCGCATCCAGGGTTATGGGGTCGAATCCCACCCGCACTCTGTGCGTGCGGTTTGCTTGATCTTCTCCGACTGCCCGAGAACTGCCTAGTCAGTTCTCCGGTTTCTTCCTGCTGGCCAAAGACGTGATGTTTTGTCTCTCCATGGCCCATGGTGTGTGAGTGACCGCAGGTGCCCTGCGATAGACTGGCCTCGAGATCACGGTGCTGTCCTGCCTTCTGTCCGATGCTATCTGCTGTAGGCTGTGACCCCACCCAACCCTGCATTGGATGCAATCAGAAGACAGATGGATGTGGAGAGTCACACTGAGCGAAAGAAAAAACAGTAAAAGTCAAAAAGAAATAAATGGAAGTAAGCACAGGGAAACGTACCACAGTAAAACAAACTTGGCAGTTAATTGGATGCATTCAGTCAGAATAGAGTCCAGCCTGAGTGTTCTTTCTTTTTGTATTTTTCTCTTGACCCCCACGATGTCGGGCAGTTGGATTAGGGAGGGTGGAGAGGATGGCTATAGTGTCCCAGGACTGAGTCTCTTCTTCATTTAAATGCGACTCCCCTGGAGTTCGTGGCACTTATTCAGTGGGGAATTCTGCTAAGTCAGCAGAGCCGGCAGGAAAGTCCCGGAAAGTCCCCATTCGGCAGGTCCCACTAATAAGGGGGCCGGGGTGCTTTTCCTGCATGAACATACGGCTCACGTCTGTGGAGCTGGCAGGTCCACACTGACCCAGGACGTGCCGACCCGACTGAGGGAAGACGGACCGGCAGCAGAGATGGAAGCGGTGCAGTTTGCTCAGCAGCCTGGGGCTCTGAATACGGCTGGAGTCAGATGGAGATGGGGACTTCAGGAAATGGAGAAGACTTGTTTTAATCAGTGTTGCTTATTCACAAGACCCTTCATATCACCACAGCAAGAAAATGTAACGTTGCTTTGTTCTGGTCATAACCCATAAATCTGCCAGTGTTGACACCATATCCTCTGCCAAAATAAAGTTTAACACTTGGTTTTTGCTGTGCCTTCCATAGGAAGTACAGATATGTTTTTGTTAGTTAATGTTTGTTGGTGTTTCTCCTCATAACTGAAGGGGTCTGCCAGGCAATCCGGGGAAACCCGGATCTCTCTTGCATTGTATAAGTGTTGCCAGCATTAGCCACTGAGTCTCAGCAAGGCGCCTGCGGTTGTATGACGGAGAGTCAGTCGGCTATCATTCGCCCGTTCCCCTTCCCAGGCGGTGCAGGAGGACATCGCCATCCCCGGCAGCTTTGTGAAACTCAGCTACTTGAGCACACGCACTCCAGGCTACAAGTCTCTGCTGAGGATCATCCTGACCCACTCCATCATCCCCCCCGGACTGGCCAAGGTGCACGTATCGGCGGCCATTGAGGGCCGCCTCTACCAAAAGTGGTTCTCTGCCGCCCCCGGCCTGGTGTACGTGCTGCCCTGGAACAAAACCGATGTCTATGGGCAGAAGGTGTCGGGCCTCACGGAAGCCATCGGTACGTCATCCTCTCCCCCCTCCCCGTCATCACCTGATGGTAAATAATACCTCACCCAACATAGTCATAATTTCCCAAGACTGCGATCTTCAGACTGGAATTAATTCTATTTATTTACCGGCTGACTGGGCGTCGTGGTAGATGGGCAGGCTTTGTAACAGTGAACTAGCTTAGGATAATCATTCTTGATATCAGTGTGATGCGATTTCTCCCAAGGTGCTATTCTGCTGCAGGATTTGATGTGACGTATCGGCCGGTGGTTAAATCTGATGCTCTTTTTATTCTCGGCTGCGCCCCATGTTGTATTAATTATGGAAAACCTATTTGCAATTATAAAGTGCTTTGATTAGCGTTTTGCTCAGACACTTGATTGACACGGAATCATATGACCAACAGACTATTGCTGTGTTAAAGCTATAAGTACTCTTTAAGTGTAGTCCTTCTACATGTTTGTCCTGATGAAGAATTTTTATTAATGGAGAACAAAGGATATCTTTTTTTTTTCCTGTCATTTTTCATAAAGTCCCCTGATTAATGTAAGAGCCCTCATAGGGTGATGAAAAGACGTTCACTTTGATTGCCCATCGGTCCTCATCCGAGCCGAAAATCAGAGATCGTCCCCTGATTCTGTCCTGCTGGGCCGTTTTCCTTGCGTTATCTCTCCGTGTGGCTCCATGCAGTGGCTGCTCTATCTTCGCCTTGCCGATACAGGTAATGGCTGTGCTCGTAACAGCTGGGCCTGAACCGTGAGGCCTTACTGATGGATTCGATGATCTGCTTCTGGCCCAGCCTTCTCCCTGCTTCTGGGAAAGTGTGGTAGGCTCAGAGCTGGAGGATCACTGAGCCTTCCTTTGCCAGAAGTTTTTGGTTTGGACTTGCTTTCCAGTGAAGATCCTGTTTATTTTACAGACTAGAAAAAGCTGTCTGACATTTTATAGTTTTACTCATCAGATAATATTTATCTATCTAGAAGATTTATATGCCTGTTATTCTAATACAATTCTCTATGGTATTTTACATATTCTTATTACTCCAGAGTAGTAAATAAGTATTTCAAGTCATTCAAATCACATTTATTTTTTAGAAATAGTAAGAAATTCTCACCCACTTACATACTTTATATTTGATTGAGTGGGAGAACTAAACCTCTCTTAGTTTCAAAACAAAATAAGATACAGAAAAATCTTTGGTCTAACACCCTGGGAAATTTAGGAGGGCAGACTGGCAATATATTCCTTTTTTGTCACCTTATAGCTGTTGGGTTGGGCTGTAAAGATGCTGAACTGATCATACTGAGTAATTCAAAGTTTACATGTGCGGAAAAGTAAACAGCATTCACATGAAATGAACTTTGCATACATGTATTTAGTTTCAAGCCACAGTCGTATTAATTGATGCATCTTCACAAGATAAAAATTTCTAAGTAGGACATTGCATTGCGTGCATGATTTTGCAAATGTAGCATCCACACAAGCTTATAAATCCAAGGCCAATAGATAAATTTCCTTATGGCTTAGGCTGTCTGGACCTGAACTCTAAACAAATCCTGTTGCAAAATGCACAAAAACAAATGCAAGTTTGTTTTTCTGGGCTGTTTATGAGAAAATCTGTGTTAAGTCTTCATTGTTTTTGGACGATGGTAAAAGATAGGATAGTCATGTGACCAAAAAACAAAGAAGTCACCCAGTGTTATGAACGCTCTGGCATTCAGTGATGTGGTGCTTCAGCAGCGGGCTGTGTGTTTGTGAGGTAGCTATGGTCATACATTAATCTCCATTAACCTTTTCCTTCTGGCTCCACTGGCCCAACAGAAATGTTAAAAATGCATTAGCAACTTATTATTGTAAGGTTTTGTCCATTTGACTCTGCATCCTGCCATCTTTGTTAGAAGAACAAGATGATTTGGTGGTTTTTCAATTACAGTACAATTGTTTTGCTATTTACAGCTAGTGACCTAAACGGCTATAATTGTAAGAGTCATGTTTACAGTTTCTGGTCCTTTTTGGGTTAGGTTCTAGAGACGACCACGTTATTCTGATGTTAGTTTGAACATCTGACTGTATTGTGTCACATGTAGAACCATGGTCTTTCACTAAAGCGAACACCCTTGTATAATCCCACAAAATGAAAGTATTTGTGGTTCAGGCTGCCTCGTACCTTCTCCATATATGTACACATAGAAATAACTGGGATTTCAAACCTGTATCTGATTTTGGAAGCTGAGGCTAAAAGTCAGATCTATCATGATGATTGCAGCAGCCAGCTCCTGCAACCTAAAACCCGTGTGTCCTGCGGGCGTTTGTAATCCCATAACCATAGGAGAGCACCACCAGCGTAGTCTGCGATGATATCGCTGATGCGTGGAAAGGGCTTTTGGGAGCTTGAACCCGACAGTACACAAACCCAGTGTTCGTCAATGCCGTAGCACCACACACATCCCCTGCCCGGGTTGCGTCTTTCATATGGCCCAGGTTCCGTGTTTCATGTGCTCTTTCTGTTGTAGCCTCCAGAGCTTATTCTTGCTCCTCTTTGGGGCTTCAGAGAGTTCCCTGGGTCTTTAGGATTTTTTAGCCTGCAGTTCTGACTGATGACAGACCAGCAGTCTGTGAAGAACATTATCAGGCATCTGTGGTAGACAAAATTCTTTCTGTTGTCTTACCCTGTCTCAGTGGAATGCTTCCTTGATCACAGTATTTGAGCTTGCTGCGGTCCCCCATCACGAGAGAGAACGCTGAAGTCGAGTCCTCACCTCCGATGTTAATGCAATACTCGTTCTGCTGTGTCTAACGCGCCATTCGTGTCCCCCAGCCGCTTCTGCGACACCTAAACATGCGACAGCTCATTTAACATCCGCCACCATGATGACCTTCTCCTTTCGTTTCAGTTTCCGTGGGGTACGAGTATGAGAGCTGCCCGGGCTTCATCATGTGGGAGAAGAGAACCGCCCTCCTGCAAGGGTTCGAGATGACAGGCTCCAACCTGGGGGGGTGGTCCCTGGATAAGCATCATATCCTGAACTTGCAAAGCGGTAACCTTGCTCACAGCCCATATTCCTGTCGTTTACTTTATTGTTACACAAACAAAGTGAGATCTTCTGTTAGTTATAATACTCTTCAGCATAACTGGTTTTCCACTAAAGAAATTTGCAATGCACAATCCCATCAAAGGGGACAGGGGGCTATTTGGGCTACCAACTTTCAGTGTTCAGGCGCGCCACAGTGCAGCCCCAGACTACTGCAGTGGCAGTTTGTTATGTTGTAGGCCTTTTGGCCCTTAATCTTGCAGTTCAGTACAAAAGCATTGACCTTGGGGGATGAGGTGTAATTTTGCCCTACAGATGTCTTTCTAATAAATTAATTTGCTATAATATTCCTTCTGCAGCATTTTTTCTAGCACATAAGTCCTTCCTTTTAAATACTGCACCTGCAAACAATGAGATCATTTACAGAAGAGTGCACTGTAATTTTAGAATGGCTGAATCGTAGCCTCACTGTTGCCGTCTTTGTGTAATGGTGTTACACACGTGTTAATGAAGCCTCTCTCTTCGTTCCATTCCTGAATGTTTATGACCACGATTTTCATATCAGCAGGGATCCTCCACAAAGGCAATGGGGAGAATATTTTCATATCCCAGCAGCCCCCAGTCATCACTACAGTGATGGGCAATGGAAACTACCGTACCATCCCGTGCCCCAGCTGCAACGGCCCCGCCCTGGAACAAAAGCTGTTCGCACCCGTGGCAGTGGCCTGCGGCTCCGATGGAAGCATCTACATCGGAGATTTTAACTTTGTGAGACGGATCCTCCCCAACGGCTACGCCATCAACATCCTCGAGCTCAGGTAACGTTGCACGACATTCTCTCCCCTCAACATCCGCATTTCAGGAGAGGAGAGGGAGCTTAAAGATTTTTCAGCTTCTCTCGCGACACAAAATCGATTTGTTGTGCCTTCCCTAAAATTATTAGTGTCCCTTAACTTCACTTTGCTGTTATGAAATTAAATGTGATTTAAAGTAATGGCTTTGTTGAGAATGAATCAATTTTACTTTACTCATGAAACCTGAACAGAATGTTTGACAAAATAAACATAGTTTCTGATTTCCCCCCCCCGCCCCTCTTAATTTCACCATGCATATTAGATAATGTTGTTTTTCTTGCATTTTTTTGATTTTTTTGAAGTACTTTTCAGTTTGTATATGAAATGTTACAGACAGCTTTAGCAGCCTCTGCAGTGGTGTGGTTCTGTTATGGAACAATAAAAACATGCAGAGCTGGCCTTAATTAACTCATGTGACAGGTTCTTGAGCTGAGTCTCTCCAGAGCAGGGACCTCCAGTATAACAAGAGCCTACTCACCGCACCCTTTATCCTCGTGCACTCGCGATTCAGGTCCCCGGAACATTAAGGATAGATTGGGGGGCGCAAAAATTAACCTGAACAAAAGCTCTGGGAAAACTTCAACTGCCACTAAAAAGGAATAACAAAAGATGCACTGTAAATGAATAAATAACAGGGGGTTTTCCAGAGCACGTATCCGCTTGCGATCAGCGTACACGATCAAGGTAATGATTCCCAGTGGCTGTACACAAAGGCTCTCAGACAGAAAATGATCTTATTTCATGTGGTATAAAGAAATGCGTGTTTTCCCTTCTGAATACATTTTCTTTCCTTTTCCTCTTAATTCTACCTATTCTTCTACTGTGGATGTGATGCGGCCAGGAACAGGGACATCAGGCACAGGTAAGACACCATGGTCGCGATGGCCACCGTCCTCTGGTGTGTGGGCGGATGTGTTTCTGAAGACTGCTGGTGTGTGGCTCAGCAGTAAAGCGTTGGTCCATTATGACGTCCGTCCTGACCGTTCTGGTTAAAGAATCATCCGTCTTGCAGAACGATGTTCCCATGCTCCTTCAGGGAACGCCAGTCAATGTTGACGCGAATTTCTGACGGGCTGGGATTAAGAATGATGTTGGCTTTCTGAAGCACAGCAGGGTGGTCTTTGGAGTCCACCTCGTGTCACAGACAAAGCTGGGCTTTAATGTGCATTTAAGGAGGCAGGACTCCTACTGGGAAGGGCATGATAGCACAACGGGACCCTGGCTGACCTTGGCTTGGGACAGATAAAATCTGCTCCACAGGAGAGAAAGTGGTGGCAGATCACAGAGGGTGTCTATGCAAGTATATGAAGGAGCAGATCAAAATCTGTGGCTTGATAGAATTTATTTTCTTTCTTAATGATTTTTTTTTCATCCCCCCCCCGCCATTGAAAACCAGTTATTTTCAGTGTACCGGAGCTGAGCAGTGACCAAAAACACATAGTATTTAATTTTTCCAAATCTTTCATGGTCTGCTTTGTTATACGTAGTTAAATGCTTGTGAAAACGTTGTTTCAACTTTTGTATCGATGTGCCAGGACAATAAATCATGTTGAACACAAAGACGTACAGCAGGGGTGAACGCCAGGAGTGAACACCCAGACTCGGGTTGTGTTTCAGTGCCACACTTTCACGCGTTCGTTTTAACCATGGAGCCTTCAAATTGCATCAAGTCAACGTAGCACTGCAGTGAAAGCCTGGGCTTGGAAATGGGAAAAAATTCTGCATTATTTTTGTTATTTATCAGCTTGGCAAATTGCATTGCTTAGAGGTTTACCTGTTAAGACAGCTAAATATGTAATGTAGCAATTTACATAAAGGGCCCTCCTGGGATTTTAGCTTGCAGCCTTTTGATCAAAATTGACTTTGGTTTTGTTGTTTTTTTTTTTGTTTTTTTTTTTTTTTTACTGCCGGATAGCCTGAAAGTTTATTTTAGCCACTGTTTGTTCTGAGGTCAGTTGTTTTACCATGAGTGAGAGCGTTTCAATGAGCCATTATTACAATAAGCGTATGGGGTACATCCATACAGTCTTACGTGTGCGTGTAATGAGTCTTACGTGTGCATGTAATGTGTCCATCGTCCTGATTGCTGTCCTTAAAACTCCCCATACACACTACGGCCAGACAAATAGATATTAATAGGCTTGGTAATTGCATTAAATGCATGTGGGAGCGAAGCATTACTCTGAAGCTGGAGAAAAAAATGAATTATGATGCAAATGCAGGATGTTAAAATTAATTTCTTTTCTATGATTATGGCCAGGTCTCTCGCAATTAGTAGGAACCTGGAGTAAATAGATATGTGAAAGAAAGAGAAATGAGTTTATTTCCTCTCCCTACCCACTTAATGTTCATTAATGCTTATCCCTGTATGCAGGCTTGGGAATATCTTCTAATGGACTTAATTCGGAGACAAGGCACCCATGGCGGTAATGAATTCTGAGCGTGGTGTCGCCACATTCCGTTTATTTTACTTCTCAGCAGCAATACGAGCATCCGGTGTCATGACATTTAATAACGCTTGGACCAAATATTTAGCATTCGGCAGTAAAGCGTTGGTCCATTATGATGTCCGTCGAGGGATAACCTAACATCACTGGGTTTCCGATCTCCATAACTAAGTCTTTTGGAAGAAATGCTCAGTAAATGTACTATGTAATAAATGTGAAAGCATCGGTATGGCGAATGGGTTTTGCCCACACCTCTTGGATCTTTGTCATCCAGTACCAGCCCCGCCCATAAGTACTATTTGGCAATGGACCCGATGAACGAGGCCCTGTACCTGTCGGACACCAGTAGCAGGAGGGTCTACCGGCTGAAGACTCTCGTGGAACCCAAGGACTTGACCAAGAACCTGGAGGTGGTGGCAGGGACAGGGGAGCAGTGTCTCCCCTTCGACCAGAGCCACTGCGGAGATGGGGGTAAAGCCTCGGAGGCCTCACTTAACAACCCCAGAGGTAAGCCCGCCTATGCCGTGCTCCCGGTGGCTTCAGCTGAGCCACATCGGCGTCTCATTTCCTGCTTTTGGATGGCACACTTCCTGTGTTTGGCTTACATCATATGAGTGGCCTTGACTGGCTTTGTATCAAATTTTTTTTCTGCATTTATCAGATGAGTTTTAATTTGAGAGATAAATTTTTATGTTTTCTTCTGTTTTTTCCTGGTCAGTATTGGTCAGTGATTTCTCTGCTGTGTTTCTTTGTAACCGGTCACCAAATACATTTATGACAAATTGTAAATTTTGCATTGTGTTCATAGGCTTCAGCCATATGGTGGGGTAAGCTTTGAAACAAATGCTAAGCTGTTTTGGCATTTGTTGTTTTGGGTTTTCCATTCTTGCTTGCAGAATCTAATCTGCCCTTTGTGGTCTTGACTATTACCAGCTAAGTTTAAAAAAAAAATTAGCAGGGAATCTGTGCATAATGCAGCTTTTCTAGCATTACTATATGACTGGACATTTATCGTGACATTAATTTATTTGATTTTGCTGTTTCTGTAGGCAGAAAAGTCATTTGCTGATTACACTAAAAGATCGCCATGAAATTATAGGCTTTTAAAAAAACAGAATAATACAATAGAAAAGCAAACATTCCTGTATTATTCATCCATTCATCCATCCTTTAACCATTTATCTCAGACAGGGTCACCTGGAGCCTGTTCCGGGCAGTATAGTGTACATGGCAAGGGTGCAGCCTGGTTGGCATTAATATATGAA
Source organism: Gymnarchus niloticus (assembly GCA_009936485.2). Lineage (NCBI taxonomy): Eukaryota > Metazoa > Chordata > Actinopteri > Osteoglossiformes > Gymnarchidae > Gymnarchus > Gymnarchus niloticus. The sequence continues at coordinate 223,636 of JAACJT020000002.1, read as the reverse complement.
TACAGAAGACTTCGAAGCCTGTTAGGATACTTCCAGATTATAATTCATGATGGTTTAGCATATCTGGAATTCCATAGAGTGCAGACAAGGTGATTTTTAGAATGATGCTAATGAACATAACATTTGTATGTGTTGTTGTTGGCATAAACCACACTACAAAAGTCTCCAAAGAATTTGCTTAGTATAGCTGGTACATCCAAGATTACATGATGAATGGTGTTTAACTGGCTAACCACTCACCGCGGGCAGGTCCCTCGCTTGCATACCTAGATTAGCTATTCAAGGTAAAACTTAACACACGCAATGCCTTCAGTCATTGGTGTCCGTAAAAAATTCATCACGTCCATCCGCCCACCACTGGGAGAGTAATCAATCTTGAAGCTCTACAACACGAATCCTACCCTCGCACTTACCGACTGCCGCACGTTATAAATAATAAACTTCATAATGAGAAAAGATTTTTTTTTTCGGTGAGAAATGAAGAGCTTATCTCTTAGTCGCCAGCTGCTTTGAACACATTGGCGTCGTAGATAATGATCCTCGGTGTGAAAACAAATCTCCCTCTTTCCTGTGTTGCTACGCTGACCAGCGCCCGACCGGGCCTTCGGACGCGCGCTGGCGATGTGTGCCGCGGTGCGACCCCTATCTTTCGAATACAAAAGCGCCAAAATGTTATCCCGAGCTCAGTAGAAGAAGCAGCATGAAATCCTGTTTATGTAATATTGTATGCCATCCACCCCAGAATTCATTTCTGTACATCAAACGCTGAAATTGTAATGAAATGCCGCGGAACATTCTCACAGGGTAGCGAACATGTAATTATATTTCCTATCTCATTTTCCCCCCACAGTCAATTAACGCCATTCTAATTAATTATAGGAACAGAAAAACTGTGTATTATATGTAAGAAAACTTTTAGTGGAATCGAGTCTGATGAAAAACAACTTATGTACAGCCCTTGAATCAGAACGTCTTTAAAGTTCAGAGAAAGTACATTTTTATGAGGGAAAGTGACAGAGTGCAGCTTTCTTCAGCGGTCCGAGAACAACGTGAATAGATGAACGGTCCCAGACTTATCAGCACGCCGTCTCCTGACTCCAGGAGTGCTGGGGGGGTTATTAGGCTTTATTATTGTGATGCGCCCCCCTCTTATCTGGCGTAAACTGAACTGGGAGCAGCTTAGTCAGCGCCACGCGGCACCACTCCCAGTGGAAACACTCCCGCGGTCTGCCCCGCCCACGTTGGCAGCGTAGCGTGGCGCCGGAGGTGGCTGGCTAATGCCGTTATCGGCCGATAACACGCAGCCTCCGCAGATCCCCTTTCGCCGGGGACCACTATCACTGACTCATTCCATTACAGCGTGACGGCAGATGCCTTTAGCCACATCCTGAAAGAGAATGGGCCGCCGCAGGTGTCAGATGAACTGTGCCGGGTGGAGGTTGGGGGGTGGGGCGGTGGTGACTGAAATGTGCTGAGATGTCATCGACGGGACGGCCTCAAGAGATGCAGATGTTCCGATGGAGGATGAATCCGACGGTCAATGACACGTAAAATAGCAGTGCATCCATCTAGACTAAGCGAGGATCTGAAGGATCAGGTGCTCATGAATAACATTTCCCGTATCTGTGGCCCAGTTTGCCCCGCTGGCTCTGGTATACACCTCGCGCATCCTGCGTCACCTGTGCGCCGTTCTGCCACACAACACCTCGTTGTGGCTTGGCTCATCATTTTGGCTCTCAACCTGTCTCACACCGTTTCTGTCTTGCTCTGTTATAGTCACACTGCCTATGATATCTGCCAGGGCCACACAGTCCTGGAAACAGTTAACTCTAACCTCCACGGGACCTGAGCTTATCCTCATTTCTGATCTGCGCTGTGTGGCATCCCGTGTCCATGGCCTCGATTTTGCTCAAAGGCAATGTATGTGGAGGGTTCTGCAGTCCAAAAAAAAAAAAAATCAGGCAGGCTTGTGTTTTCACCACTTTTAGTGGTATGCATGCACATCATTTGCACTGAATTCAAGTGCAGGACGCGGGATCACTCAGTGACTCATTAGGTCCGTAACAAATCATTACGGTAAAGCTCTGTTTTACTCACAGTTGCACCATCAATCCTACAGCTCTTTCCCGAGCGAGCATCTGGTCAGTTTATGAAAATGTACGGAAGCACCTGTGAACTGCTGGGGCCCACTGATTGCATGTAAATGTCGCCTCCGTGAATTTCAAACGAAGCCCGTCTCCCATCCCAAAATTTTCGAAAAGCATCGGCATCCATTCAATGGATGCTGATTTCGTAATTAGGCTGCAGATGGAAATTGCTCCACTTCATCTGTGCTCAGATTGGGGACCTCTAAGGCGATCCAGGCTGTAAATCTTGAAAGGGTTCATTTCTACATTGTTAACAGTTGATTTGGTTGATTTTATGTACTTAACTTTTAACCCCCTCAAAATTGGTTTTAAGTCTGAGACGGTTTTAAAGATGCTGTGGAAATTCCCAACTTCTTTGCTTCATGTCTTCACCCTTGGATGACTTGGATGATTTTTTTTTTTTTCTTTTCCTAACAAGAAACTTTTCATGAAATGTCATACTCTGTGTGAGATAGGTATTAATATACCTCATGCTGCCCCAGCTTTAAAGACTATAGTAAAATTAGCGAAGTAAGAGAAACTCAATGAGCACCAGTTTGACAGGCCGCTAAGCTATGCATTTCCTTAGCATTGATTGATGGCACCAACTCGCTATAATGCAAAAGTACGGTTGTACACTTCCTTCTCGGCAAATTTTCATCATAACGTTGACACGTACAATGATGATTAAGGGACTGTGTCCACCGAACCTGCACCGTGATCAACCGAGGTGCTTTGTGTGGGAGGAGACACCTTTGCTGTGAAACAGCATGTCAACAACTTGTGCTCCGCCTACTCTAGGCTAGTTAAAGGTGATAGCTTGCTAAGTACAGGTAGCTTGATGTACACTTGCTGTGGTTACGTAAGTGTGAGGGGGATGGGGCATACTGATTACCTCCACCTGTGCATGAGCATATTTAAAGTAGTTTGTTCAATTTTTATTTCGTTCGATCCCCAGAAATTTGGCCCGAAGTCTGTAGGTAGCCGTTTCCCCATACGTGCTTCATACATTCATTTTTGTTTCTTCATTTGTTTGGTCTGGTTTGTGTCGTGTCGGTCCTGTCCCCGCCTTGGCCTTGCTGCCTCTGAAATAAGATTTCTGCTCTAGCCTTAGCTACAGCATTAGATTAATGTGCAGCAAAGAAACACCATGGAAAGGTGCAGCTTACAGGAAACGTATATGTTTTACATTATTAGTTTTTCTTCCTAGCTTTTCTATCATAAGACCAGAAATCTGTGATTCTGTGTTGTTGTTGACGGCTTCTCTCGCTAGCTTGTCGCTTGACAGTGTTTTGTTTTGCCTGCTGTCTTTGATTCTTGTTTGTATGTCTTCACTTCCTCCCTCTTAGTCCATTTAATTGGCTGACCAAAAGTGACATTTTCAACTCGGGGACACATCAAAAAAAGCAAAAAATGTCACAACAATGAAAATGGGCGGGAAAAAAAAAACAAAACCACCCCTTCAACGTACCGAGCAGCATTTTGCCAAGTCGTGACTTCTGACCTAGGATTTCAGAGAGATCCTTGTGTTTTCTTTTTAGCTCTCATTAAAAAGCAACATGCAGGGGCCAGATTATGAAGGATGAGATTGGCTCACGCTTTGCTAAATCAAGCAGTGAATCAATTAAGGATGCTGGAGGGTGCTATTCTGTCACTGTCACAGGACTCACTAGTTTCCCTTTATCAGTCTGTCAGGTGCTCTGATTGACAGGGACGTGGCTGAATAATGTGAACAGATGCTTTCTGATTTCCCTTTTTTTGCTTTATTTTCTTTGCCAAATGGGCTCAGAAGAGGAGCTGATTTTATTATACTCTTTTTGTATTTGTGTCAGGGATTTCGTTTGTAAATTCACTGTCTTAATGAAGTCTCATAAAATAGGCATACGTTAGCCCATAAAATAGGCATACATTAGCCCATAAAATATTCGTAAGTTACGATTTTCAAATTACTAGATTTTTTTTCCACAGAACCCCCCCCCCCCCCCCATAGTTTTATATATGTTTGTAGATTAGTTTTTTACTGATAAATGGATAGTAAAGATTTAAAACTGTCTAAGAACACTCAGAGTTCTAAACGTGTGATAACTGGAAGCATCTGGATAGAAGATGGGAAGATGGGGGAAGCTCCAGCACACGAGGCCAAAACTTGATGGGAAGGGGTGGGTCAGGATCTCAGCTCATGAAGGCTCAATGCACAAACCTGTTACAGCTGAAGCAATTTAGCTCAGTGGCGTGTGATGCAGAGTGCTTTGATGCATACATGGGATGGCCCAACTGCTCTGATGCCATACCTCCTGGGGGGGGCAATTCTCTTTGGCACTTTTCTAGAAATGCCTGGAGGTCCTGACTAGAACAAGGATGTGGTAAGCGTGGTACTGATGATAGGGTCACCTTCTCACATTTGACTATAAGTGACAACATGGCAGTTTGGGTCCTACAAGCCGACTTGCTGCTGCTCTGCCACGTCCACTAAAGAGGTCTAGCTCCATGCTTCCCCTTAATGTGTTAAAGTTTTCTCCTATTTTAGGGACACCTTGTATGATAGAAATCTAAGCTGACGTGTTCTTATTAAAATGCCATAGTAAAACATTTGGAAAATAACCAAGTATTTTATGTTGTGAAATCAGCTAGATATTTTTAATATGTCCTTACGAATTCTGTATCCTACAGTATATCTTTCCGTGTAGCTCCCGTTTCAAATTGGTGATGGCTGAATTTCCCAGTTGCATGCAGATAGCTAACGTTGGCCGTCCCCTCGCTACTGGCTTGCAAAGTAGTTAGCTTTCCGCAGTTTGTCCAAACTGAATTTGGAAAATGGAATAGAAAATGAGTAATTCATTAAGGAGACAATGCAAGTTAGCAAAACAAAGAAGCAGATGGCTGGCCGTTACTGGAAGCTGCCTACCAAAAAACAAATCTTCAGAAGCAAATGAACAAATACCGTATTTGTCAGAATTAATCAAATGTAATTGTGGTTCACTGTTTACAAGCTCATTAAGCTGTTTCAATCGTTTTTAAATACAGATGTTTCCCCCACCTTTTTTCAAGACTTTCATAAAAGCACTAGATTTATATGCTGTCTGTTCATTGTTGCTGTATTAAATCTCCGATTAATGAGTTTCCTTCTTTGTCACTGCTAGCACGCCAATTGACCTTGGAGCCAGTTAGTCAGAAAGAGAGAGCCCCACCTCATGCTTCTGTCTATGTCACTGCAATATCAATACAATAAAAATCTGGCTGTAATTTTTTAACCAGTTATTTTCCATTCAATTTCCATAACCATGTACCCAGCCATGATCATGATAAGCCTGGATTTGAAAATGCCAGTCCACTGTTGGGCACATGCTATGGGCAACACAGAGAAAATATTCACATAACTGCATGCCTTTTGATTGTGGGGAGAAATGTGTACAAAAACAAAACTAAGGCTGATTCATTTCTTTGTAATCATAGCTTCTCATCTAAAAACTTCAGGAGTAGGCATTTGTTGTGTATTTTTAAATCTGTGCTTTGAAAAATAAAGTTGAGCATTATTCTTATCATTTTGACAGACATTCACCTATCAGTGCTTTCATCTGGGTATCAACAAAATTATATTTTGAAGGATTTACACATGAAATAAGATGGCTTATGGAAAACGGCTACTCTGTACTTAAAAACTCATTACCAGACTCCAGACGTGTTATTGCAAGTGAATGAGTTATTTAAATGAGCAACGCATTAAGTTAAGGATAGCGGTTGGTTTAGAACAAGTTTTGTTTTTATTAGTTTGCATTGTAATGTGTTAAGAACCGCTCATTCTATGCAGTATGGAACACAGAGGTATTAATAAACTGAAAATGAATGTCAGTATAGCAAATTGCATGGCAATATTTCGAAAGCTTATTATAACAATGGAACTTTAGCAGGCATCCCACAAACTAAACGGAGTTCTTTCACTCTACCATGCAGTAAGTGAAGAAAGGTCATTTTATGTCTTGTTATTTTGAAATTAACGTCGAGCTTTCAGAGCTAATGCAAAGTACCGTTTTTGTTTGTCGCGTACGCACATAAATGTGAGTCAACATTTTGCTTTTAAATTTTTCACTTTTGAAAAAGCACGTGAATTTAATCAAGCTTTATTAGGAATCATATACGTGTAACAATGATAATCATCGCTGAGGCTGCCGGAATCATTCACCACAACTTCCTTTTCTAAACACCCCTTTTAATATAAAATCCAGTAAAACGTAGCTGCTATGTGTTCGTTCGTCGGAGCCGTCGTTCGACTTGACGTACAAGACCCCGGCCCTTTGAGTGGATCTGATTCCTTTTGGGCACTGAGGCAAAGGCAGCAAAAAAAAAAAAAGTCAGTTAGAGTTGCTGATCAACCGTGATCATTTGAGCACGCTAGAGAACACTAGAGTCCCCTTTTTTGAAGACCAGTTTTTGGGAAAAAGATACAGGGGAGAGCCCTGAAGGATGGAGAGCTCATGGCTCACCAAAATATCGATCAAAATTTAACGCCAGAAAGAACTGAGCTGGGGCACTTTAATTCGAAGTGTACAGTAGATGGACAGGTGGTGACCGTCTTACTGAAAGTAGACAGTCTGCCAGTTAGGACAGACGCCAAGGGACCACATACATTTGGCTCGATTGAGTCAGGTACAAAAGTTCTTTGAACCCAGTAGGCAGTACGACGAGCACAGGCACAGTCTCTTGTAGGTTGAGTGAATTGAGGTCTCTGCCTTGCCCATAGTGTGTCTCTGTGTGTGTCCTGCGATGGACTGGCATCAAGTCCAGGCTGTTCCCCTTCCTTATGCCTCGTGCTGCCTGGGATGGGCTCCAGGTTTGCTCTGACCCTGTACTGCATATGTGGCTAGAACAAGGATATAAAAATGAAATTAACTGCATATAAAAGCTAATGCTAAAACGGTCTTTAAAGTCAATGTGGAACCAGGTGGTGACAGGGGCAGGTTAGGGAATGTTAAAAAAAAATGCATCTAAAAGTCAAAGGCCAACTGGCTGCCCAACTGCACTATCCCAGGGGAGGCAAACTCCGTACAGTTTAGAAATACGTAGGTGTGAACGTTGTGTAGACCTGGACGACCAATGTGGTTTGACCCCTGGATCTCAGTCTGATGGTCCTCAAGCTGACCGTTTGGGGAAACTGGAGCCGGGTATCAACAGATGCGGGGTTGGCGTACAGGTAGGATAGAGACTGCTGTGTATGTGGGATTGTACACCACAACGCTGCCAGCTGCATCGGCAGCCCCAGTACAGAACTGGCATGCACCCCGCTGTTTATGGCCACACTCAGGAACCCGGGTCACGTTATAGAAAGAGAACGGAGAGATCATCCATGAACACACAAGCACACATACTCAAGAGAAACAGAGAGCGGGCTCACTTGTGTGAAGAATTTGCCTGTGAAGGCTTTGGGCTGAGGTAAGTGGCTGTGAAGCAGTCCATTTCTCATGCTGGAGAAAACTGTGAAAGAGGTCCAAGGGCAAGACCACCCTGTACTGAATGCGCAGTTATGGAAAGTTGATGGATTTAGTTTGCTTTAGTATTAATGGGTTAGGCACTATTAAATATATAAAAATGCATGCCAAAATGGTGACTGTATGCCTTGCCGTTACCTAATATATCACCAGATATCTTAACTTCTTGAGTAATTAACACTTTCTGAGTCTCTTCACAGTAATATTGCATATTTGCAATATTGCTTAAATTCTTTGGTGTTATTAATTTTGTCTAGTGACAAGAATACTCTGTTGTGCACTTCAAATATACTAAATTTTCTTTAATTTTTAAAAATTCCTTCTTATTTTTATAGGCACCCTGATGTAACATTTTTTAGTGTATTATTTATGCAATTTATAGTTCCATTTGGTTCAGTGCAATGATAGTTTTTCTTTTAAAATAATTTTTATAGTTTCCATAAAATCCCACTGCACTTGTATACGTCAAAGATACTACTGCATACATCCATTATATGGAGTATTTTTGTGTCCTGCGGTCTTGGCTTTTTGTGAAATTAAGTGTATATTGTGCAAGTCCGATAATGCACATTCGGTTTCTCTGTCAGATTTAATTATTGGAGTTTTGCAAAGTTGCTCATACAATATAGGCAATTCGAGTGTGAAATCTCATTACAAAACAAACCCTTGGTAACATTCGCAGTTGGTTGGTGCAGTTTCCTACAGACATTTAAACGAAACACTGATCTTGTCACAAATTACTGGACAGAAGATCCTAAATATATTACGTCTCTGATGAAACCCACAGTAAACGACAAGAATAAGTTTTTCTTTAAATGATTAAAATTTTGTATAGGCACTCTGCATTATTTTAATGTCTTTATTACAATGGCATACACAGATGATCACTGTAGTGCAATATTTTAAACATTAAATGGTATTTCAAGTATTAAATGAGTTTGTGTGTAATATTTTTCTGTATGGAAACACTCCCTTACTGTCTTAAAGGTTCGGCGTGTAGTTGTTCTGCTTTCTAAACAATGCCAGCTCTGAGACAATCCTGCATGTTTATAAGCTAAAGGGCTCCGGCTCTCATCTCGGACAGTTCCCATCTCATCCGTGGCCTATTACTAACCTCCCGCAGGTTCAGTCAGGTTGCCTGGGAGATCACAGTAGGATCAGTGCGCACCTCACTCTTACGGTCTCGCCCGGGAGCAAATGAAGCGGAAGCCGGCGGGGTCACTTTAATGAGTGGCAGTGCAGAGAGAGACACGAGAGCAATCGTCTGCGAATACACACTCACACGTACACACACTGAAGCGGAACATGGAGTTCGGGCTCTCTCATGCGCGGAAACTGTTGGGGGGGTGAGGGAGAGAGGCTATGAAGCCATATTCCTCAGAGGTGGTGGAAATCTTGGTGAGATGTAAAAGACACCTGAGGGCCAAGTTGCTGTCTTCAGAAGTCTGTCCGCTTTGTTCGATGAAAGGTGGAGATCGAGGGTGAAAGTTCAAGGCAGGTAGATTTATCATCTCGATTCATGGCTGTCAGCGGAGGTCTCCGGTGAAAAATGAAATTCCACTTGACTAGCTAACGATGTACAAACAGGGACCCAAATAATAGCATGATAGAAGACCTCTATGGAAATGTTCCAGAGGGATACCTCAGGAATATCGTTTGATGGCGTGCTGTAATCACACTTGTAACCTTTATGTGCTGTGAAGCTGTTTTCACTTGAATGGCCATGAGTTAGCCCTAGTATTTTCCATGTAAAACTGATCGATGTTGGATCAAGGTCATGTGCCTTCTCTAATTCTGCCTTGTTTTTGTAGCTGTGCTGTTTCTAACGAGCTGGGCTTCAATTAGTACTGTTCTTAATGATAAACAGTATTATTTTCCCGGCAACAGAAATCACATTTCATTGGTTACATAAGGCGAGCTTAGCTGCTACATCCGACATGGTTAAATGACATTATGTGGGATGGACAGAGATTGTTTTCTGCTCCTGTGATCTGAGTTTACAAGTGCATAGCATGGCTATAATATCATTACCATGTCACCACATCTTTGTTGAGGCAAGACATTTAGGATGTTATGCTGTTGTCTTCCTGTACCAGCGTTAATGTGTATAACACGATCCGAGCGAAACCATCAGCTGGAGGGCAGAAATGCGATATCTGCTCTCCTGAGATGTCAGTGTTTGTCACAGTCTACGTGCCGTGTGAAACCCACGTGGAACACACACCTCTGGAACATGCTTTGTTTATGCACAGCTCTGCAGGATTTAGGAATTGCTCATGTTAACGTTTCTACATTAGATTTCAGACTGGAGGGCATTAAGTGGTAGCTGTAAGTGCCCCAGATTTAATTTTAACGTTAAATTTGATTTTATTTTGTGCTCGCTAATGCATCATTATTTGAGCGACATTTCATGATAGATTCTTTTATTTTTAGCCAAAACAGCCTGTATCCCACTTGTCTTGCTTTGTTGTATATCAAATTGTCTACCTCTGATTCTTCTCATATATCAATGTAACCTTCAGCTGAGATAAGAGAAGGATATACATGTAATGATTATAGTAAATCAAGTTGCAAAGTTTGTTTACCATTCCTTTGTCAGGCCGAGGGGTTGCATGGAGGCTAAGTGGGTAGAGCTATCACCTCATTCCTTCCAGTTTGCAAGATCGTTTCAATATGGACACAGTTTCCTCTTTGCTGCATTTTCATAGGCTTCCTTTCGCGGTCTCCTGGTTCAAACCTTTATTTGAACTGCCGTGTGAATTTTCTACGCTTCCTAAAATTCATACTTCCCAGATCGTAGAATTAGATCACGGTAAGCCTAAGTTGATTCACCGTAGTGAAATTACATGAAGGGAAGTGTAATGATCACTGTATATTTGATACAAAAGAAATTTTATTTTGTTAAATTTCATTGAGCATGCCCTTCTTAATGGATGTGGGTGCTGTGTGTTACTGTGAAATAGCAACATGTTGCTACAATTTTATAGGACTTCAATGAGTTTTTTGAATTGTGCGTACTTGAAACTTTGAAGGTCATCTTGTCCCAGTCAGGTTTGTTTGTCACTCTTCTTGACAATGCAGCTCACCAGCTTGTGCGTAATCTCTGGATTGTTGAGCAGAGTCCTGCGCTTTCTTCCTGCTGGTTGGCCTGGCAAGCTCCAGGGAGTGATCAGACTCACTCAGCATCAAAGCCACTGGGCTGTGGATGGCCTCTCTCTCCCAGGCACCTCCTGGAATGCCCTACAGAACTTAAAGGCCTCATTCCCCCAAAGCTAATCCGATTTACAGACTAACTGAAATTCCCCTAAACACAAGGCCCATCTAGATATATCGGAAAATTTATTACAGCAGCAGTTCAAATGTGCTTCTTTTCCAGGGTTTGCTCTAATGGTAGGTTACATATAACCATTGAAGGTTGGTTGGAAAGATGGAGAACTTTGACAAGAATAGTATGCATTTGAGAGTGATCATCACAGTTTTGTTGCTGTGGAATTGTATAAAATCCATGCTTAAAAATGTAATATTTAACCTGGGTTGAGTTTGTGAGCTTCTAAAGAGTAGTTTACTAGTTAGAAAGCCACAATCCTTTTGACCTGCGACACAACCAGAGACGCATTCTCATGTTTGCATTTTGTTCAGATCTCCAGCGAGTCTAACGACAGCAATGCACACCTCATCAGGTAATAACTACACTCTAATTATATTAATCAAGGAGACATTGTTTGGATGCTCTGCAGACGGTTCGAATGTTGACTGAATGAAGAGAAATGAGTCAGCGACGCTAGTCAGAGCAGATGGTGGAGTTGCATCAGATTGTGCCACGTCATTCCATTTTACTGCATTCCATAAAGATGCCCAAAGTTCATATCTAATAACAGTTTATGCTCTGCACCACAGCAGATACCTACATAGAGTTTCCATTCAAAATGCTATAACAAACTTCAGTATCACTTTGCAATGTTAATTAATTCCTGATGAATAACTGAATTAATAACCGTTATACCTATTCTGCAATCATCCATGCCCTCTTTAGCTGCTTTTGTCAAGTTCATCTAGCATTTTTATTTTGTGGAACGTTAGATGACCATGTCAGCAAATTCGTGACTTTGATGAGGCACAGTACTGAAAAGACATATTACAGGGAATTTAAGCATGTCTGTTTTTCCAGCTGTGAAACAGATTTCTTTAGAAACAAGGCAAACTGCTGTTTATTCTCTCTTTTTTTAAAAAAAAAAAAAAAAAAAAGCACTCCCTGATTGGATGTCGAGTGGAATTATGTACTTTTCCTGGAACTCAGCAATACCTTAAAGATCATCGGAGTGTGTGGGGGGGGGGAGATGTGGTTCTTTGGAGAAAGTTTCACTTTTCTCTCTTCAGGGCAATAAATTCAAAACCAGGCACAACAATTTACATTATTAAATTATACAGCACATCAACATCATTCCTTTCCTCATCACCGGATCTGTAATTGCATTGTTATCAGCAAATTTAATTTGGTTATTTTTTTTGGCCATTTGTTTAAACGAGTGGAAAAACAAGATAATGACGGTGCAGGTCCAAAAAGAAGCCTTTTTCGAGCGACTCTTGCTGTGACCACTTCTTAGTCCGACTCCCATGATTCCAAGGCGTAGATGGCTGCTATGGTATCTGTGTCCCGCCGAGCGCTTTGTGGAGAATGTATGCAGTTCCCACTAGTGCAATGGTCTTCCCTTCTTGAGTAGTGTGGTGGCCCGGTAGCTCCTGTGGGTTCTTGTCAGATCCTTTCTTGATGGAGCCAAGAGCCCCGACCACCACAGGCACATCTCCGGTCCTGCTCTCAGTCTCTGGGTTTCAGCCTCTTAGAGCGTGATGTTGTTGTCGTCTGGGATCACTGCTTCAACAGGCTTTGTTTTTCCTTATGGTAAATCACCCAGTCAGCTTGTGGTGGTGGTGGTAGTGCTGATGTGTGTGAGATCAGAAATTCTGAGCAAAGATCTTAAGGTTAACATCATAAGTAACAGATGTGTATAGTATAATATTTAGAATGTTTGTTTTAAAAATGGCTTGCGATGACAGTGGCTCAGCGGGTAGACGCCTGTAGAGTTGAGGGTTTGAATCTGTGTGTGTGGAGAGTGCATGTTCTCCCTGTGTTGCGTTTGTTTCATCCTGCGGTCCAAAGGCATGTACTAAGGCTACCTGGTATGTTTTAAAGCCTCATTCTCTTAAACCTAATCCGATGGTTGTGTGTGTGTGTGTGTGTGTGTGTGTGTGTGTGTGTGTGTGTGTTTTCCCTGCAGTCATGTGCTCTATGCTGCCTGGGATGAGCTCCAAGTTGATATTTGAAAGAGATATTTGAAATATCTTTTTTTTTTTTTTTTGTTAATCTTTGGAAGCTTGGCACATACACCTAAATTGGCTTCTTTGCGAGTGTATGTTTTTTGTACTATTTGCTTAATTTGTAAATCCACCAAATTAAAAAAAAATGCACAAAAATTGCAATAACTGCTGGCAAGAGGTGGATGGGCTTCCCCTTGACTTTTCTCTCTCGAGGTTTCAAAGTTCCATCATACCTAAAAGGAACTGCAGGAAGATGGCAGACTGACATATAGAGTGTCAGAGTGGACAAAATTCATTGCAAAACAAAACACATTCTGACAGTGTGTCATGCACTCACAGTAAAAAAAAAAAAAAATAGAAAATACAGTTTGACAAACTTCAAAAAACGTTTGAATTATTTCAGTAACAATGGGGCTGAATTATTCATGACAATGACTCAACAATGACATGATCAAATCTGTTTTGCCATAATTACTTGCCAATGTGAATCTCACTGATAAAAGAACAAAGGTGCAAATTCTGAGGTTAGGTATGATAGATATAAATCAAGCGCCATGTTAGATGTGCAACTTTCACGACCTCTACAACCGCAGCGCATTAAAGTCCCATTAACTTGCGCCTTTGGCTTTAGCCTTTTTTCTCACCAACTTTTTTGAACTTTCTGAATTCGTTTCAATTTCCTCACAACGCTTGGCCTGAATTCTGCGAAACAGAATGGGACCGTGAAATGTAAAATTACAGGGAGAAAAATCTCTAAATCGTTGTGAGCGATTTGAACACTGGGGCATGTAATCACAGGTGTTAGCCCGTCCCACACGCCGTAATAGATTTTCCCTCAGCACTCACGGAACCATTTATGTGCCGCATACCGTAAGGTCTATGAGTAATCTGCTTTCATAAGAACGCGGGCAGGCAACGATTTGATGAGATAAGGTTTTTAGCAAAACCTATGCAACCAATGCTGAAATGGGACCATTTAGACTTATTATCTTCCAGTACTTGTGACAGAACTTTAAAAAGAATGCATTTTATAAAGTCACGAAGGCATTCTGTCTCCCGTTAGCGATATATTTTAATGAGAATGAGATTAGCAATCACATTCTCACTTATTGAGAAATAACTCTTCTATAGATAGTGGCATGAAGAAACGTGGTTCATCACAGATATTGACGAGCTCTAGCCAAAGGCTACGTTTGGACCCGTAAACTACTGCTGTCCTAGGCTGGGGCACTTTAAGTGGCATGAATTAAGGAACATGTAGCTTTTGGTCATTTTGATTTACTGTTTCTACCTCACTAACAAACGCACTATGGCGATGGGAAGTTATGGGAGGCCATATTTGACATAGTAGGATTATGATTAGGGCAGTTCTCGGGTGTTCTGGAAAGGTGATGGATATACATGAGGTCAACCGGCAACCTGTCAGAGCTACTCGGAGACGTGGCCCTTCAGATGAGCGTTCTGTTTCTGCAGTTCCATCATTGCCTTTGGTCCCTCAACACCCCCTCCCCCCCACCCTTTCTGAGTTGAGTCAGCCTTGCAATGAAAAGAGGGGGAGAATAGGGAAAAAAGCAGTTGACATCTAAATTGAGGGAAGCTTCCGAAGGCAGTGACCTGAATGCTATGGCTTAGTCTTCCCGTGTCACAGGATCTCACATGAGGTTGTTTGTGATTACCCCCTGCAGGGGGACAGGGGACAGGGAGTGCAGGGGTAGAGATCAGGGTCGCTGGCTGGCAGACACTGGACCTGCGGGGGG